>CM023457.1:66313274-66687720 GCA_013339765.2 Haemaphysalis longicornis
AGCCGTGCGGTATCCTTCTTCGGTACCCCTACTTCGGGTAAACTCCTTTTGTTCAAAAGGGCGAGGGCGTTGAGAAAACGTGTGCGCCGTTTAGACAAAACGAGAGAGTTGGCGATCTTTCTCGACATCTATAGACGTATACACCGGCACACAGAAAGTCTGGACACGTATACGAAAACTCAAGGGATAACAAACACGCAGCCTAGCCCTTGTCAGCTCAACAGGTGACACATTGGTAGACGACGCCAACGCACTTGCACACTTCCAACACGCTACACCGACACTTTAATAAAACACAAAGCATCTAGTGAAAAGAAGTCCTTGCAAGGTAATAATAGGTCAGCTGCCTCTTATGACGCCCTCTTTTTGCTTCATGAGCTGGAAATTGCTCTAATTAATTTTAACCCTTTAGCTCCAGGTGCAGACAAAATCGCCTATACCATGTTACAACATCTACACTTTGACACCCTTGGAACACTTCTACACCTATACAACAAATTCTGGCTTTCGGGGCACATTCCAAAATCTTCGCAAAAGCCCATAGTGGTGGGTTTCCTAAAGGACGGTGAAGGAGGCAACCTCTCTTGTCAGTTATCGACCAATAACCTTCATCAGCTGCATGTCCAAGCTCCTCGAGAAAATGATAAACAGGAGACTCGTGTACTTCTTACAGTACAACGATCTTCTCGAGAGCTGCCAGGCAGTTTTTAAAGAGGGGCGATTTACCAACGATCAACTGGTAGCATTAGAGTCTTTTATCAAAGATCCTTTCCCCCACAAGCAGTATTGTATGACGCTATCCTTTGGTCTTGAAAAAGCATATGATACCGCTTGGCGATACGGAATGCTCAGCGACCTGACATCCTTTATCATGTCAGGTTACACTCTAAACGCCTGCCAGTTACATGTCTGAAAGAAGCATTCCTGTAAGATTGGGAACTGCACTCTCTAGGGTTCACGTGCCCCAAAATGGCGTTCAGCAAGTTGACGTTTTGAGTTGCATTTTACTCAGAAAGGCATTGCCGCCATATTTTTCCTGCTTAATATATGTAGATGACGTACAACTATCCTTGAAGTCGTGTAACTTGTCGACCGGCGAGCGCCAAGTACATCTTCGTCTTAACAAGCTAGCTGGCTGGGCAGATAGAAACGGTTTTAAATTTAATCCAGGATAGTGTACTTGTGCTAGTTTTTGTAAGAGGGGTGGCATTCGGCCGAATCCAGACATGAAACTCAATGGTACCAATATTCCAGTCAAAAAGGAACACAATTTTCTAGGTGTAGTCCTTGACAGAAGACAAAAACAAGTTTGGTTCATTCAAAAGACGGCCTCGTTAAAATCCTACTAACACGAATGTTATCGTAAACTTGGCTCCAATAAGATGTATAATTAGAAAAAAAGGTTTGGCCATTGGACCCACTCGCTCGTCTCCAGCAACTGAACCTATGATGCCATACTGGACTGCTCGGCTATTGGCGGAGGCCGGCAAAAGCAAACGCAAATTAGGCTGCGTTTATAAGCTTGCAGAACGAGCTATTTGTGCTTACATTTAGGGCTTATTCTTTTTAAAGCAATAGGATTAGTGGGACAAGCAGTGAAAGTTACAAAAGCACAGTAAACATAAGTACTGATGCGTACTTCTGTTGGTACTGCGCGCAATTTGCTTGGTTTAGCTGCACAGCACTTCGGAGCTTTGGGGTTGCCTCACACGACACTGGCCGATCGACGCAAGCAACGGTGTTTTACGTGGCCATATTTGTCGAGCGAGAAGTATGTTTCACGAAACAAATGTTTTCTTCCCAAACAAAAGCAAGCCAGGTTTAAATACGGCTTGCCACGGTATGGTGGCGTCATCTAGGTTCAGTAACGTAAACAAACGCGCGAAGCCCGCCATAGAGTTTTTCAAAACCAGCGCCGTCATACAGGGTGGACACACCCTTTCAATTGTCTCATGCCGCCACAATTGGGTCAAAGTGGTCAACGCGTTGTTCTTTTTGTTTCCCACGAGACCCAGCAACGTCAAACAGATAAGATGATTTACACTTCGCCAGTAAACCGCGTTGAGGCAATACTTTTTGTGCGGTTTTGATACAATGACTTGCTTCGGCGGTGATCGAGTGACCCAAAATGGTGGCGCCAGCGTATACGTGTCTCCACCCTGTACGCCGCACCCGTTTATCATGGTACCCTAGGCTGCCGAGCGGTCGGCTCCTGTGATGTCATTAACACCACCAAAAACACAGGATTTAGCGAGAAAATAAAAAGTTTAACATAAATTGATTATTTCTCAGTGAATAAAGCATCGTTTGTATCCGGACAAGCGTTGGGAACTATATAAAACACGAAAGCTTTCCAATACAAGAACTTGTATTTTGTCTTCAAGGCTCCTTTAAATGGAAATGCTTCAAGGCAACGACTATCTTAAGGGTTCTCTCGCATACTTCATATGGTGCTGAGAAACAAATTATGGTACGTGTTTTTACTAGCTTAATAGGCTGAAGATCGTATTAGGGCTGTGTTGCCTATGGGTCAGCAATTGAAACATCCTTCAAAATGCTGTACACAAGTACTTCTTGTGGGGATTCGCCTGGCATGGGGCGCATTCCGCACAATCCCGTTCGAAAGTCTCGATGTGGAGTGTAATAAATGGAACCTGAAACGTCAGCTAGCACACACAGACCTCCTTTATGATTATGACCTCCTTTATGATTTATGATTTCAAAATCTCCTCAATGCCTCACCATCGTTTTAGGGCCTACCTTTACGATACATCCAAATCACAACTCCTGCTAAATCGTTCCTCGCTATCTGCGCCATTCTCTTATAAAGGTACAGTTAGAGAGGATAAAAGTCGTTAAAGTTTTCTCTCTCCTTTTGAGATGCCGTCAAAACATCCGTAATAAATTTTATAGCAAGATGTAATGTCGGCCGTCTGTCATGCGACACATCTTTTACGCAAGTAGAGAAAAGCCGAGTGCCCAGATGTGGAATCCTGCAGAATTTCTTGTATCTGCAAAGAAGTTGTCGCAATGGTTTCAGAAGCATCAGCGTTCTCACGTACCTCTGTCAGCTCTTCCAACATCAGCAGTTTCCAAATCTTTTACGCATGTAGACAAAATACGAGTGCCCAGATGTGCAATCCTGCAGCATTTCTTGTATCTGCAAAGAAGTTGTCGCAACAGCTTCAGAAGCATCAACGTCCTCACGTACCTCTGTCAGCTCTTCCGACATCAGCAGTTTCATAAGGGAGCTCTGCTTTGTGGCCAGGTGAGACAAAAGCTCATTCGCACAGAACAGTGCAGGGGCACTCAATCACACACTAATGATTTTGGATCAACTAAAAAATGTTCTCCCATGTATTCATAGTTTTTTCCTTATAATTCTAATCTCCAGGGCGAATCACACCGTTTGATGATAAGTGAACCATACTGCTTGAATATATAGGGGAAACAAAGATAGTTACAGTGAACTCCAGTTAAGACAAACTCGGTTAAGATGAACACAATGGTTAAGACGAACAACAATTTTGCTCCCTTCTGTCACATAACCAAAGAAGAGTCGGTTTCAGTGGTCTTTCACTTGGTTCGTTCTGGTGCGAGACCAAACTCGGGCGCGAAACCTTGAAGTTGGCGACTTGCTCGGCTTGGGCTGGCTTGGCGGGTTCCAGAAGGCGTAGGAGCGTAAAGGCTGCGTACCCCGTACCTCCACCAGATACCACGCAGCCAAAGACGACGAAGTTGACTTGAAGGTAAAACAAGTTTATTTAGGCAAACGTGTGCTCCTCTTACAACTGAACGTATACTCGGGTGGGGAAAGAGCTGTCAATAAAGTGACGTGCACAGACTAGTGTCGCCGAATTGAATGCCACGGTGTCAGCTGTGCGGGTATTTTTTTTTTGGTGCGAGTGTTTCTGGAACCGTCGACATACATGTAGAACATTGTAGATAAAAGAAGATTCTACTAGGATAGTGACGCTAGGGGGAAACACTCTCCCTAAGAAAAAAGAAAACCCGTGCGGCATAGAAAATAAAGAACGGAACAAGCGCTTCCCTTGGCACACAGATAAAGCCCGCTGCGCACCCACGACGAAAGCAGAAGATAAACCAACGAACCTAATATATGGTACATGTCATTTCCAACAATCACAATGCAAAAAAACCTCCGCTTAAGACACATTTCCGATAATACGTACAAATGCTTACAGACCCATCGAGTTCGTTCTAACGGGATTCTACTGGTATAAATAATGATTTCGCGCAATGTAGGATAACAACATTGACGTTTTACGGTAAGTTGTTTTACGGTCAATTAAGGGGGTAGTTACAGGAACAGGGAATACATTTTGAAAATTGTACCAACAAAAAGTGACGATTTTCACTTTAGGCTAATGGGAACAACAAACAACGTAAAAGTTTTAAGCCGTTGGCGTCGTTCTCATCCGAACTGGCATCACTAAATCTTTCGTGTTAACTCTATTCCGTTTTACCCTTTTCTTAGTTACTGTAGAAAAATGAACCCACGCTAGAGTACTGCACAGAACTCCTAACGGCAAGGTTATGACAACCAGGGAACCTGCAGAAAAAACCTGAGCGGACAGTATATACAGCATGAAAAGAAAAATGCGCATACTCTGAACGGGCGCTAAACCAAAGCCTGCTGCTGATTTCCTCTCGTAAGCAAATGCCCCCCGCACGGACCGGTCGGAGGGAGAGCGGAAATGGTAGCCCATTTTAAGCAGATTGGGCAGATAGCCCACTTCCCAAGCTTAGACACTGGGGGCCGTAAGTGCCAGAAAGCACATTGCGATTTGCAAGGAATGTCCTGGAATGAGTCCGGTGCAAGGTAATAGGATTAGCCTTTTCCTCTGGAATATGAGTGGAGGGTTCAGCAGTCGATGGGGGAACAGACTGAGGCGCATCCAATACGATGAACGAAGGAGGTAGAGTTGAACAAAAAAGTGGCATCGATTGGGGTGGAATCAGAAAGCTCTCGCAGGCTTCGTTCTGGTGTCGAGGGAAATTAGTATTTTAACCTTGATACTTTTTTCGTCTGCATCAACTGCAGGGGGCTGAAGAACACATGGAGTCAGTGCTATCGCCCGCAGGGAAGATTTCACTGTGATGACTTCATTAGTTTTCATTTTCTCCGCATGCCCTATCATTAAGGACACCTGTAAAACTCATTGTTTTCTAAGCACCTGATACGTTGTGCATGCGAAGCAAGAATAACCAATTGAACAAGGCTGAACACAACTGAAAGTTTTCAGCTGCTAGGAAAGTACTGCAGTTATGCTTTGGGCTGTGCTCTCGAGTTTACGGATAAAACTGAGTGTTCTTTTACAGTTTTTCCGTTAACTGGTTGCTGTAAACCGGAATCATTTGGACTATATTGATGCGAATTCGCAGTAAACTCACACTGGTGCAATGGTTCTTGTTACTTCGCTGCTTAAAGGGCTATGCAGACGAAACACAACTTTGGTTCATTCGAAAGATTGCCTTTAGAATTGTGCTGCCACCACGGTTAAAGTAAACTTCGCTAAATAATCTTCATAATTAGGAAAAAGGGCAATGGCCATGCGACTCACTAGCTTACATTCCGCAAGGGAACATGTATTCCACAATGACCAGCTGTGCGATCGGCTGAGGCCAGGAAAAGAAATGCAAGTTATGCATGGCTCATACTCGTGCACCACGAGATATTTTCGCTGAAATGTAATTCATATATTGTTTTATAGAAGTACGAATGGTGAGGTAGGCATGGAAGATACGAAAATACACGTAAACATTGAAGTGCCACAGCGCGTGTGTTGTTGGTACTGCGCACACTTGGCTTGTTCATCACTTGCCCGTCATTCTTCATTTGTGTCGCTGTCCAAGTCGCGCTCTATTTTTCTATCATAATGCAGCAACCTGCCCAACAGCTTTGTTCAATGTGGTTATAGCTGCACAGCAGTATAGCTGTTTCGGGTTATCAGACACGACCCAGGTCGATTGGCGTAAGCGACACAGTCTAACGTGACCCTGTCTCTCGAGTATTCCCATGTTTAACAACACGAGTACTTTATATCGCAATAAAAACAAGCCAGGCGCAAACACGGCCAGAAACAAAGCAAAGGGGGACAAAGGTCAGCCACGGTATGGTTGCGCCATCTGCGAAGACTGACGGTAAATAAGGCTCCGTAGTTCGCTGAATGCCTAGTGCAGCGTTCACGTTCACTTCAAGGCCTGCTTCCGCGACATCATCACAGACTACGTCGCGAAAGAGACGATTTGGCGGCGGAATCAAAATGTTAACACTAAATTGATATTTTTTTTACTGAATAAAGCATAGTTTGCTGCCGGACAAAAATTGGGCGCACTAAAAACGCGAAATCTTTCCAATAAAACAACTCGTACTTTGTCTGAATGGCCCCTTTAAGGCAAGTGTGACGGCTGCTTCTGGGCTTGCCGAGGAAGGCGTCTGCTCGTGCCCAGAAGCGTGGTTATTTTGTTGAGTTTTACAAATGGGACGCACGTGCAACAGAGGTCTTCGCACTTACGACGGCCCAGAAACGACTGGGTAGCCACGAGGGTCACTTACCACTTTCGAATAAAAGGTAAACACTAAAATGCTGATAAGCACTCCCAGGATACCGACGCGTTGAGGGGGAACATCGGCAACAAAAGGCCACCGCTACAGTCGATCTGCTACGGCGACCTCACTTTTCAGCACGGCCACGTCACGTGTCTTATCCATCACATGCGGAGAAACGGAGAGCGAGAGTGACTGCGCGTCAACGCATCCGTTACCGTCCGCATGACGTTCCTTGTACCGGGGCCACATCTCAAGATCCCGCATCTCATCCAGCTTCATTCGGTACGCATCTTTTCACAGTGCTGAGTACGGATCTGAGACAGGTTGCTTTAAGGCTACCTTACACGACAACAGAAGAAAAACGTTCAAGGACGTGTGTATCCAAAATGGGACTGCTGACTGATGACAAAGTTAATGACAAAACGAAACTTGCCCCTATACCTACAGTGTTAGCAAGTCCCGTACACGTTGTGCATATGCTTCTCTCGGGAACACTGACATAAGCATGGAATCACAGTGCATTTTAATCTAGAAATGGCTTGGCGACATATGGCTGAAAAGCTGGCTGAAAAAGAGAAAATAGCGAAGCTACCGCGAGCGTCATCATATTGAGTTCATATTGCCCGAAAATAGTAGTCAAAACCGTAGTTGAACTCCAACTCTATGTAAAGCGGGCACTGCTTCGCTGAACTAATCATTACGAATACCTATAACTGCTCCCACTTTAAATTGCATCCGAACCGCAATAATTTGTTACAACGCAGATGCTTATCGTGTGGTTGCCATTCACTGCGGAAGCGACTTTTAGGGGCGGGATGTGTGCCAAGTGCGGTGACCTTCGTGTCGTCTCTTTACGAAAATCTAAGCAATATGATACCATCGCTATCAGAGTATCCCAAAAAAACTCTTCGCGAACTTAACTGAGTCTACATGCGGTGAAAGGTAAATCATAGCGATTTTAAAACACTTCTCTGCTGCAATATTGAGTTTGCGTCTTTTTCTTGGAATTTATTTCTTCATCTTTCAAGCGAATTGCTCCGATAGGCCGACTCGCTGAAATTCACTCGCAGACTCCCAGTCAGAGCTCTCTCCGCATGCACCTGTTCTAGTCATGCGCTGTCTCGTTCACCTGCAACGCGATACGCAAAAGGCTAATTTTTGTTTCATTCTGGCAGGTTGCCTCATTGGCGCAGGGTTAACGCACTTCATTACTGCTCTTGCGGCTAGACACATATCTCACGCGACCACACGTGCGTTTTAAGTGCGGAGCCATGCCCCCGCCTTGTCGTCGTAGCACGTCCGGGGTACCGGTATCTAGTCACCCTAGTAACGCGTAACGCTCCCAGACAGGGCTTAGAAGAGATCACCGCTTTCCCCAGACGGAATCGAACTTGGGTTCCTCGCATCACCATACCCATTGGCCACATAGGCGCACGTTCGTCGTACGAAATGTGTGTGAAGGGGGGGAATTTTTGGGCAGCGCCGTTGCTACAGAGGCTGCCGTTTCTAGGCCCCAAATAAGTGCACAACGATATAAGATCAGAAAAACCTCGTGAATTAACGCATAAATTACCACAAAATAATGAAAACCCCATTCAGTGTCCCGTCATTGGCGATTCTAGTTGCTGCGGCGCCAAGTCAGGATTTCTTTTGTTATCAATGCCAGGCTAATACTTAAACTAGTCAAGACAGGGCGCCGGGGCTATTTTGGCGAATCCTTGCTTCGATGTGATAGCTTGCACATTGAGTGGAACGGCTTTGTTTATTTACTAAAGCGGATGTCTTAAGTACCTCCCGAAACAGTACAATTGACTCCCCTTTTCGTTGAACACAAATGGTACCAAAATGGCTGCGCTGTAAAACGAAAGTAAATAAAAACACGTCTGGCATTATAAGGGATAAAACACGTCTGGCATTATATAAGTGGTTGTTCAGCGGTAGCGCTTCTCTAGCACGCGAGTTTGATTTCCTGCCTGGGCAGGCGCATTTAGATTGGTCTGACGTCTAAAACACACGTACACAGACATAGGTGCAGAGCTCCAGGGTGTCTTAATTAATTCCTTCCCCGCTAGGGCATTCCTTGTAACCGTATCTTTTGTGTTATACACCAAAATATAAAATATTGATGCAGTACGTGAAATGTTATTAAAATTGCAGTATGTGACTATCAGACCTAGCAAAACACGTTTTTAAAACAATGTGTACAACTAACATCAAGAAGCGCGTAACAGTAAACTCAGAATATTCCTTTTTATGCTCTTTTCTACACTAAACTTCGGAACTAATAAAGGCCGGGCCTATGAATTCAATCCCGAGCCCGGCCCGGGCCCATGGCGTCGAGCCCGAGCCCGGCCCGGCCCCACGGCACTAAGCCCGGCCCCGGCCCGGGCCTGCCGATAATCGACTTCGGGTGGCCCGGTCCGGCCCGCGGGCCAGGTCGGGCCGGGTCGGGCCCGGGCTTTCGAGCCGGCCCGGGCCCTTGCAGTGCTCTAACCGAAAACACAAAAAGGAAACCCCGCGCATGAATTCTATGAACTGGAGAATATTCCCCAAACACTGAGAACTATTAACAGTAGGTGAATTCTTTCATTGAAAATGGTATATAAACAATGCGCACTATTTGTGATGACGTATGGGGCGGAAATGTAGAACGTAGCTAAGAACATTCAAATAAAGCGCTGCGTGCCGAACAGGCATGCAAAGAAAAATGATAGGAGCAACGTTTAAAAATTGAAAGCAAGCGCCTACGTACAGGTTGCAAACTCGAGAGAAAATTACTCGAAAAGATATACAGAAATATACAGGTTGTCCCAGCTCTCATGCACCAACATCTTAAACAAGAGCAGAGTGTTGCACGCAGAAAACTTAGTGCATAATGTTTGCAGTACTGTGGAGGAGTGAACAGAAAGTTGTTGTTAATAAGACCTAATAAATTAATTGTAACTAGTTATCGGACTCGTGAAGTACTGTGGTAATCATTAAATATCATTGAGACACTTGGACGTACCCAAGCAAGTCATCAAACTGCCGTATTTTCAGCGAAGAGCTAGTTGCATACTCATTTATTCAGACTGATAAAGGAACCGCGAAATATAAAAACAATCCCGCCCTCTCCACGAAGTGAATAATGATGAGTGGGGCGAAGCTCCAATGCTTCATCGGTAAAAGCGTGAAATTATCGCCCACACACCATATAAAGACTGTACACGTTGTTATAGTGGTGATTGTATATACACTTATATACACGATGGTTATTATTTACATATCGATGCAATTATATGCACCTATATACACACAAGGTGTAATAATTTCCATATCGATGAAATTATATACAAGGATTACTTTACTGATTACAAAGCTCTGGGACGCGTTTTCCTTTGAAGATTACAATTTTGTGGTAGGTGAAGTACGCGGCGAGAGGATCTTAGATGAGAGGTTGTAGTTGAAAGTTGAAGAGGGCGAATGTCGATGGAGGTCCCCCTGATGGTGGTGGGACTGTCGAGGAGCCCGATTCGCTTCGGCTGCGCGAGCCCTCGCCGCTGCCGCCTCCTCCGGAATGATGCTGGTGCTGGCTTGCGATTACTGCCGACCCTGGCGTCTTCGGCCCCGCGAGCTCTCACCGCGGGGTCTTGGCGGCGGGCCCGCATTGCAGCCGCGCTGCGAGCTCTCCACGCCGCTGCCTTCGCTTCCAAGGTGTTCATGATGAGTAGCTGCTGTGGAGATGTGCACTCACTGAGCTTCCGGCGATGAGAAAGGAAGCGCTCCAAAAGCACTCGCGCTATATAGGCGCGGCCCTCTTGCGGTAGCTTCTCTAACTAGCGCACGCGCCCGAGTATGAAACGGAGCAGCGGCGATGGAGGAGTACTGGTGTGTGAAGCGCCGCCTTGAGCGGCGGTGCGCCATCTAGCTAGGGCAACCTATGATGATGATGATGATCGATGATTGCTATTGGTTTCCCCTTTGAACTATTGCACAGCTGCGCCTCTAGCGGTCGCCTCGTGAACTAGTGGACACGGCGCGCCGACGGAATTGCCCCGAGCAAGAGGAGCTTCGCCCCTAAAATACCACGGGACGACGCCCCCGCGCGCCTCATTAACCAGCGCCCTAAAAAAAGCTGATTGAAAGCAACTGCTTTGCCCGTCTTTTTGTCTGTCTGAAAACTTTAATGCTGATATATACAGGGAAGATGTTTGAGGTGGCCCGGAGGGCGCCTCCTCTAAAAATCACTAGGTGGGCTCCTCATTACAGAAGCCCATTGGCGATCGCCGCGGCTCGGGCTCGGTCGACCAGGGCCTTCTGGCTCACTAAGTCGGAGCAGCCGAGCAGGGCTGCCTCCCAGTCCTCCCGGGTGGGGTTGGGTTTTGGGGCGAGGTTCGGAGTTGATTGGCATGCCCACACCATGTGGAAGATGTCCGAAGACTTCTCCGCACAGTACGGGCATTGTCCTGTATAGGCAGGATCAAAGTGTTTAAAAACTGCCGGGCACAGCAGTGTTTTGGTGTAAAGACGGAGGAGGGTGCGTTCCTCTGCCTTTGTAAGGCCCTTACAGGGCTTAGGATAAATTGCGTGGCCGAATAGGTATAACTCAGTAAATTCTCGAAAAGTGAGGGCCGGTTTGGGTTTGGGATCCATTTCGGAAGGGTCTGAAGACGTTGCCCGGAGAGTGAGCGCGCGGGCTGCCCGTCAAACGTCCGAAAAGACAGCACACCACCTCGATATGCGGATGCATGGAAGGAGCAGCAAAAGTAAATATCTCGCCGCGCGTGTGGGAGATAAGGCACAAACTCGGTCGTGATTTATACTTTCGTTCTTTTTTTTTTATTCTGGACTAGCTCAGACGCAGCCTTTTGGGGGCATTGCTTTACGATGTGCGCGAGAGCACCGTTACGTGATATTTTTTTTATTTCGCGGGGCTTCTTTATTAGTCAGAATAAACACGTACGAATTAGTTTGTCGCTGAAGATACCGCAGATACGTTCCTCCCATGGGTACTAACAAGTGGCTCATTGACACTTCAATAGTTACGGCAGTGCTTCTCAAGTTAGATAAATAATTAAAATAAATAAATCTGATTAACAAAAAATTCTGGCCGATACTCCACTGTAGTGGAGACAATATGCGCTAGGTTTGGTTGGACAACTCTATTGCTCTTTGTTAAAATCTTGGTGCCTTATAGCTGGGACACCATTTTATTTGCCAATCTTTGAAACAATTTACATAAAATTTTACATTCCAGTTGTTGGTAAGAATGTTTCGTACGCTTGATTCTCCACGACCACACGCATCAGAGCAATCAAGAAAAAGATTAGGGTGTCTTCACCTTACCCAGCGTCATAGCGGCTTCTCTCATTGTTCGTAAAAGGAGGGCGCAGGCATGTTTAGGATTTGTTCTCTGAGAAGCCCGACGCCTAAATAAAATTGTTAGACTTACCAGCAAGTAATGTAGTGGAGTAAACATAAACAAGTGTTTAAAAAGGTGTAAACGCTCCGTTAAGAGTTGATATCCAAACTTCTTTTTATTATCACTGCTATAAAAATTGCTCCAAATATATTTAGCTATTTTATTTTGATGGAAGTGAACTACCGTTTACTTTGGTCAAATGTTTTGTAGAAATATTGATTGGCTACTGTATAAGAGAGGTTGCCGGAAAACCAACGTATCTGAGCCAAGAATATTCAACGTTTACCGTTACCAATGCGTCGCTGTTCCTCTTGTAGAAATGTTCAGATACGTAGAGAAACTACTCTTAAGGTTACCAATTCTGCGCAAGTGGTATTCTCACCTGCCTCGTACCCAAACTTCGTGCAATGGTGTCTGATTCAGCCAGTACCACTCGTCTAACTTCGTTCCCGAAGCAGAACTGAAAAGCTTGGAATATTATTACTTGCCCGGCGCAGTCAAATAGGCTCCGTGTGTATGCATGACCTGCCACCCAAGCGTCGATCGAACGATGCCAAACGCGTGCCGCTCTTCCAACTTGCATTCCACCTCATCACGCTAACGTACTCCCCTATATAGCGGTCACTCGCTCCAGCAAGGCCTTTGCCGGCGTTGAAAACACTTCGCTAATGTACCAGGCAGGAAATAATCAAATTGGCTCGTTCTTTTTCTTCACTCAGCCACGCCCAAGCACGCTGCGTTACGAAATTGCGAGCTCAGGCCTAATTACTCAGCGCGTCTATTTCTAGCGCTTGCATACTTTTCTTTCCTTGTTTTTCTCTTTTCGCCAAGCTTCGTACATTGCAGGGTGGCTTTAGTTATCTATTTTTTATCGAGGTGGCCCCGTTCCCAAACGAAGCTTTTTCGGACGTAATATTACTTTTCTTTTCGTACGTTCATTGCTACATCACTCTTATTTGTTTTCTTGACGTGTTTTGCCTCCAGCCACTAGGTACGCCTCATTTGCTTCAGCAGTGAATTTTTTTTTCGTTCCACGGAAAGCGAAGGAAAAGACATCGCTCTGGGTAGGTGAATATTTGTGTAAAGAGCCCCGAACCAAGGTAACGTTTTGCTAACGAAATAAAACTTATCGATCAACCGCCTTGTCAAGCCGAACCGAAACAAAAGTATCTATTCGGACCTCTGGCCACACAGAACAAGAGAATTAACTTGTCTCCTATTCACTTATTCCTTACATTTTAAAACCAGGCACGGGTAAGCGGGGTTAGATTCCCAGCCGCGGTGACCGCCTTCCTGATGGAGGCGAAAAGCAAAGACGCCCGTGTGTACGAGATTTCGGCGCACGATAACGATCCCCAGGTGGACAAGATTAATCAGGAGCCCACCACAACGCCGCGCCTCATCTCGTGAATTGCGTTGTCGCGTTAAACGCTAGAATCAATCAATCAGTTTTAATGCCAAACTGTAATAATTTTTAACTATTTGATATTTTACAACGGGCTGAATAGTTTCGTTACATTAGTGGAAATATATTTATCGCCTTTGGCTTTCGTAACGTAGAGCCGCTGACAGCTCTGTAAGTTGAGTTTTTTATTATCTCGCAGTTTCATACGTCGAGATCTTGCTAACAGTGGCCACGTTCTACCCACACAAGAAAACACGAACCCACTACGATTCTACACAAATATTTTCGCCAATTACAGGCAATGACGCGGCAGTTTCCCACCGCCACAGAAGCACCTCTCCTGAGACAAGCTAGTTGGCGGCGCCTCCGGACGAATACCTACCCCCTCTTATCGGACTCCACCTCATCTTTCCAACCCAACAACCTTGCCTGTGTACCCACCGCCCCCGCCCCCCTCTCTGGCTCCCTTAACCATATTGTATGGGCGTGCCAACGCACTCCAGACTTGGCCCCACTTTCCAACCCCACCTTCGACCATTGGAGGGCTATCGAGTGTTGCACACGTTCCTCTAAAACAGGAACGAAAGCTCGTTTCTCGTTCCTTCTCAATTTTGAAACGAGTGCCCGTTACAAGTTTTTTTTTGCGAAAGGAATTGCGTTCCAGGTCCACTTCGAATATTGCAACGTGTTGTTACATTAACGTTACATTTCAATTTTTAAAATTAAAATATGAAGTCCTGATATTCCCGATGCGAAATAAATTGAGTAATTTAAAACTCACACAAAACTACGTATATTATACGAATAGGAACACCGCCGGCTGCAGATTATCTGGAGATAAAAAGAATTCAAAGAAACGCTCTTAGACGAATTTTTTCAGAGAGCGCCGAACAAACTCAAGACATGTCTAACTGCGATTTTGGTGCTCGTCTATTATGAATGCAACACTTATGGCCCTTTCCACTTCGGTCTTACAAATGCGGCGTAAGGTTACCGCGCTTCAGATGTGCAAATAGAAATATACTCACGTGCAGGAACATAATTAAATTTTATTCATAAGAAACTGCGTCGAAAGGAACAATACACAGGCATTTAAGGAATGGTTATGCAATATTGCAGTTAATTTAAAATACCTTCAGGCCCTCAGGGAATTGAGTAAATGGGTTACAAATGTGAAGCTTTGCGGATCATACAGCACAAATTTCCGACTAACAAAACACAGCAGAACAAATAATGGCTGCGAGGTTCGCAATACAAGTTTAAGTTCGTCAAGTTCGTCACACATGAAATCTACGCGCAAGAATTACAAAGTATGCGAAACAATCATTGTAGTAGATAAAGGAAACAGCCAAAGATAGCCAAATATGTGGACGCGACGCAGACATCAGTTGCTGTGGGTAGAAATACGCATAAGGGAAAAGCACAGGAAATAACGCGGAGCGTAATCTCGCGCGTCAAAAATATTTACACTATAGAATATGAAAGCACTGGTTAACACAGACCAATCAAAGCAACTCGGAACGCTTGCCGTCCAGGTGTTGTCAATACGGCGCGACGAAACCATGCCCAACAATGACCAAATGCCTGTTCTTTGTCAACACGACGGGTGCAATACAAAAGAACCTGGCACTCCGTCGGACAACTCCCGTCAAATGCTGCGTGCGTACTCTACAACTTCGAGCTGTACAGCCCAGCCCTATTGATAGCCGGTGAACCTTCCAATGACCTCACAGCGAGCGCAACTCCCCCGACAGCAACGCACCCGTGCCTCGGGCGCTCTAATGCGGTAATTACTCCTGACAATATACAGATACGTTGGTTTCACATGGGAGCTGTAACGCCACTCGGACTTAGACAACGTTTACAAGACGCGCATCTTGGCTTCTCCAGACAAACGATGACAGGTGAAAAGCATTCTCGCGGCTGCGCTATTCACCCGTCGAACGCCGCGTTAGCTCGACCAGCATGAAAGCAAGCATAAGCTGCGTGCAGCGTGCTTCGTGGTTACCCTTCTGCCTTTGACCTGCGAGGAAGCACGTTTTGCTGAAGGGCGCGGCCAAATTGGCCAGCTTGTAGGAAGAGAAACACAATAGCGACTTGTGGATTTCTGTACTCAACCCTTGGCATCAAAAACAGCCATGTCCTACCAATGTAACGTTTGCAGAACGAACACCATTTCTGCCGTTCCTTCATAAACCTAAAGAGTTACTGTTACGGTTTCATTGACCCTTAATGGAACGGTGGCGTTCCTCTATTCCTCAAAAAAAGAACTAGTTTCAGGAACGCCGTTCCTTGGAACGGCGTTCCGTACAACACTGGAGCTATACAGTGCAATCAAAACCCGAATAACCAGCTTGACATGGTGACCCAAGCAAGGACAGCCCGTCGAACCCAAGGAATACCGGACAAGGGCTGTCTTTCACGGGTGAGGCCCACACATCAGTCTCTGCTCGACAAATAAAATTGTTTCTCTCTCTCTTTCTGTCTCTCTTTCTCTCTCTTTCTCTGTATTTTTTACAGAATTCATCCCCCATCGGTCTTAAAGCAGTGACGAGAATCAATAATTCCGCTTTTGATGTGGGGAAATCCCGAAGTCAGTACACAATGAGTACATAATTCGGTACATACAATATCGGTATGGTGGAATTAGTAGTACAACTGAAACAATGCTCGCAGATTGGCAGAAGTACTGCGAACGACGGAAGGGTACGTTATACCCGCAGCGGTGGCTTAGGGACCAAGGCGTTGTGCGGCTGAGCACGAGGACACGGGTTCAATTCCCAGACGCGGGGGCAGCTTTTCTGATGGAGGCGAAAAGCGAAAACGTTCGTGTGTACAAGATTTCAGCGCAGGTTAAAGATTACCAGGTGGTCAAAATCAACCCGGAGCCCTCCATTACGGCGCGCGTCATCGCCAGCGTTGAGTCGGCGCGTTAAACACTACAGACAATCTTCAAGGGCACCTTACGCAATAGAGAAGGACTTTAGTAAAAGTTAAAAATGCATCTTGCTGATATAGATAACGGTGACAATCATGCCAGTTGACATTTGCCGTCTAAGTAAAGCTCATGCGACAGCCAAGCGGACGGTGAAAACTACAATTTACTACTTCATATTACGGTGAACCATTGATATGAACTTTATTATGCGATAGACATCCATATTTTCTGTGAATTTGTGTTTATCTCTCTGTCTCTCATCAACATAACACCTCTCATCCACTACCTACGCTCTTTACCTATTTTTTTCTTCTAGAAACTACAAATCGTCATCGTCGCTGCACCGATGATATCATTATATTCGGTGCCCATCATCGAGTTGTCGGCTTTCGGTCGACCTGCTTCGTCTTCCTCACATCGCAGTCTTGTAAATATAACCACCAGCGTAGCACTGAGACGTCGCGGTCCTTAGACTCTCCCCGTATTTTACACCCCTCTTTCATAGACTTCAGTGAGCCAAAGCCCATATCTATAGGCAGACCTCCTAGTATGTGTTGTTTTATTAAAACTACTCTGTCATCTAACAATTATTATGCCAAAAACAATGATATCAGTCAAAACCACATCTCCGCAATTGATATACGCCATACCCGTTATCTTTTTGCAAACACTATTATGTTGTTTTATCCGGGATACATCGATACAGAACCTAATAGTATGATATTCCTTCAGACTCACGTCGTAGAAAACTACTGCGAGCCATTGGAGAAGCAACATTTTTTAGTCATGGTTTACGTGAAGGGAGAGTCCGTCTCCGGGGATAATTACTACATCAGTAATTTTGTTTACATATTAAAAACAAATTGAGATTTCGACTGTGAATACCGCACATGTGAAGGGCGTAGCAGAAAATTTATATGCCTTCTACAATTTGCAGGCGACATGTTTCAGAACTGTACTGCTGTTTTATGGTATTTACTTTTGTGTCACAGTGTTCATAATTTTACGAAGTGCCAAATTTTCTAACACTGCCCGGACGAAGTCTCGCGGCACTGGCCCAATTGATCGAGAGTGAATTGCCTCCTCTCTGAAGTATACATTCCAAGTGTCCGCTATTCGCAAGGTTGGTGTTCTTTGTTCCCGCTCAGCGCTGCGGAAGCATTTGTTGAAGTAATTCATGTGAGGCCCTTGGGCCGCCCCTACCTCAGTTGGCGCACTTTAACGAATATAGTCACACAAAGCATTCAACAGGTTCTTCGCATCTTTCGAACTTCAGAAGTTTACCTATAGTAGATAAAATTTTATAAGACCCAAACTTCATCCCTCCTGAATAAATTTGTCCCCTTGAATGGAGTACGCCAGAAAATTAGTTACGAAGACAAGCAAATTACCAAAAGTGTAATATTTTAAACATCCCCTGCAGTACCATCCGGAAGTTGAAGTACGCCCGAATCAATTGCTAGTGGTAATGACGTCAGTTTTTGAGAAAGCAAGCGAAGGCAAGGTGAAAATAGGTTTGTAATTCTAAACTTTAGTACAAAACGGCAGCAATAATATTCCATATCCCTGAACTTCAGATATCGAGTTATAATCCCCAGTAAATGGCGTTGTTCCAGTCTTTAATACCAGTTAAATATTGAATACGAGAGAAGTAAACGGTTAAATATTTGTCAATGTAAGACCTCCTACGTTAAATAAGCTTTGATCCCATCCTCAATGTCCTAAGCACGTTTTATTTTGCTCTGCAAGCTTGAATAAAAAAGGAGCAAGTATTACGCAGAAAATTATAAAATTTCAATAATAGCGTCGAAGTACCCGAGGTTTTTTCCACTGACGTAAACAGCTTTTTCCTGAGAGCTCTCACATTCTAGACTTCCCATAGTCATCAGGAAGGGCGTAGAAGTTTGGATAGTCGAAGGGTGTCATACGTATAAACTGCTGCTGTAGGACCAATAAAAACTTATTCGAGACCACCTTTCCTATAACAAAAACCTCAAAAACAATATATAACGAAAATATTAAAAAGCACTCATAGCCCGACCGTGTACTCACCGAGGAAGATCGTCACTGCTGGTCGCAGGCGAAATCGGATTTTAAAGAAGCATGTAGGTAAACGAATACAAGTGAAATGGTCTGTGAGGCAGGGACGCCCCTAAGCCCGCTTTCGTTGTGAACATTTATTGAGTCGTTTTGTTTAAGTGTGATTAGGCGTTAGAAAATTCAATTCTTTCTACTTCATGCCGGTGAAGTTAGAATACTTGGTTACGCAGATGATGTTGCCGTTTTCTCTAAGAATTACGAGAGTGTATGTCATGTTGTGCAAGTGGTCAAACGTTTCTGTGAGGCCAGTGGCAGTTCAGTCAACTGGGGTAAACCTCTAGAGTTTTGGTATGGAAACTGGCCTTCATCACCAGGCATATTTGCTTGCATGCATTGGGTAACCAACCCTTTTAAAAACTTGGGAGTGCCGCTATTATACTATCAGGACAGCAAGCCGTATTGGCAAGAGCAAGCTGCTATGCTTTGCGAAAAGGCGGACAAGTGGGAAGGCTGGGGACTGTCTGTGTTCGCACATGCCACTGTTTGCCATTTATTTCGTGCCAGCAAGTTTGGTATGTGCTTCAAGTGTTGCATTGTCTGAGAGTAAGCGTACAGAAGATTCATGGGGTGTTTGCCGTGTTCGTGTGGGGTTCCACGCAAGAAAGAACAAGCAGAACAAATCTTTTTCGGCCGATCCGAGAAGGCGGTCTAGGATTGAATCATTTGTTTTTGAAGCAACTGGTTAATGGGTTTCTTTTTCTTATAAAGGTCAGTCTGTCATTTGAGGCTTGGAAGTGTGCTATCAGAGTATGTTGTAACCCCCGGTTATATGCGTGGTGGAGTGAAGGGATATTTCAAAAAAGTGTTTTTGACTTTTCGTTTCCTCGCTGCACGTTTATCTTTTGATTAGTTGAGTGCAGTCCCGAAAACAAAGACTGTACAAAGATATTGTAGACATAGTGCTGCCGATACCATTTTACCAAAGCCTGTAAACCCTGGGGATCGAACGGAATGGTTTGAAAAGTTAAAAATGTGCTTGTTCCGTCTGGCGTGAAAACTTCATTTTCAAAATGCACACGGGTACACTTGAGCTAAAGACATGGATTGAGCAAAAAACAATTGTTTGTCCCATGGTGACCAGACAGCTTTGTATGTGAAAAACCAGGGGCAATCAAACACGTTTTTTTAGACTGTTGGGGGGCCGTATTCTTTTCGGATATTTTGCCAAGAACAATGAAAAAGGAATTTCCGCTAGATTACCAGGCTATAAGGTTCCTATGTGTAAAAAATGAGAATGGACTTCCGTCTGACACCGTCCTTCTGTTAGGATTGCACAGCGTATGGCGGAATAGATTTCCGGTAAGATACAGTGAAGTTGCGGTGAGAGGAGGAGTTGGAGGATAAACTTTATTGACAGCATCGTAACGTGGTGTAGGGCCCTGCGTCCAGGACTTCATTGGAGACCCCTGCCGCAACGGCCCTTTTCACCAGCCTAAGCTGGGAATCGAGACCGGAGCTTAACAGCTCCTTCTCCCACTGCTCACGAGAAGAGTGATGATGGTTGGGGTTTTCTGGCGCAAGGCCGTTTAAGGGCAAAGAGCGCCAAAGAAGATGTTATTTAATGGTTGATGAGACTACATACAAAAACCTGCGAATAGAAGTAAGAATCACGCAATACAAAACACAATGGAGGTTGCTGGTGTATAGGGCCAGGATGATAACACGTGATGTGACAAGAGCTGCAGAAATTTTACTGCTTGTAAAAACTTAAGAACACGTTGAGCAGAAAACATTGGTTCGTCGGCTAAAATGTACGATGGGTGCAAAGGAATGTGTCGTCTAAATAATTCAGGGAAATTTTTGTGTCGTGTTGTGTCAAGTGCCTTGCATGTGATTAGTATGCGGACTACGCATAGGCTCTTTCCACACCTGCTACAAGTGGGTGCCGAAGATTGAATGAGCAGGTGGGAGTGCGTCACATGTGTGTGGCCTGTCCGCAGCCTAGCCAGGGCGACTTCAGTGTATCTGTTGCGTGAGTCAGCTGTGCAGCATCGAAATTGTGGTTTTATTACATGTAGTTTGTTGTCTGTTTGTTGACTAGAGCGGAATTGCAATGTGTTAGGAAGCTGTCGTCTGATGTGTCTTTAGGTCAGTGTAAGGTACTGTTGTAATGTCAACTGTACCCATGAGAGCAGCATCACCAGCCATTTGATCGGCGGCTTTATTGCCATAGATTCCACAGAGCCCTGGTACAAAGCATATCGTTAGTTGAAGATTTCAGGCATATGCAGTCATTGAAAAGAGCATTGATCACAGTTTTTAAATGACCTTCCTAATGACAGTGCTTGTACAACCCTTAGAGAATCTGTGTACACAATAGACTTTGCGATTTTATGTCTGATAATGTGATTTGAAACGAGTAAAATGCCATAAGCTTCTGCCGTGTAAATACTGTTATGAAAATTTACAGTTTTGCTAACTTTAAAATTTGGTCCGTGCGCAGCGCAAGAGACAGTAGAAGCAGTTTTTGACGCGTCGCTGAAGAATTCTGCGCACCTGTACTTGTCCTCTAGGAACGGGAAGTGCTGCAAAATCGCACTCCTGGGTACCCTATGTTTTTCTACAAGTGTGAATGACAGGTCGTATGATACAGGATGAAGATGCCATGGTGGAATGAAATTATCAATGGGTGTCTTGTGCGTGTTTAAAAGGGGGACATTGAGCGCAGAAGCCAAGTCCCTCACTCTGAAAGCGAAAGGTAAGGAAATAGATGGCCGGTTTAAAAAGAGTTGCAAGTTTGATGTATTGTTCATGGTAGCATTAAAATGATGGTTGGTGAGGACACTATCTTAGATGCATAAAGCAGGTGAAAACACTCCGCTGATGCCCTAGGCACCATTTGTCGCACTCGACATAAATACTCTCGACAGGGCAAGTGCGGAAAGCGCTGCATGAGAGGCGAAGGCCAAGATGCAGCACTGGGTCGAGCATTTTAAGGGCTGTTTTTGTCGCTGACCCATATACGACACTGCCGTAGTCAAGCCGAGACCCTACCAAGGCCATGTAGAGGCGCAGCAGGAGTTGTTTGTCAGCCCCATAGGTGTGAGAGGACCTTGATGTAAGGAATTAGGAATGAATGTAAGCTTTTCATCGAATAAAATTTCTAAAAACTTGTGTTCGTTGTTCACAGGAATCGGCACTTTCTTAAGAGTAATGTTTGGGTCTGGGTGGACCCACGCTTCCTGGAGAACAGAACGCAAGAGCTCTTTCCAGGATTAATTTTAAAACCATTCTTGTCTGCCCAGCCGGAAAGTTTTTTGACGTTCGCAGAGGGACCTATTACATGATTTAAAGGATACCTGGACGTCGTAGACTTACATGGAATAAGAGACTGTAGGTGGCAATGCTTTTCCAAGAGAGTTCACCTGGACTATGAAGAGCGTGCAGCTCAACACTCCACCTTGCGGCACGCCATTTTCTTGCACATGTACCTTTGACATTGCAGAACCAACCACGTTTAACGCACTGATGCAATACTGGTGACGACGCGCACCGTAGTGGAGGGCTCCGTATGAAATATTACCACCAGGACATAGTTAACGTGCCCCCAACTGTCGAACACACGGAAGTTTTCACATTCGCCTTCACCAGAAAAGAGACCGCACGCCGGGAATCGAACAGAATAAATATTACATCGAGGTTTGATTCCACGTATGGAAAGTGAATAATTAATACCCAGATATGAACACTGATTTATGTTGGCGCCGTTGTTGAGAACTGCAAGGAATTTTGTTTTGCCATGGTTTACGATAGGCGAGCTTTTATAGGTTCGGCCGTCCTATTTGTCCGTCGTTCATATCTAGGCGACAAAACGTTTATTTGGATTATAATTCAGACATGTAAGTGCTTCCTTTACTGTCGAGTTTTAAATTGCCAAAGTAATGCTCGCGTGTAGGACAATTTGATCATGTCAACAGGCTACAAATTTTCTCCAAGAAGTGCTATTATAATCATAGAAAAGTGTGGATATGCAGTTTGGCATAAAAACTTTTTCTGTGTGCGCGTCACCTGACCGCGCATGGTTACATATCTAACATCGAATTTTGATTCCACGTATCAGGAAAGCCAAGCAAACAGCCGGAGAAACCATTCCGCGAGTTATAGGGGCATCATTATTGAACAAGGGTATTTTGTTTTCGTGCATTTTTGGCAATGAGGAAACTGAATTTTTGGGTGGTATTTTTTCCGTTGATATTTGGTTGGCAGAACGTTTCTTCTGGTGGTGATGTTGACGTGTAAGGGTTTCCTATAATGTTGCTTTTTTATTCGGCGGAGGCACGCTAGCGCGCCACATATTTTGGTCATGATAAAACAAAGTACATCTTTGCTTCCAAAAGAAATCCCGTTATAATCATTATACTTACTGAAATGTGCGTGAGGATACCAATTTTTTTCCCACAACTTGACCTTTCAACAAACTTGCTAGGCGTAGTTATATCACCTTGTGATCCTACAAATTGGAAGGAATATACAACACCGGGATAGTAACTCTTTTTTATGTACGAGGCGCCGTCCTGGAGCTGCGCAAGGCATTTTGTTCTCTTATGGTTTATGGTAGGCACGGATTTATAGCAGTGGGCGTTCTCTTTTTCTGCGGTTCATACCTGGGCGGGTGAAGGTTTATTCAGATGGGGATTCTTAGATATAGATGCTTTCATTGTTACCCGTTGCTAAATTGGCAGGGGCACGTGGTCCCGCAAAATATTTTATTGATGATATCATCAAAAAAAATGTCGAAATACATTAGCACCCTGTCATATTCGTACAGATGTGTGAATTTTTTTTATTGTGTTAGGTATTTTGTTACACATATATGTACCCAACATGCTTAGGTAACTTAATGTCAAGTTTTGATTAAGTTATTAGAAACGAGAGAAAAACCCGTATTAAACGTTCCGTTGAGTTATCAAGCATCGTTACGGAGATGGGCAATTTTGTTTTCCTGTGTGGTATTTGGCGGAAAGGAATTATGACTGCACGCGGCCTAATGTTTTCAGTTGATACATGGTCAAGGGAACGTTTTTCAAATGGGGATACTGAGGTATAAGGGTACGCCTGAATTGGATTTTTCTAAATTGACAGCGACACGCTCGTGCGCCAGACATTTTGGTGTTAATATGACTAAAGAACACGTTTACTTCGACGAACATCTCACTACCCAAACAAATGTGAGCAAATATCTCTTGGAACACACGTTTATTTCACGCATTTCCCATGGTCACCCATAGTAAGTTATTTTAGCATCCAGTTTTTATTCGCTGTCCCAGGAGAGCATAGCACACACCCGGAAATATACTCTTTAATTACCTTTAGTGGCGCAGTCGAAGAGCTCTGCAGTAATTGTGTTATCCTATGGTTTATGGCAGCAGCAACATATAGTTGTAGGTGTCCTTTTTCTGAGGTGCATACGTTAACGGAGGACCATTTATTCGTAAGGTGATTCTTGAGTATAGGTGTGGTCTATTTTTGCTTCTTCAAATTTACCTAACCTAGCTAGTGCGAGAGACATTTTAACCATGATGTCAACAAGAAACACGATTCCATTGACAAAAACGTCACCCTATTTATTTATATATATATAAAAATTTGGTTAGGATGCCAAATTCTACTCCACACTAGTCATTTCACCAGACTTGCTTAGATAATGCAACATCGTTTTCATTATAAGCATCGAAAGGGAAAATGTAACACCAAGACAAATTATTTTAATATTTTTCGGCTGCTCTGTGTTCTTCTTTAAGGCATTAGTGTATGAAAACCACGCAGCTCCACATCAGCAAAGAATGAACTCCATTCTAAACTCTTAACTAAAAAATCTGGCATCTAATCTATGCCTCCCGTTATCATGAATATTTTCAACGTTCAATTTCCCAATTTTACTATGCTTCTAATGAAAACAATTTTGTTAGAGCATTTTTGGACAGGTGACTACAACGAAAAAAATTACACCATCTTCCCACGTGGGAACCCTGAGGGGATGCAAAGCCGTGGAGCAGTAGCGTGTTGATTGGTTGTTTGAGTAAAGACACGCGTAGTAGCGTATTAAATGTCTTTTTTATTTATCGAGTAGTGGGGAACGTTTTGCGGCTTCTCGTTCTCGAAGCGAGGAATCCGCTGTTAGACGCTGGCGTTTGGAAGCGTTGTCACGTTTCCGAACGCCATCTGGATCAGCTAGTGGCCGCTGGCGTTTCAAAGCGGCTTCTCGTTCTCGAAGCGAGGAATCCACTGCTCGACGCTCCGTTTACGTTCGGCGTTGCGAGGTCTCCTCTGTGCAGCCTTGTCTTCGGAGGTGCTCGTGGTTCTGACAGTGACAGTGTGCTGGCTGGCGCTAGTTGAAGTTGTGCCAGCCAGTTTGCTGACGGAATCGTTGGCGTCCATTTCCAGTCATCGGACGGCGCAGTACCGAAGAAGCAACTGAGTGGAGCGCGGACCGGGTTTATGTGCAGAGCAGAGGGAGTTGAGAGGAGGAGCAGCGCGCATGCGCGTGATTGGACAGCTGGTGCGGAGAGGGGAGAGGAGGAGCAGCGCGCGTACCGCACAGGTGGTGTGGAGAGGAGGAGCAGCGCGCGCTAGCGCACAGGTGGTGTGGAGAGAGGAGGGGAGAGAAAGCGGCGTTATCACAGCTGTTGTGGAGAGGAGGAGAGGTGCGGACCCCGGACGACGGAGGGTTTAAGAGATGCTTTGCATCTAAAATGCATTCTTACGCGTAGCATTAAACCAAGAGATTTGTATCGGATACTACGGTGTTTTCAAGGAATGGTCAAAGAATACGGCGATAATTTGTAGCGTTGTCCTTCAATAAATTGTCACCCAGATTATTTGAAGTGAACAGCTGTTGTAAACTTAAGAAACGCCCACAGGCCTTTTGCTCTGAAGTTGCCCGAGTCTGTGCTTGCCGTCGTTCCCTAACAATGTTGGCTTGTATGTTATGTTTGTTGTCCCTCTGTGGCAGAGCATAGCCTGGAATTGTTTTACTGTTAACCTGGCATTTTTTTTCTCATTGACCGTTATGTTGTACCATATTGACTTGGTGATTCTGTTAATGTTACGTGTTCGGCTATGTGAAGGGATTTTCGCTCCCTATCCTGCGCAGCCTTTCATGCCCATTGCAGCTTTCGTAAGCCAGTAACTTGGTACAGTGTTCTGTTCTAATAAAAGTATTATTAATATTAGGAGTAGTAGCAGTATTGAAAAAAATGACATTTTCTTTGCAGACAATGTCGTTCAAGGTTTTTGCAATGCAAAGTGGAGTTTGTGCACTTATCCATTAAAATGTTGTAGCTGCAAAACCCAAATTTAAATCGTCTAAAATATTTATTGTGACGTGTATTTGCTTTCCGTAGGAATCTTAATGATTATGCCATCATATTATTTCTGCATTTGTGCGACAAAAAATTGCTCATTACAAAATTGCCTCTGCTGCCGAGAAAACGTGTTTTTGCAAAATTTTTGTTGCCTCAAAAAATACCGTCCCGGATGCTTCATACTTTATTCGAGTGTTTTTTTTTTGTTGCAATCTGGACAAATTACTCAAGCACGTTCAGGCAGCCAGCAATTGTGCATTCTCTTGTACATTCAGGCAGCAGTGTCTCCGTTGCAAACGATGACCTTTAAGAAAGAGAGAGAATAGTCGTTAATGACAGTAATGGGGTTAGCATGGCCAAGGCACCTAGCTTGCTACACCAGATGTATGAAAAAAATAAAATCGATGAAGCGATGTTGATGAGTGTGACAACGAAGATGCGGTCCATTAATAGTGTGATCAAGTCTTGTGTTTCGCAGGAAAGGCAATAGAGCTTTTGTCACTCGTGATGCACGTGTAGCGTTACACAGAGGGCCTAACACGTCACCTAGAGTTAGTCCTCTAGAAAGCGTAAGGCTCGAGGACAATAAAAAGTATTTCCTAGCGGCTCTATACCAGTTCATTAACATTAGTAGGTGGCTCAAGCCTTCGCGCACGTCCCAAAGAGCGCAGAAGGTGGAAGCGGCCTCTTTTATCTTGAAGCGAAAGTAGTGTTTATAACCGACATTTATCCGCATGCAGCGAAGGAGCGATTCGTCATGGTTGGATAGTCCGTCAGGCGTCCATCAGGCGTGACAATGAAGATAGTCGACGGAATGTATTCGAGAAAACATAAACACATTTTAACGATCGCTATCATAAAAATTGAGTCAAAAACTGATTTCTTGATTTTTTTGCCGGTGGATAAAACCCCATGCTGTCTGAAGATGAAATGATTTCATGTAGCGTTCTTGAGGACCCAAAAAATTGTAAAGCAGTACATCATAACTAATGATGTGAAAAAAGAAGCTTTGAGTTATACAACGCATAAACGTCATACGTTCTGAGTTATTTAGGCAAAATTGCCCTAATGCCTGGTTCAAATGGTACTTCTTTTTCGAACGACATGAGTTATAAACCATGCGTCACTGGCATGGAAACCTGCTACCACAGCTTCTGAAAACCAAAGCTTGTCTAGGGAAGACGAAATATTTTTGCCATAAACATCGATTAATAATCACAGAAGTGATTACGCAATGAACTTCAGGGCATAAATAACAATAAGGTCAACATCCCTGTTTTCTTCTATGGACGTCAGCTTTGCTTCGTGGAAGAGGTGGAAGAGGTTTATTACTACACAATCCTTTGAAACCAATGCTCGCTTTGATTCCCCGCCAGCACAGAATGTTTAAGAAAAGAGACCATGCAGGTAAAAATAATTTGAAAATGCACCGTTGGGAGTAGTCTTGACATAAAAAATCAGTGCTAGTGTCTTACATCGCTAAATGACATTGCCTGGAACATTGAATGCATTGTAAGCATACAATTATTTGAAGTAGTGTTAGTACCTTGTATAAATTATGAGAACAAGGGTACAGAAAAGTTTGTGAGATTGCATTCGCATTACACAGGAAACCTGGAAAACCAGTTTCGGTGCCTTAGTGAATTCCCTGCAGGACATTGAAAGATTCGTAATCAAATTTTCTTCAGTGGAATGTACGAAAAAAGTAGAAAACCAGACGTTTTGTTCTTCGATCATTGAAAAAACTGACATTCGCAAGTGAAGACTGCTTTGAATTTTTTTAAGCAATTGGATTTTTTTAATGTTTTGACCAAGTTTAGTGAAAAGCTCGCCTAGATTTTACGGTAAAATGGGGTCGGCGTCAAGGTAAGTACTTTTTTGTTTCTAGTTGGAACATCAAATGAAGACGCCCTGACTGCAACGACACAGCAGATGCTTTTTTTAATTTGAGCATTAAGAAGCGTGGTTGTGGAGTGGGTACACCAAAAAATAAATTCCGAAGTGTCATATTCTGAACATGAATGAATGATTTAGTTTAAGGACCGTTTCGCAACGCGTGGATGACTCTGACTGGCATCATACAATAAAAAAACAATACTTCGGAGATATCATTACTTCGCTCTTTCTTCCGCAACATGTTATCTCTTAGCGTGCGGCGGGAACACTCGTGCGTATTCCCTAGGCGGTATCATGTGGCCAGGACAGAGAGCAGTCTGCTATGCTTCGGAGCGTCAATTTCACGGCAGGTGGCTGAGGCGTCGCGTTCCTACTAAAATCCGAAAATTGGAAATCACGTCAGAGTGTCGGCACGATGACTGATTTCTCAGTCACTTTCCTCTCAGGAAGTTAAAGAAGTGCATACTCATACAGCATCTGCTGTGCGGTGTACTGAGCTACCGTAAGGACCGAACCGCGTTTATGTTTGAAAACTGATAGGCGGATGCTATATCGTCGACCTGGTGCACAACAAACATCAAAATCCTGCACCGCCCTGGTATTGCGACAGCCTGTGCGGCACATTAACCAGGGGATTACCTTCTTTGACGACTGCCGTTGGAGGCAGCGGCGTTCGCGATGGCGAATGTGGATGCTAAAAAAGACCTTTGAGGCTTTGCGCATGGCATCCAATTGACGCGAAACAATTGAGTCGCAGAAGTTGATATCTGCTCCTGATTTTTTCTACAGAACATATTTCAGTGTCTTACTGCTAAGGCGGCTGCCCGTTTGCACCATTATTGACGATCTTGAGCTCTTCCGTTACCCAAGTTGGATTGAGCTCCCCCATTACTTACTTTGAATTGTAAATGACAGTAAAAAGCGCATTGTGACTAGCTTTTGTCATTACTCGTGTTCGGCTTTGGTGAGCTCGGGAGAATTCCAGGCCTCGGCTCCAATTAAAAGTTGAGTGCGAAACGACTTCAGTAAAAATTATGATGATGATGGTTGGATTTTTTGGCGCAACGCCAGCTGGGGCGAAGAACGCCAAACAAACATATATAACAGAAAACAGTGGCTACTAAAATGTGTTAGCCAGAATAACAGTAAAATCAATTAAAAGTAATAGTGATGCCTGGTATATAGGGCCAGTTTTGATTACGCATGATAGGAAATGAGGTTTAAAAAGTTAACATCAGACAAATTTTTAAAAACGCGTTGCACAGAAACCATGGCATTGTCACCCTAAACAAGGAAGGCTGTAGCGGAATGTGTTGCCTGTATAGTTCCTTGAAGTGTCTGTGTCTTGTTGTGTCGAGTGCCTTGCATGTGAATAGGATGCGGACTACGGATAGGCCCTCGCCACACCTGTTACACACAGGTGTTAGAGAGCTAGGGAGCAGGAGTGAGTGTGTTACAAGTGTATGTCCTATCCGCAATCTAGCTAAGGTAACCTCAATGTGTCTGTTGTGTGAGTCAGTAGTGTATTATCCCAAGTGTGGTTTTATTACGTGCAACTTTGTCTCTGTCTGTTCACTCCAGTGTGTTGCGATGTGTTGCGAAGTTGGTGTCTGATGTGTGGCTTCATGTCTGTGTACGGCACTGTTGCTATGTCCACTGTATTTGAGAGTGTAGCAGCAGTGGCCATTTGATCTGCGGCTTTATTCCCGGCAATTTCACAGTGGCCAGGAACTTAACATATTGTTATTTCAAGACTTGAGGTGTATGCCGACATAATGACTTTAAAACAACATTGATTACATAATTTTTTCATTGTTTTCTCGACAAAGGTGCACGTACAACGCTAAGATAGATGCGTGTGTATACTATAGGACTTTAAAATTTGATGTTGGACAATGTGATGTAAAACAAGGTAAAATGCCGTGTGCTTCAGCGTAAAAAATGCTGTTGTGGGAGTTTATTCTTTTCCCACGTCAAGTTCGGTCCGTGCCCAGAACAAGACACCGCATCAGCTGTCTTTGATGCTTCGTACTAAAACTCTGCACACTGGTGCTTATCCTGCAGGAAGAAGAAATGCTGCATAATAGCTGCCCTTGGTGCCCTGTTTTTGTCGAATTGCAATAAGGAGAGGTCACAAAAAACAGCCCTGAGTTCCATGGTGCAATAAAATCAATGCTGGGTGTCTTTCATGTAAGAAAATAACACTCCTAGCTAAGCAGCTGCTGCTCTCACTCAGAGAGAGAACGGCATGGGAAGAGATGGACGGTGGTTTAAAAAGAGGTACTGTAAGGAGGCATCATGAAGGGTCGAGTTAAAATGATGATTTGACATACACATTAATTAAAGGCATACAATAGTCAGTGTATATCCTCTGGTAATTAGCAGGACCAATTGTGACACTCTCCGTAGAGGCTTTCAACAGGGCTGGTGCGTAAGGCGCCACAAGCCAGGCGAAGCCCCAAATGCAGAACCGGGTCAAGCATTTTAGGTGCCGTTTGGACTACAATCTTGCTTGGACTACGACGCTGCCGTAGTCCAAGCGAGATCCTACCAGTGCAGTATAAAAACCCAGGAGGAGCTGCTTGTCTGCATTGTACGATTTGTGTGAGACGACTTTAAGGATATATATATTTTTAGGCATTTTGCTTAAGCATTTTCAGATGGGTAAGAAATGGTAGTTTATTTTCCAATATTAGGCCTAAAAACTTGTGCTCCTTTTAACAGGAATCAACACGCCATTTATAGTAATTTCAAGGTCTACATGAATACCGCGCACAAGGGTGAACACAACTAAAGTACTTTTTCCGGGGTTCAGCTTAAAACCATTTGTGTCCGCCCAGCCAACAAGTTTGTTCACGCCGAGCTGGACTTGACGTACACAGATTGACATTTTACATGAATTAAAAGATAATTGGATATTATCTACATAAACTGAATAAAAAATAGTTGATGGCAATGCCATAGAGAAGCAAGTTCATCTTCACTATGAAGAGAGTGCAGCTCAAAACACCGTTTTTAGGCACACCATATTCCTGAACATGTAGATTAGAAAGTGCACTACCAATTCTTACACGGAAAGTTCGTTCAGACGTGTAGCTGGAAAGGGTGTTAAGCATGTTGCCCGAAACATGGAATGACTTCAAGTCACTCAAGATGCCGTATCGCCATGGCGTGTCCTAGGCCTTTTTCATATCAAAGAAGATTGTAATGCAAAACTGTAAATGAAGGCACATTTTATGTAGGATTCCGACGCAACAAGTTGATTTTTGGCGAAGCGAACCGCTAGAGAAGACCATTGTAGAAGACCATCGAGAAGAGAAGACCATCGAGAAGACCATTGTACTCCAGAAAGTACCCAAGCCTCCGGTTAATCCTCTTCTCGAAAAGCTTGCACAGGCAGCTTGTCAGGGCAATGGGTCGATATCTAGCAGGAGAGGAAGGGGCCTTCCCCTCTTACAGGAAAGCTACAACTATAGCCTCCGTCCAAGACTTTGGAAGCTGCCCCGTAAGCCAGATTTTGTTGCATAAATGAAGGACTGCTTCAAGTGTGTGTGCGTGTAAGCGTTGTATCATTGTGTACGTAATGTTGTCTGGGACTGGAGCTGATGGTTTACATGTGCTCGGAGCAGACCTCAGCTCAATTAGTGAAAACAGGGAGTTGTAAGAAGTTGTGATTTGTTTGTGTCGCGTAGATATTTCTTTTCAAAAGAGGCTTTATGCTTCAGGAAAGTGTTCGTTTAGTATGCTGAATTGGACACGTGTTAGAAGTGTTGTGCGATTGTGTTAGCCTGGTCTTCCAGCGCGTCTCCTGTTGTACTGACGAGGGGCAGGCTGCATGTCTGTTGTCCTTTGAGTTTGCGTATACGTGTCCATACATTGCCTGTGTCTGTGTATGAGTTTATGGATGTTATGAATGAGTGCCAACTATCTCTTTTTGTCTCACGGCGCACACGTTTTCCAAACGCCTTTGCCCGCTTGAACAAGAGGAAGTTACCCGATGTGGGGTACCGACGAAGGATATCCCACGCCTTGTTATGGGCCTCTCGCATCCGTCAAGGTAGTCATTCTACCACGCCCTCCTCTGTTGCGCGGGGCACTAGAGGCGCGGGAAATGGACCTTCCAGCGGCATCGAGGACGTGCGCCGTGAGGAGTTTGGCGGCTCCATCTACGCGTAGGTGTGTTATGGATGTGTAGTTTAGTTTGGATGTCTCTGTAAATGTACTCCAGTTTGTTCTTACTTTATTGAACCTGTCCTGGGAAGATGGACTGCTTGGGCTTTTACCTATATATGTTAGTGAGGTGGGAAAGTTGCCACTACCATATGGGTCCGTGCCCACACCCCACTCAAGACATGGAAAGAGAATTGCAGAACCACTAGCCGAGTCAAGATTCGAGTATGTATTGTGTCCTAAGGTGTGGTATGTAGGCTGTTTTTTGTTGAACAGCATGCTTCCGAAGATGTTAAGAATTTCTCTATCAGGCGACCTCGGGAATCCGTGCGACAAGAGCCCCAAAGGCAATTGTGCGCATTAAGGTCGCCTATTAGAATGAAAGGTTCAGGTAATCGATCTACAACACCCTCGACATCAGAACTCGAGAGCTGGAAGTCAGGAGGGATGTAAAGAGAGCATAGTGTTAAAAGCCTATTGAAGAATATAGTTCGAATGGCCACAGCCTCTTGGATGATCTGATGATCTAGTTGGACAGTGTGGCACGTCAAAAATTTTCGGGCAATGATGGCCACACCACCTGAGGATGTGCCACCACCATCTCTGTCCTTCCTAAATACCCTGTAACTATTCAAGAAATTTGTGTGCCTGCAGTTCAAAAGGGTTTCTTGAAGACACATCACACTTGGCTGATTGGAATGCAATCACTGAAAGACATCATCAAGATTTTTAAGAAGGCCTCTGCAGTTTTATTGCATATTATTTTCTCTTCCCATTATTTAGGTTTATAGCGAATGGAATATTTGCGTGTTTTTGTGTCGACTTTCGGGGCTTGCACTCTTGGAAGGCATTTTTCCCCCTTATTTACTGAACTGGACTCCAGAGCCCGTTCCTTTCGCAGGGGTGCACGCCGGAACGGCTCGACTTCCATTTCGTCATTCGAAGGCAAAGGGGTGCCCAGCGGACTGGGCCCCCTAGACATGGTACACTTCAGGGTGTTCTTTGCCTGCGCTGCCAGTGCCGATGGCGTGGCGAGCACCACAGATGGCACAAGCAGTGAGGGGACGATGGGGTCGCTGCGGCTGCCTCCGTCGCCACCTCCTAAGTGCCCTCGCATATGATTTGGGTCGGAGGAGAGGAAACTGTGGATGCAACGGCATTCCCAATGGACGTGGTTGCCACCACAGCCGCTGCTGGCTCAGCGACAGGTGCGGAGGCGGGTAGGGCTGCCTAATGCAGCCCGGTTTGGGGGCGGGAGCGGGACCAAGTACGACTCGCGGTACTGCATCTCCGCCGAACCCAGACGCCGCTCCGCCCCCCGGTGAGGTACGTCGGCGTACCTCCCCACGGCGAAAGAGGAGAACCCTCTTTTGCGCCTCTGGAAGGAGGTGTTCTCTGTCACTTTTATGTTGATCACTTTCTTTTCGAGTAGAAATTTCTCGCATTTTGTGGAGTAAGCTGCGTGTGGAGCTCCGCTGTTAGCACAAGTGAGCGCACCAGATTTGCAATTGCCAGTGGGGTAGTCCTCTGAGCAGAATTTGGCACAGATTGTTTTGCCGCGGCAGGAGTTTGTACCATGCCCGAACAGATGGCACTTGAAGCAGTGGCCCGAGTTTGGGATGTAGGGATGAATTGTACACCAGGTAAAGCCTGCAATGCTGTATTCAGGAGTTTGCATCGGTTGACTGTCAAGAATATGTGCTTCATTGGAATTTCCTTATCGGCTCTGCGGATATGGATGCCTCGAATGGCCGTGATGCCCTGATCCTTCAATCCCTCAAGGATGTCTGCATCTGTTTCATTCAGCTGATCTGGCACTCAGATCACACCATGGGAGCTGTTGAGGCGCCGGTTGGGTGTGAACTTGATGTCCAGATCACCCATTCGCGTCTGGGGAAGAAGATTTATGGCCTGGTGCTTGTTGTTTACCTCGACAAGGACGTTACCAGTTCTTTGTTTTTAGCCTTGTAAAATTTTCCAATTATGCCTTCAAGGTATTTAGCAATCAAGAAAACTCATGTCGTTGCAAGACAATGGGCTCTATCACGAGATTCCTTAACAAGAAATCCAGAGTAGTTTTCGGGTTCAGGAAAGGTTAAGGATGGCAATGAGGGAAAAGACATTTCGGTGCGGCCGCATTTCAGGGACCAATCACGTTTGAAGGGGGGTTTTAAATTTTCCATACAACATAGAAAAAAGCAGGGGACGGGGTACTTTCTCCACAAACCTTACCCTGATAGCTTGAGAGGTCACAGAGCTCCATGCCTGGTAGGCAGACAGGGATCCCATCCGCTGGAGCTTGACCTTGGCTCCGACGGCCACAGTTTGTGGTTTCTTGCCGTTCACTTTCGAACACATTGCCACTTTTTTAGGTCACAGCTTATGTTGGGCCGCTCGGGATCCTCGGTGTCGCCAATACCGTCACCAATATTACTCAAGGTGCCCCGCGCGGGGTTCGAGAGAAATGAGCCGATCAATTCTGAAATTAAATAGATTGTATTCGTACAGTTTGTGTTTAGTAAAGGCGTTCCCTTCTGTTTTTTAGTTTAAAACTTTTCCCAAAAGCCTTGCTTTTAGAACAAAAACAACTCATGTGTTGAAAGGGCCCAAGGGTTTCAATATTTTAAAAAACACCGGTTTTCCTAAAAAATGAGGGAAAAATTATTTTAGTGCGGCCGCTTTTCAGGGACCTGAACGTTTGGCGCCTTTTTTCCATACAAAAAGCAAAAGCGGGGCGCGCTTCTCCTCACCTTCCTTTGGGAAGGTGGAGAGGTCCGCGCTCCGGGCCGGTGACAGGCAGGATCCCACCGCGGGGGATTGGCCAAAAACGGCCACGAGAAGGGCTTGCCGTCGCTTAAAGGAGTACTGACACAGCTTAATTTGAGAGCTGGGATCCTCTACCCCAATACCGTCAACGACAACTCAAGTCCCCGGTGTTGATAGAAAGGGCCCATCAATTCTTTATATTGTATTCGTGTTTGTGTTTGTAATCTCTGTTGCTTCGAACATTACCGAACCGCGCAAACTCAATTTGTGCTTTCCCGGCCACTTTCTAATTCTATCCCGTCCGAAATGCGGGGAATTTTTTTCATTTGAAAAAGTGTATGCGAAAATTTTTGGACGTCCCCGCTACGAAAAACCTGGGGAGGGGCAAAGCATGGAGTGTATAAGTGTATTCAAAAATTATAAGTTATTCCCTTGCCACGCAACACGCGCTCATTTGGTGCCAGCGAAATGGTGGTGGGAGGAGCAATCTTGTGCTTGCTTAGGTGGTGTTGCCCTCTATGGCGTTGAACGGTATTTAAGCAATTGAGAGACAGACTGGCCCCCCGTTGCTTGCTTGTCATACGCCGTAGCAAGCTAAAAAGTACGCTAAGAAGTAGCGCGAAGCGCTGGAGAACGAGGGTCCCGGTGTGTTTTAATTACACATTTTTACCAAAGGAGATGAAACATTCTAGCGCGAGGCGTTTGAAAACGAGTGTCGTAATGTGCTCTTTTAGTACGCGTGACGTTCTAGCGTAAAAAACAAGTGTCCCGATGTTTCAGTACTGGGACTACATGAAAATGAGACGGCATGAGACGCCGAATGCCCGAGCCCCTAAAAAATTTCGAGAGATTGAGTCACCTCGATTGCGGTAGTATTACATTTGCAGTTATCAGAAGAAGAACACATGAGCAAGCGCATTTTTTCTCGTGTATTAGAACCTTCCGTCAGGAATATGCTACGCTATGTTAGCCCGCTCCAGCACACACCGATTCATAGCAGAGAATGTGAATTGAGGTTTCTCTCACTAATACTCAAATGATCCACTTCCGCTTTTACGCTTTCCTCGAGTAAGGGGGATTCACACAAAAATGAAAATAAAAGCATCGGGTCTTACTCATGTCCGCCCCAATGGATGCTCGCAGTTAGACAATTCGTCGACGAAACCATAACTAGAAACCGCTTTTTACGGAAGGTAGAACAACGCAAGAAACTGTTCGGTTGCTTGGACAGCGCCATGAACAACTGAACGTGTTGTCATGTTATTCCTGACACAGTGCCCGCAAGTTTTGTATTGATGCATAAATGTATAAAACAGACACCTACCTTGATTGTCATCAACTTTTCTTCGGAGGAGATCGGCAAGCTGTTAGCATTGAGAAACAAAATAAAGCAAATTCGGAACCGAGAAATACATTGTCTGCGCCTCAACCTTCGAATTTCTTCCGATACGTACATATTACAAGCAGTGCTTTCCTCAACCTCGGCTAACGGATGTTACGTTTGCCGGAGTCCTTTCCTCCCGTATTACAAATTTGTGAGGATGGTGATTCCTTGTTAAGTTTTTAGGGCATATTCGTGTAAAATTAAAAGGCAGGCAAAGTTCGATTCATCCGCTCACTTAAAGCCACGCAGTGTGCTGGAGCAATGGCAGCGCCCATGGAAACGGCGCTGCTGTAAACACCGACACGTGTCGTCAACGATGTCAAAACTGCACCTCAGCCATTTCAAATTATATTATCATCTCCTGGCATGCAGCGCGAACTAACAATGGCGGCGTCCACGGCAACTCTGCTGCCGTGAACAGCAAGTACTTACAGCGGTCTCAAATCCCAGCGTCAGCAATTTCAAATTATCCGCCCAGTTTCCCGCATAAAGCGCGGGCTACTAATGGTGGGGAAATTGCGGTGCGATACAAAATATCATTCCTCCGGGCCATCGCTAAGTAAACGAAATTACAAAAAACCGCTCATTTCCCAGCAGGCAGCAAGATCTAAGTACGGCTATGCCCGTCACACCGGCTCAGCGCAAATGCACCTTCAGCGCTTTGAAGAAAAATCACACCTTTCTCCTAGGCGCAATGGGATATACGTCACGCTCCTAACTCAAGATGCCCAGGTTACATCGCAGCCGGGCCAGAAAACTATTTTATTAGGCACACTCTGCCCGCTCTGAGCAGACCACCAATATTATCGGTCACCTGATTGGTTAAGTATGTATCCTGTAGAAACGGTGTTCATAGAAGAGTTCATTTTGCCGACACTTCGAAAGATGGCGCCATTTGCAAGGTAAGCCCAACGAACGAGGCCGCCCTTCTTCGTGAGTCTCAACCACTCGGATAGAGAAATACCAGACACTATTGATAATCACAGGCAACACTGGGACTGATGATGATGACAGAATCACTGGCTCGTAGCGCGCCAGTGTAATAATGATGACTGCTAATTCGTAACCTGTTGCTGTAACATGGGATGTCGCGTGTCGCTCGGACGCATATAACTCCCCACTAACAAGCGCTAGGCGACCATTTTTTCCCGGTTCATACCTTTGCGACAGAACTTGTGTTCGTATGGTAAACCTGATGTAAAGCGGTTTTCTTTTTTTTTCACACTTTTTTAACGCTAGAAAGTTATATATTTTGATTGTGATTCCAACCAGGTGCCTGTGCTTCTCGAAAAAATGCTTTGATAACCGTAAAAAGTTGGGGGATTTACGCTCGGGACAACGATTCCTTATTGAGCTATGCGATTTGACCGTATTGGCCAGGTTTAATAAAATTAGGGTTTTATTTGTCGTATCTGAAATGTAGATAGCTAGCCGTAACATATAAAATATATATTTTTTTATTTATAGTGCCGCCGTTGTGCATATGCGCACAACATTTTATCCTCGCACGGGTTAGGCAAGATAGATATAATACCAGTGGGGGTTCTATTTCTCCCCGCTTGATGCCTGAGCTGGCGAACGATTATTCGAATGGTCATTCAGAGGTGTAGAGGCTTCGTTCTTGTATCGTTTTTGACTGCGCCACAATGACGCGCCAAACATTTTGATAAAAAAATCAACTACGAGCATTATTCGTGCGCAAGCAAACTGTTATAATTCCACAAACGTGGAAAATTAGGGCTGCATATTCAGTGTGTTCTTAACCATTAACGTTTGCCTACACATGCCAACACAATGAAACATCAGGTTTCTATTCAACGCTTCAATAGGGGTGCCGTTGGGGTGCAGCGCATTGACTTTTTGTTCCTGTATAGTTTATGGCAGGCAAGAATTGGTGGCGTTGGCAACCTATTTTTCTCCGGCTGATACTTGGGTGCCCGAAAGTTGTTTATTGCGATGGTGAATTGGAGAATGGGGGCATCAAATATTTTTACGTTGCTAACAAGAGATAGGAGGGCTCGCGCGCAAGATAATTTGAAGTGTGTCAACAACGAGCATATTTTCTTTGGCAAGCCACTAATCATCGTCATACAAATTTCGTAGAAGGTGGTTCGGGATGCTGATTACCCTTCCACACTTGTCATTTGACCAAAATTATGTTTATTTAACATCGTGATTCCTATTTTACCTACCGCAAAGAATAGCTGACACGGGCAATAAACGTACTTTGAGGCAGTACCCGTGCATTTAAGGGCAGAATTTGGTTCTCGTGCGGTTTTGACAGGCTACAATTGATATTAGTAAAGGTCCTAATATTTCCGGGGAATACCCGGGTTCGAGACGTATATCGACACTGAATTGCGATATAGAAGCCGGGTGTGTTTTAATTGTCGTCGTACCGAAGGGTCACTTCTCAACTCAGCCATACCTGAGCTTTCATAGTTTCGCCAATTATTCGTGGTTTTCTCGATATTTAATTCTTAATACACCCACTCTGTTGCCTCACAATGTTCTTGATTCACAAATATCTTCAAGATGTAATTTTATCATACAAATCTCAATAAAATGAACTCATGAAGTTTTTTCTAGAGGTGTTAATACCAGCACGCGGCCGCAATATTACTCGCTCAGACTCGATGGTCGATCTCGACATCGGGATAACGCCCCAATCCCGCCTCCCACAGCTCCCAGGGTATGATATCTGGCCGTATTGGCTAAAAAATCTCTGCCCTTCATTCTGGAAGTCTTGAAGGATCAAGGTGTCATGGCTTTAGTGTCATATTATACATCCACTTAATACGAACATTCTTAAGAACATTATAGCGTGGCGTTCACCATTTGACAGTCAAGAATATATAAAGACCGGATTCATTCGTCCTTACATCTTTTCTCTTTAATAAAGAGACTTTCTCTCTCTCTCGTCCTTGCATCCTAAAACATGGCGCTGTTACAGTGATAGTCCTTCGGAATGCAACCATCACAAACTTCGGCCTACTTCGTGCGCTAATGCTCAGAACATGAAACCCAAACAGAGAGCTGTCATGTACTCAGGGCCAATGTAGCTACTGCAAGATTCGACGCCGGGGTACTTCCAGGACCTGTGAAAGACTTCTGGTGGAAAAATATTATCCATATAAATCGCTGACATAATTCAATACCGGAGTGACGAAAGGGTTGGCCTTTTTTCCCTAGTTAAGTGAGCAGACGAAGCTCGCTGGGAGGCGGCGTGGTTTCCGTTTTTGATGGCGACCCATGTAAGCGCCGCTGATCTGGGTCGCACCAGCCTTACGCTGAGTTGCTTACGAAGACAAACCTATCAACACAACGAAGAGAAAGCCCACCGCGGTGCGGCTTCAACAAACAGCGTTTAGAAACCGAGGGGGCTCTTTCCGTCTCTGCGTCCCGGCTCTGCAGTGCAGCCAAAACCTTTGGGATAGTAAACACTGGAGGGCAGTACCATCGGTACATGCAGAGAGGTCTAGCGATGGAATAGCGCACTTTCATATTTCGTACGTTTCGTGTATCCTCTGCCTCTCAACAATTGAGTGCGCTACTGACTTCTGTGCTAGGAGCGCCAGATATCTGGAAACGTTCAAGAGAAGACGCGTGCAAAGGCGGCGGCTCTTTATTAAGCGGCAAACACAGTTTAAATTGGAATTATTTAGGAATTTCTACCAGACTAAGTGATACAAAGTTCTTTATCCTCACGTCGTGATATTTTGAGATTCTCATACGAGGCTACTGCAACGGGCCACCGTGCGAGGAAACGCTTTGAGGCTGTGTGTCGGCTTACCTCACGAAGTGTGAGAGAGTGCCAGCCTCTCACTAGAGCTCTCGTTATGAAGTGAGCGGCACGCGCTCCTACATTTAGCGTCACAAGGATTTTGACTGTACACCTGAAAGCTCCGAGGCACTGGAAGTGGAGGAATCCGCAGAAGCTCTCACCCGCGGCTCCGAGCCTGTACCATCCATGATTCTCCCGACACCCAGGGAGGTGGCAGAAAGCCAGTGGATATTCGCAAAGGGGCACGGTGCAAGGATCCCGATATGTGGGTCAGTCCTCGGGCCTCAAATGACAAGAGGAATGTCACACATTACCAGCCGGCGTCGCGGTGCAAAAAAACAAAGTGTCAATTCAGATTTTTCAGGAAAAAACCCCTTCTTGGCTCGCTCGCCCTAAAGACAACACCTCATCCAACTTTTCTAGTTTCTCTAAAACACGTAATAAGATGAAGACAAAATGACCCATAGCGGAACAGCCGAGGCTTTATTAAGTCTTTATGGTGTATACAAAATACTGCATGACAAGTTGATGCGCTATTCCCACATCATAAACTTTACCCGAAAACACACAACAGTCTAGATAGGAATATGTAAGACAAAGGGCAATATACACATCACCTGTCCCTGGTCAGCGAAGCAGGGCACACACTTGAGGACCAGGCTATCGAGCTGATGCTTATGATCATCAGAACAACTCTCCTATCCACAATCTCATTTGAATGCGCGCCATGTGACACAATACGACAAAAACACTTCGTCCAACCCTACAGACAACAAATCACAATCCACCCAGCATTCGTCCTGTCTGACGATAGCACGATATCTTTTAATTGGGTTTTTTAATGTTTGTCCGAGATTCAGTTTTTACAGCTGATTTTATGCCGTGCAAAATCACAAGCTTCTCCTTTGCACCAGCCACCTTCAATGTACTTAAAAATTTTCACGGCGGCTGTTACTCACGGGTTATTCTAGGTAATTTTATTTTTATTGGTTATTCACTTCATCTAACACTGTTTGCCCTAGCTGTCATTTCTCCATAAAACACAAAGTATCATTTATAGAAATTTTGGTAGGGTATTGATTTTTTTCTTCCTATTCCGAGATTTGACTACACATGCCGAGTAATTTGGTTATGAGGTTTAACGCGCCGACGCAACACAGGAGATGAGGCACTGCCGTGGTGGAGGGATTCCAGAATAGTGTTGACCCATTTTGAGATCTTTAACGTGGGCTGAAATCCTGAACACGTGGACATTTTCACTTTTTGCTTCCTCAGTAAAGCGACCACCGCGCATGAATCGAACCATGTCAAACTCTTACATGGAGGTTTGATTTTACGCATGAAAACTCCTTGGTTATACTCCAAGATATAAAGTCTTTGATTCATGTCGCTTTTATTTGTCTCTTGTTATGTCGCCACCATTGCATTTTTATGCCATAGTTTACGGGAGGCAAGCTGTTATAGGACGTCGTCCTATTTTTGTGCCATTCATACTTAGGCAGAAAAACGTTTTTGGATGATCATTCATTGATGTCGTCGCTTGTTTTATTTTCGAGTTTCAAATTGCCAAAGCTACTGTCGCGCGCAAGGTACTTTTATAAAATGAACAAGCAGCAAAATTTCTTCGAAGAAGCGCCATCATTATCACAGAAATTTTCGGATATGTGGGTTGGCATGAATAGTTTTTCTGCGCGCATGTCACGGGACTGCGGTAATAACTTCTTAAACAAAGCGCTTTATTTCCATGTATTGGGAGAGCCAAGCAAACAACTGGAGAAACCGTTCTTTGAGTTATAAGGGCACCATTGTGGCAAGGGTATTTTGTTTGCATGCGGTTTATGGCAGGAAGGAAATTTTATTTGTGAGCATGATTTTTTTTCCGTTTGTATGTAATCTTTAGAAAGTTTGTTCTAGTGTTGAGTTTGACACATAAGGATGTCACATTTGGTTGATTTTGGTTTCCTATTTTGTTGCACGCTTGCGCGCCATATATTTTGGACCATGATATAAACAAAGTACATGTTTGCTTCCACAAGAAATTCAGTTATAATCATTAATACATACTAAAATGTGGGCTGGGAAATCGATTTTTCCCCAAAACACGGCCTCTAACAAAACTTGCTAGGAGGTGTTACATCACCTTGTGATCCTACAAATTGGAGGATATATACCACCAGGATAGTAATTCTTTTTTTATATACGAGGCGCCATCCTGGAGCTGCGCAAGTCATTTTGATCTGCTATTGTTTATGGTAGGCACGGATTTATAGCAGTGGGCATCCTCTTTTTCTGCGGTTTATACCTGGGCGGGGGAAGGTTTATTCAGATGGGGATTCTTGGGTATAAATACTTGCATTGTTACCCGTTGTGAGTTTGCAGGGGCAAGTGGATCCCGCAAATGTTTTCAATGATGATGTCATTACAAAAATGTTCGAAATACATTAGCACCCTGTCATATTCATAGAAATGTGTTGAATTTTATGTTGGGTTAGGCATTTTTTCACCCCAAATTTTTTACTCAACATTCTTAGGCAACTTATATCGAGGTTTGATTTAGTTATCGAAAAGGATAGAAGTACCCGCAGTAAACTCGTCGTTCAGTTATAGAGCGGAGTTACGGAGCTTCGCAGTTTTGTATTGTGGTATATGGCGGGAAGAAATTTATAAGTGTAGGCATCTTCTTTTTCAGTTAATACCTGAGCAGCAGAAGGTTTATTCGATTGCGGATACTTAGGTATAGGCCTTTGCTGTAATTGGTTTTGTAAAGTGACAAAGGCACGCCCGCACGCCAGCTATCTTGGTGTTGATATCACTTAAGAACACGTTGACTTAGAGAAACACCTCACTACCAAACTTAGGTGAACAGATTTCTCTCGGAACAAACATTTCTTCTCCATGCATGTCACATGGGCACCCATGCTAATTTATTTTAACGTACAGTTTGAATTTGCGGTACCAGAAGAGGATAGCCGCCGCCCGGAAACATACTCTTTCTCAGCTTTAGTGGCGCTGTTGTAGAGGTGCACAGACAGTTTGTTCACTTATGATTTATTGCAGCAACAATATATAGTTGTGGGAGTCCTCTTCTTTTAAGGAGTATACCTGAGCGGCGGAGCATTTATTCGGACAGTAATTCTTGATTACTGGTGTTTCGTGTAATTTCACTTCTTCAAAGTGACCAAACGCAGCTAATGGGGATATATTTCGACCATGATATCAACAAGGATCATGACTCCTTTGACAAGAACCCTATTGTATTTATTAAAATATACGAAAAACTGGGTTTGGATTCCCAATTCTCCTCCACACTAGTTCTTTGAGTAAACTTGTTTAGCTAATGTAACATCGTTTTGATTTTACGCATCGGAAGGGAAAATTTAACACCGAGATAAAAACTATTTTGATATTCTACGGCTGCTCTGCGGACATGCGCACTGACTTTTCTTGTGTGGTTTATGGCAAGCAAGAATACATATCATTTGACGTACTTTTTTTCTCCCTTTGATAATCTCGGTGGTTGAACGTTTATACCGAGGGATCATCTAAAATATCCGCGTTTGCTTCAAATTCGCTATTTTATGACTAGCAGGCAAATTCGCGCACGAGGTGTATTGATGTTGATATCAACGAGGTGCACGTTTTGTTCGAGTAGCACCCCATCATAAACATGCCATTTTGCTGGAATTTCGCTTGAATTGTAACTTACGTTTTCACCAATCTCCTCCTGTTAACATACATCTGTAGTTAACTTACAATAGCGTTACCGTTCTACGTATCGAAACCATAGAGGTAACCCCTACACATAGGTTCTTTTCTGATTTGTATGGACGCCGTTGTGGAGAACCACGCGGTTAATGTTAACTTGTGTTTTATGGCAGTCAGTAATTTCTTGAAGTTGGCGTCTCGTGTTTTCCCGGTTGATACCTGGAATGAAGATTGTTCATTTGGATGACCATTCAGATATATAGGTGTTTGCTCTAAATTCCCCTTTTAAATTGACAGGGGCACTCTCGTGAGCGAAACATTCTTCTTATGCTATTACAAGGAGCATGTTTGCATGCAGAAGTACTCAAGCATAATTATACAAATGGTCAGAAGTTCAGACTGGGACTGCAATTTAACCTTCACAGATATCTTTTTGCCCTAAATGATCTGGTAACATAACAATGAGTCTTGATTTAACGTATGGTCAGCACATAGATAAACTTCAGCAATAAATTCTTTGAGGTATCGGGGCGGCGTTGTAGTTGCGCACGGCTTTCCTCAGGTGTGGTTCATGGCAAACGAGACTTTCTAGCATTTCGTGGCCCATTTTATCCGTTTGAACCTTCCAAAAAAATTACGATCTATACCTACACGAGGACAGATGACGTCAGAATCAGAGTTTCTTCGCTGGAAGTTCAAAAACCCTTGAAACAAGGTACACGCCGCTGCCGGAGCGTGCAAACGCACGAAGGCAACCACTGTAGTAGTGGGGCACAGGGCAAGCTCTGTGTTTTAATTAGCATTCTGCCCGAAGGCACCAAAAATGCGAAAACAGCCAGGCTTATTGCAATACGCGTAGCATAACAATCGAATTGATGCCTAAATATCAATACACACTCAAACCCCCATGAGTGCAATGCCTTCAGGAGGAGTTTCTAAACACTTGAGAATAATTCTCCTAAGATAATAAAAATTACCATCACATTAGCACCCAGACACAACGGTGTGGAAGGCAGCGACGCAGCCCTCCAAGTTCCACCTGAATTTAAATCCTGTGCCCCTGTTCACCACGGCTACCACAATCTCCAATAAAAAAAACTGGTGCATGTCTTCTCCCCCTTCACCTAGGAACACCATTCTTCCACGTGCCACACGGGGTTCTTCATGCTGCTGAGTGTTTGCAATTCTTCTAGGTTATATCCTCATGCGCAGTATTAAAAGCAACACATATTTACAGATTGGCGAAGAGGTTTGTAGAAAACTTTGAAATTACCCAAAATCTGCTGAATACGGCCAAACACCTACTCTTTCTTCAAACCCTGGTCATATCCAAGGGAATGCTCAGAGGTGAACAAACCAAGCATTACATATTGCTCTTATACCGACACAGGCAGCCCTGGCCAGCTCGCCACCTGAGGATCAGCATGAGTTTATTCTGCTTGTCTGGAATTGCAGATTAAAACTGGATCCTTTTATCTCTCAAACCCTTAAATAAACTTCCTCAATAAAGGTCCTTTCGCCCTAGGTATGTGGTTGTGTCTTGTAAGAACCATAACATGCAGTCAGGTAATCAAGCTGGAGACACGTCACAACTTTGACGCTGTTAGTTTTATTTGGAACTACCCAACAGCCCGCAGCCTCAACTTTTCATGCCCATATCTTAAGCCATGCATGTGTAGATGGCTCTAAGTTTCCTGTACCGTGGTGCTTAAATGCGTAGCGCCTAGTCTTGGTCTCGTCACTGAACTTCAGTGATTGGAACGCATAAATGATAAATATAGCAGCTCCATTCGAAAACTCTCCCTCGAACCTGATAACGCTATGGCGTCATACATCTCGAGAGCTAAACGTGGTTATCATCTGTAACTTTCTTTGAAAGTACGAATGTATTCGTGACCTATTTAGTATGAGCACGCATGCTAAATGTATTTGTGCGGAAGCGTTTGTCACGGTGACGGCGGCCGGCGATAGAAGAGACGAGGTCGAAGTGCGCGTGCGGTGGCGAGAAAGGGGAATGCGTGAGAGACCAGAGCGAAAGTTCGGTGAATCATCGCTCCGAGCCGCATATTCCGCATGAATCCCCACCCGTTTTCGACGAAGCAAATTTCAGCCGCGACTGGCCACAGAGCGCCAATGCCCATTCCGACGTGTTGTCTATCGGCCTCAGCACCGGCATCGAACAGAATACGGAGGGTAGAAACATGGTTTTCTATGAATTTTACTGTTTTAATTAGAATAGTTTAATATTTATTGGTGTGTTTTTCTAATTTTGCCCTGTGAATATATTTGTTCCGCCACCAATGACACCCCGCCTTGCTCTCCGCCAGTTGTACCGTATCCTTCCTTGATTAATAAATAGTCTGCTTTAAAAAAATGCTGGTTCATGACCATTAAATCGAGCTTTAATTGTACGTATCGGCAACGCATAGGCAACCTTCAGATATAAACAGTTCTTTGAGTTATAGGGACGCGATTGTGTAGCTTTGTAGGGTATTTTGTTTTTGAGTGGTCTGTAGCAGGCACGAATTCATACTTCTGTGAGTCTTCTTTTCCCTAGGAAGATACCTGTGCAGCAGAATGTTGTTTATTCGCATGCTGATTCTGAGATATAGGTGCTTGCTTTATGTTCAATTTTCTAAATTGGCACACGTACGCTCACGCTCCTGATACTTAGATGGTATGAGCAAGGACTAAGTTTGTTTAGATAAGCTACCCGTCATAATCGTGAAAATTGTGAAAATAAGGTCGTGGTACTGCTGTATTTTACACTACAACCTTAAACCACACATGATAAGTTACTTCATACCATATTTGGAATTTTCGTTTCAAGATTGCGATATCTAACCCCCAGAAATAACTCTTTTTGGAGTTATGGAGGTGCCATTGTTGAGCCAAGCGTGCATTTTTACTCGTATGGTTTATGGCAGGCAGGAATTTATGGCAGTGCGCGCCCTCTTTTTCCCGGTGTATGGAGTTGCTGCATAACATATTTATTTGCATGGTGATTCAGAGTTAGAGGAGCAGTGCTTCATTTTGGTATTTTTTATTTGACAAATGTACGCTCCCAGCCGAGATATTTTGATGATGATATGAAGAAGTAGCATGTTTCCATCGACAAGAACCCTGTTTTATTGATACAAATGTGCAAAAATTGGGTTCGGTATCCGATTTCTTTTGAACCAACGTCATTTGACCACACATGTTGCGTTACTTTAATAACGCAATTCTGTTCTACGCTTTGGATTGTTGTAGCACACCGCTATCCTTCTAATATTTTTTTATTGCAGGCGTACCTTTGGAACTGCCCAGGAAATTTTATTCCTGAATTGATTATGCCAAGAAAGGTTAGAAACAAATGGGAGTCTCCTTTTTTCGCAGTTCAGTTTGGCCGCAGAACGTTCTTTATTCGAATGGCGTTTCTGGATTATAGGTGCCTGCTCTGCATTTCTTTTTTAGGAGCGGAGTAACTTAGGAACGCACAATGTCCGTTGGCGTGCGCGCATAGCATTTACAATCGCAAAAAATCACGCCGGCACCTGCAGGATTTTAGCCGGTGTCTGGTAGACGAGACAGAGTTAGTGTCAGTCGTTTTAATCATTGGGCTACGACCGTGAGTTAGTACCCGAGACTCAAACGGCTTACTCCCTCGGCTGCAACGGTGCGGAGCACCTTAGGTGCTTCCAGTGTCCGTCCGCGTCTATCCGCGCGCACACCACCATCAAGCGAACATCAAGCGAAATTCGATTTGAGCCTTGAGTTGCGGTTTTATTTATGAAATAATCAAGGTACAACTGACGGCGGAAATCGAATGACGGTGGGGCGCAAATCGGATGTCACTCACGGCGCGACTTGGATGTCATTGCTAGTCCCTGTACTCCACACGCTCGCCATCATCCACGGAGTGGAGATGTTGCCATTTCTGTATTCACAGAAGCACGCTCGCGGGCAAAAAATTTTGCGGTAATATCAACAAAGAGCGTGTTTTCTTCAGCAAGTACCGAAGCGTAATCATAGAATTGCGCAGAAATTTTGGTTGGGACTTCTTTTACACTCAAATGCTTGACCATACGTACAAAGTCAATTTAACATCAAGTGACAATTTAGGTACAAGAAGCACGTAGCCAACCACCCTCAATAACGGTTTGTGAATTATAGAATCGCTCCTGTGGAGCTGCACAGGGAGTTTGGTTCTTGTATGGTGTGTCGCAGTTGAGAATTTACAACACTGGGTGTCATTTTTTCTTCCTTGATAATAGGCTTTAAAACGCTGTTTATTCGGATTAGAGTCTAAGGTATACATGTTTGCGGTTATTAAACTAACAGAGGGTACGTTATAAGCTATAAGTTTGATGAGAATGTCAATCAGGCCCATTTGCACCTCAATAACACTTCGTTATATTGTTACAAATGTGCAAAACTTTGAGTTTCTATACCAGTTTATTCTTCTACTATGTCCTTCACCTCCATGCCACTTAAGGCATCCAATTTCCAATCGTACTTTGCGGAAGCGTATGGCTAACACTCAATAAACTCTCAAGTGATATATACAGGCGGGATTATCGAGGGGAACTAGCAGATTTGCTATAGTATGTCCATTGACAGGCAAATTTCAACGAGAGCTTTGGTCTGTGTCTTCCACTCACCGAGGTGGCTCAGTGGCTAAGGCTTTGCACTGCTGAGCACGAGGTCGCGGGTTCGATTCCTGGCCGCGGCAGCCGCTTTTCTGATGGACGCGAAAAGGAAAAACGCCCGTGTGTACGAGATTTCGGCGCACGTTAAAAATCCCCAGGTGGTCAAAATTAATGCAGAGCCCTCCACTACGGCGGGCCTCATCGCCTGCGTTGCGTCGGCGCCTTAAACCCTACAATCAATCAATCAATCAATCAATCAATCAATCAATCAATCAATCAATCAATCAATCAATCAATCAATCAATCAATCAATCAATCAATCAATCAATCAATCAATCGATTTGTGTCTTCCGCAGAGTATAGATAGCTGGCAGAACGTGGTTTATGAATGGAAAAGTATTTATTTTTTGTTAAACACAATGCGATTGGTATGTCTGCTTTACTGGTGGTTGTATGTCTACTGACTATCAATTTGACCACCCTGCTAGACATAAAAATATATTTTGAGCAATACAATGATATATTATTACGAAATTTCTAGAAATGACTTGAAAATCGGCACTTCAATGTGATTATTACTTCTGAAATTGATAAATTGGCAATATAATGAAGACACCCGGAAGAAAAGTACAGGATATATCCATGACAAACGGAAGATGGCAATGGAACACTTGTATGATATTTACATTGGAGACCCTATATATCCAAGGAGCTATTGGTTGCTGCCTTTAATGTCTATATGCTGCAAGTTATTAGGACACACAATCTCACGTATAAGAATCTTCTACAATAAAATAAACCTGTAAAAATTTTCACAAACGAAGTTTAAAGCTCGCATCTTTCCTCCATTCTTACATTTTTCCCTTGCTGTACAGTGATGCCATTTTTATTGATCCACCCACTTCCTTCGTTGGGGCCCCAAGCTGCTTATGGCAGAACTTTGTAAACCGCAGAAACATATAAAATGACAAATTAGTTTGAAATTCTTTGTCAAATCACTACCCACGTGCCAACATTAAAGCAGGCAGGCCAAGTAACAAAAACCGTCTTCACCGGCGTACCACAGGGGTCTCTATTTCTGCCCCTATTTTTCAGGTTATGTCATCTATATCGTTGCAAAAATTGGGTGACCAAATGACTTTTCGCGGAAGGATGTGTCCGTTAGAGGCAAATTAATTCTTATGAATTTTTAAATGCTTTGCAAGCCGACCTATTCCTTTGACCGAGTGGTGCCATCGATGGAGTTAGAAAACAATAGGGGAAAAAAAACGTTTATTTTTCTACACTCACCAACACGCCCCGGTATTCTTATGCGACTGATCACCTTGGGATCAAACAAGTTTATTGTGTAAATATTATTCTTGTTTTAAATACCTAAATTTGTTTTAAATATTTGTATGACTTGACTTGTACAAACGTATGTTTTGCCGCGAAAAAAATTCACCATCTTCCCGTATACGAACCCCGAGTAGTATGCGAAGCAGCCATGGGGTCGACTCAAGTCGACTGCGTCTAGGGTGTACGCAGACATCATGCTCACCTCGTCTATGATCACGCGTTTCACGTTGCGGAAGGCCACGCGGAAGGTGTTCAACTCGCTGCCGCTGAGGCCTCAGTCCTTGTTGGGTCCGGTGGTCTTCCGAGAGAGCTTGAAAGCCGCGTACACCGTGGCTCCTCCCATTGCCACAGCAATCTTTCAGGTGCTCGCGCAGATGACGAACGCGTTGTAGGCGGTGTTGTTGCCGGTGTTGTTGTGCCGGTTGTAGAGGTCCATGGCAAGCCGGAGGACGAACGTCTTGCCGCAACTGCCTGGTCCCGTGGAGAAGACCCGTAACAGAAGGGCCGACGGCGTCGTCTGCCGGTGGATGATCTCACGCAGTAGCTCATGTTGTTCCGCGTTTGTCGTCCTCATCAAGTTGTAGTATTCGTCCCGGTTCATGATAAGTTGACGCTAGCGCACGGCCACGCACGGACTGGCGTGTTTCATCAGGCACACCAAGTCATGGCTCGGGATGAGGTCGGCGTCTTCGTGTGCCGGGTGGACGATCACGGCAGGAGGAGGTGCTGCTCCTTTTTCTTCTTGTTCTTGTTGTGCCCTCTCCCCCGCGGCGCTCTCCGCGGCGCTGATAGTGGCGTTGACGCTGGCGTTGCAGGTGGCGTTACGGGCCGCGTTGCCCGTGGAACTCATCGCGGCGTTGCGGGAGGAGGTTCTCCTACGGGAAGATGACGACAGTGGTTGAACGCGATGCTATCTCGTGACGGATTCTTTAGTTGGCCAATCCCTAAGGGCATCCTGCCACAATCATCATCAGTGGTGCCTGGCTAGGCATGCACAGTGGGGGTGTGGACGCCGCACAACGGCACCCCCACACAACAGTGGAGGGAACAGGTGCCAGCATAAGCTGCTTCGCATCTAAAAAACGTCTTAGAATGTTACGCCTAATCAGGCGCCAACTATCATTTGGTAACACTGCAAAAAAATTGCATGATAATACAATCCTAACAAAGCTACCTTCAAACTGTACATCAATTACATCACATCTAAATACCTCAACACGGAACAAATGCCTGTAATCAGTTCCCAATATGGCTGCCACACTCATTTTACCATTTGACTCAACATTTAACCGGGTTTTCTTTTTCAATGTGTACACTGAAACTGCTAAAATTAACATTAGAGCAAGCTTTTACAGTTATTCGTAATTCACACTTTATAATTTGCTGACTTTCTTGGCGACTACGTACATTGTTCTGGAGCCTGAAGTGGTCACAAGCTTTGATAATATTCACAAGTGTTAATTGATTGATTGATTGTAGGGTTCAACGCGCCGACGCAACGCAGGCGATGACGCGCGCCGTAGTGGAGGGCTCCGGTTTAATTTTGACCACCTGGGGATCTTTAACGTGCGCCGAAATCTCGTACACACGGGCGTTTTTGCTTTTCGCCTCCATCAGAAAAGCGGCCGCCGCGGCCGGGAATCGAACCCGCGACCTCGTGTTCAGCAGCGCAACGCCCTAGCCACTGAGTCAGAAGTGTTAATAACATTCATAACGTGTCACCCATTTTCCCGAGTACCGCACTTATTTTCCGCTAAAAATATTCTCCTTGAATTACAGAAGTGGTCCGTGCTGTAGCAGTGAGGCTATCGACGAGCCATTCTTGCCATGGATTTTATAGTTAATTGGGCAATACCCGGCATTCACAAATCCTTTTTATGTAAACCAAGCCGGCAGCGGCCATTGCTGTAATATAAATTGCTGAATTTCTCAAAGTCACGCCTTTATCCGGGTTGCCGACGTTCAGTGTCATCCTGTTGCAATGGGAGATGGAGGCGCACTTCTAGGTTACGTCCTGTTCTCACTCCTTTTCAAACCCGCCACCCTGGTGGACTTACGCTATCAACTCGGCGCCATAAAACACATACATAACGCTCTTTACGTGAATGACACCATCAAATGGGCAGGCACTGATTCAAGTAAAAAACGCACAAGACTTCCTTCCAGCGATCAGCGATGTCCGTAAAAGGTAAGCGTCATCAGTTGGCAATAACTGCTCGGGAGCCAAATTGCAACTCAAAATTGTTTTAAGCATACATCTGCTGCTCGCACGCATTCCCTTTGTATGCACGTCGACGGCCATACCGTGTGAACGAGTTTTTACTTTCTACTTAAGGCGTTACCATCGTTGGTACAACAACCAATGGCGAAACATTTACTAAACGCCAAAAGGCGTTTTACCAAGTCTCCAACCTTCTTTTAACACCTTTCTAACCATATCTTGGGAATCAAGGAGAAAGATCTCATACGACTCGTCTAATCTCTCCCGTTTCTTGTGTAATGGAATGCGGACTTTACCGTAAGCAGTAAAAGTCACATGGCAAGGCTAATTATGTGGTTTAATGTACTGACGCTACAGACGCAATGAGGCGTGCCGTATTGGAAGGCTTCGGATTACTGACCACCTGGGCTTTTTTAACGTGCGCCGAAATTTCGAACACACCAGCTGTTTTTTGACGCGGCCACCATGGTAAAGCGGCCAACATGGCTACTTTTGTGCGTTGTGAGGCTGACCTCCTGATGGTCAGCAGCTCAACGCCTTAGCCTCTGAGACACTCCGGCAGGGAAAGTCGCGCGACAAACACGTAACACCCATAAACACATCCACTGCCCGTCTCCTACAATTTGGCTTCAACAGCACGGTATCAATACCAACCTATCAATCCATTGCCTGTTTAAACTGAACACCGGCGGGTCTAGCCCTCCTAAGTAGTCCAAACATCGCGTATGCGCACTTAAAAGGATATCAACCTTCCTATGATCGTTACAGAAATCCCATGCGGGTTCGCCTCCTCACCAAAAAACACGCGCATAAACTATCACTGCGGCCACAAACAAGCGCGAAGCCAAGCGCATAAAATTATTTACATTAAGTAAACACCTGTCGTGAATACAAACGTCAGTGCCTACCGTTATGATCAACACATTGTGGCCACAGTCACCCCGTAAACCGCCTTTCTGACTTGTTCATCAACCAAGACATCCTCAACGTGGGTTGCTTAAGAGCTTGCTATCGCCTTAGCCCTCATACATACGAAGCTTCATAATTATTATCAGGGATTCTCAAGCGGTCCGCCGAAGATTGTTCAGAAGGAGGATGGCCCCCTCTACATCCAAGTTACTCTCCCTCAATCAACACTGACGGAAAGTCAATATAATCCATACCTATGGCCATCACTCATTGATTTAACACAACATCGCTCATCAGCAAGCCGGAGCACACTCTATCCATGTTTCCGACGAACCCACATTGTCCATCATACTTGTCGCCTATGAATACATAACACACTATTCACGGTCCAACCAGCCACACGTTTCTTCCCGTCACCCTCCATTGCCCAGGGATGACAAATCGCTACTCAGCAGAATACTAACGAATACCTGTTAAGAATAAATCAGAGAATTCGGAAGCAAAAAATAGATTCGGGCAGAGCAGGACAGCAGCGAGTGAAGGTCAATGGGAGAGGCTTTCGTCCTGCAGTGGCCCAAAGTAGGCTGGTGATGATGGCGATGGTAAACTTTCCTCTCCAAGACCCCCTCCATTGTAACATCCCTACTCAGTGCTCTTTTGAATACCACTTCCATTCGCCACCCGTTACACTACCTGACAGAATAATACAATGCGAGCACAAGCCCTACTTTCTCCCTTTCCGATACCGGCTTCAAACCCCTGGCCCGTAGGGAGAACCTGGAGACCAGCAGCCTTTTGGACGCCCAGAAACTCGTGCCTTCCAGGGTGAAGGGCTCCTGCTTATACAATAGACTCCCTGACTGAAGAGCAGATACCAGTTCAGCGGTTCAAATACGTGCTTTTTTAACCTCAATCTTCTCAGACAAGAGTGGGCAGCTGTAGGAGGTGGGACAAAGAAAGCGGTGTGGAACTTACGGTGCAGGGGTGCAGAAGGCTATCGTATTTTGACATTTTCATTTGAAGGGGAGCCGATGCGCTTGCACTATACGGATGCTAATACATGTGTGTACGTGCTAGCTATATTTTACGTTTTGTAACTTTCGGAAAGCAAGCTGAGGCGATATTTATTTTGATGATCGTATCAACAAAGAAGAAGTTGGCATCGGCAAGCAACTTGTCGATATCGTGCCTATGGGCTGAAGTTTGGATTGGTAAATGAATTTCTTCTGCGCCAATATGCTTTGACAACTGATGCTAACTTATTTGTGATATATTCACTCTGCCCACAAATATAAGTAGAATAAAACTCAGATCATCTAAACAGTGCAGAGAACCTGCACCAGTAAACTATCAATGAGATAAAAGGGTGTATTGGGGTGCGACGCCTGGCCGTTTAGTTCTCGCACAGTTTGTGTCAAGCGAAACTTTTACAAGTAGGCGTCCTGTTATTTGCACTCCGGTGGTTGCGTGGTTGGCACCTACTCGCTCGAACTTTGATTATTTTGATCATAATCAATCGCTTGTCGGCTCAGCTAATGTTTGGTTATGTTGATTAAAAAAGCGCTATTCTGCCCAAAATATTATCACAATAATAATAACATTGAACATGTCCTTTTATACAAGTAAACCCTCATTACTATACAAAATCTTCAGATTCAAATATCCACTTCTTTTTATTTAATAGTGGCGTCTGACAACCTGAGCGATGTTTATTTACCGGCAAGTTTTCATTTTTCCTGTCGGAACGAAAAAGCTAAACGCGCAGCAACAAATTTTTGCTTGAGTGACAGGGGTGTCTTTCTGGAACAGCGCCAGGCATTTGGTTGGTATGCTGTAGGGTCTGCAAGACATTATTGCGGGTGGCGTCCTTTCATTCCACAGTTAACTCCAGGGCCGCAGAACATTGTTTATTTGTGTAGCGAATCCAAGGTATAAGATCTTAGTTTATGGTCCTTTTTGTAACTTGACTGAAGTACGCCAGTTCGAAAATGAATTACGTGCTGAGTACAACAAAGAGCATTTTTAAACTAAGAATTACACTGGCACGATGAGACAATGTTGCTAAAAGATGGTGTTCAGTTAACAGCTTATTCTTCCTGATGCATTTATTTGACCACACATGTGTAAGTGTTTAACCGTTCAGTTTAAATCATGCCCAAGGAAATTTTTTCTTCTAGAAGGATGCCCTTTTTCGGGGTTTCTGGGGCTGCTGCGCAGCCGTAACTGCGGGCCCTTTGAATAGGGCTTTTTGTTTCATTTCATTTTGTTCATTTTGTATATAGAAGGCTGGGATTTATAGCAGTTGGCAACGTTATGGTACGAAGAAATACCAGGGCGGCCTACACCTTATTTATTGGATACTCTGGCCACAAATATCAATAGGGGTGGCCTAAAGCATAGCGGAGTGAATTGTTTCTCCTCTGGCTACAAAATAGCACGCTCCTGGGCAGAGCCTCAGAAAGTCTTCTTCAACACCTTTCACCATCACCTCGCAATCCTCGGTGTTTCCTCAGTACACCCAAGCGAGTAGAAAGTGAGGTTTTCCGGCTGGACATCCGTCCATTCCAGCCTTCAAGGCCAGCTTGCAGCGATGGCGAAATACTATCCCCTCCAGCCGATGCCTACATCGTTGGTTAATCTCAGAAGTAAAGTCCTGGAAAAAAGCGGCATGCACATGAAATTTCCGGTAAGCAAATATTGCTGGTGATCGCCGGGGCTCCTTCTGCATATGCACTTACGTTCGGGGCAAAATAGTTCCACAACCTTGTTCCAAGATATTAGTGCTTCTTAGCCCATATGCAACCGGAATTCATTATACTGACAAACATTCTTGCAACTATGAAATTTTTAAACTTGTAGTTGCTTGTGCCACGACTAATCCAAAACTCTCAACGATAAGTCGTGCACCAGCAGAAGAATTTTTAGGGGTTATGAACGTCTGCAATATTCGTTGCCGTATTCACTCCACCCAGAGTGCGTGAATGCAGTGCCTTGTGGCTTAACGCAAATTCTGTTCTGGTAATTATTTTCAGTAAATAAATGAAAATTACACGCGAAACTGCCGGTATACGCCTAAGGTATCAGAGGTAATAATAAAAATGAAGGACGATTACACAAAACATTTTGCGGCTAAGAGATGCCGACCAAAATTAATTTTCGGTTAGCCAGAGCTGGACACAATTATTACCGCAATATTTATGGTAAATATCAATTTAAGAATGCAAAAATATCTAGAACATATCATTTTATGTTTTGCGCACGATTCTTCTTCGATAATATTAGGAAAAAAATTGTGCATAAAACCTGATTTAAAGACTTTTTCGTCAATGGTTTCAATGGTTAGTGTGCCTTACCGAGCAATCCTGCAGCTAGGACCGGTTAACGTCTATTATTTGTATAAAAAAATGGCGGTAGAAACATTTTTACTTATTTCAATATTCTGAATTATTGTAGATACAAATTACTTATGCAAACAAAACACTAAAAGTGAAAAACATTTTTACTAAAAATTACAATAAGAGACATACGAAATAGGAAACGTCCATCTATACGTCACCTTCGAAAAACTCTTAATCTACCAGATACAGCATGCAAAGAAAAAAACGTAGGCATTGCTAACAAAATTGAACCCACTGTGTAACCCACTGCGTTTCCACAAAAATGTATTATAAGCGACGTAACACATCCATTCTTCCTAATAGCCCAAAGGGGTATAATTGGTCGAACGGAAGTTTGATAGTCCCGGAAAGCAAAGAAAGATAAAATAAAAATTTTATAAGGATGTGGTGACGAAACAAAAATATGCATCGTAAAGGTTTCCTCCAGAAAAATAGTTGAACCAAGAAAGCACAGAAAAAAACGTTGAAGTTAGGAAAACGTGTGCGCCGTGAGGCAAAACGAGAGTTGGCACACCTTCTTGACATCCATTATTCATACAGGGACAATCAAAAAGTCGAGAGACATATAAGTAAGCTCAAAGGAGAACAGACACACACCCTGCCCCTGGTTAGCACAACAGCGGACAGACTCGAAGACAAGGCTAACACACTTGCACAACACTTCGAGCACGTGTCCAGTTAGCACACTACACAGGCACTTTCATGAAACACAAAACATCTGCAGAAAAGAAGTCCCTGCGTGATAGCAACAAGTCGCACACTTGCTACAATTCTCATTATTAATTCATCAGCTGTAGGCAGCCCTGACCACATGTAAGCCTTCAGCTCCAGGCGCAGACAAAATCAGATACAAGTGATGCAACACCTGTACTCAGACACCCTTGAAACACTTCTACATCAACACAATAAATTTAGGGTTTCGGGGCACCTTCCATGCTTTTGAGGGAGGCCATATAGTGGCTTTCCTGAAAGAAGGAAAGGACACTTCCTCTCCTGTCAGTTACCGGCCCATTGCTTGGACATGCTGCCTGTGCAAGCTTCTCGAGAAGATAATAAGCAAGAGGCTGGTGTACTTTTTTTAGTAAAATGGTCTTCTAGAGAGCTGCCCGGCAGGCTTCAGCGCCGGGCAATTCACTAACAATCAAGTCGTCGCGCTCGAGTCTCTTATAAAGGATGCGTTTATTCGTCAACAGTTTTTCGCAACGGTGTTTTTTGAAGTTGAAAAGGCCTATGACACCGCCTGGCGCTACGGGATCCTTAGTAACCTGAAGTCATTTGGTGCCTCAGGCAACATGATGAACACTCTTGCTAGTTATTTGACTGAAAGAACATTTCGTGTGAGAGTTGGCAGCGCACTCTCAAGGGTAAATGTGCAAGAAAACCGCGTTCCGCAAGGTTGAGTTCTAAGCAGCACTCTGCTTATTGTAAAAATGAATTCACTCAGAAAGGCATTGCCACCATCAATTTTCTGCTCAATCCATGGAGACGACGTGCAATTATCTTTTAAGTATTTTAACCTGGCTATCTGCGAGCGTCAAGTCCGCCTTAGTGTTATCTGTGTGGGCAGATAGAAATGGTTTTAAATTTAGTATAGGAAAGTCTACTTGTGTTTTGTTTTCGAAAAAACGTTGCATTTGGACGGATCGAGATCTCGAACACAATGGTGTCTCAGCTGCTGTCAGAAATGAACACAAGTTTTTAGGTGTAGCCCTTGGCGAAAAGCTTACATTCATTCCACATATAAAACAACTTAAACGTAAGTGCCTAAAGGTTATGACTATATTCCAGGTTCTCTCCCACTCTTCATATGGCGCTGACAACTTCTTTTACGTGTTTTACTAGCCAGATAGGTTAACGATTGGACTATGGAAGTGTTGTTTATGAGTCAGCTAATAAAACATCCTTCAAAATGCTGGACCCTGGGCTTCATCTAGGGCTTCGCCTGGCTCGTGGCGCCTTCCGCACTAGCCCGCTCGAAAGCCTCTATGTGGAGTGTAATAACTGAAACCTACAATGTCTGCGAGCATATACAGATGTCCTTTATGCTTTTAAAATTTAATTCTCGCCACACAATTCTTTTAAATCAGTTTTTATAATACCTTTATGACTGAACGCCTGCCCATCGACCATCGTGCTCGGCGGCCTTCTCAGGAAGCGTCAGAGCTTGCTGTCTTCTTTTTAGATATCATCCAAACTTCTTTAACAGATTTTATAGCACCATGGCATCTCCGTCCTGTATCATGCGACACATCTTTCACACATATAGAAAAACCGAGCTCCCAGATGTGCACTTCTGCAGCACTTCTTGTATTTGCATCAGAAGTATCAGTGTTCTGAATTTTATACGGACGCCTATGAAACCGCCACCTCTGTGTGTTGCGCTGCGCACGGACCCGGCTTTTATGTCACTAAAATTCTGAATAGTAATAATAGTATTTTTACGGCAGAGGCTTATGGTGTACTTCTTGCTGTTAATCATATACTTCGAAGACACATCCCACAATTCATGATCTATAAGGATTCTCTCAGTGTTGTGCACGCATTGTCGTCAACAAAGTCTTCCAAAAACCAAATTGCCAATCTGATCGCCAAAGGTATTATGTCTGTGTAGGTCCGCTAATTTCAACTGGCTCTTTGCTGGCTCCCTGGCCGCGGTGATATAGCCGGCAACGAAGCCCAGGATGGAATGGTTGCTGCTCCTACACTCTTGAATACAATAGACATAACGACATTACTCTACACCGACGTGAAGCCACACATCAGACAATATCTGCGCCAAGCATGGCAAACACGCTGGAGGGAACAAATAGACAACCAGTTACACGTAATAAAACCACACTCGGGACGATACACCACCGACACACGCAATAGATAGAAAGAAGTCGCCTTGGCTAGATTACGGATAGGGCACACACATGCAAATTCCTCCCACCTTCTCACTGGATCTCCAAGACCTTTGTGCAGCAGGTGTGGAGAGGGCGTGTTCGTGATCCATTTCCTCATACAATGCAAGGCCCTAGAAACAACATGACAGTGAAACTTCTCACGACTATACAGACAACACATTCCACTACACCCATCGTACTTTTTAGGCGACGACCCCATAATCACCCACAAGCGTACTTTTAAGTTCCTTAGCAATGTCAAGTTTTTACATCTCATTACTTATCATGCATATTGACGCCCTGGCCCTTTACACAAGTCATGTACATTGCCTTTTATGTCATTTTAAGTACCTTTTTAGTTTAATGTTTAGTTGAATTTATTTGAATCAGCTCGTCCTCATAAAACAACTATTCCTTTACGCTATTTTCCCGTTGTCGGCCTTTTGCCATAAAAACCGAAGCATCATTACCATAGTTCCAGTCATTTATATAATTCAGCTTGATTTATTCTTCGGTCATAAACCGGCGGTATTATCAAAAAAATATAGACAGACGATTAAGGTACTCTCTGATCTGGAAGTTGAACAAAGCAGGCACTGCCATTTGTTCGGCGACGGCGTATTGCTCCTCAGTCTCAGGGAGGGATCGCGTCCTCAGTGAACGCGCGATGGCTGGCGCTATACTCTGGCGTTACCTTGTTGAGTGGGGAAAGAATTTAGATTGAATACGGTGTGCTGCTCCTTAGAGAGGCTAGGACGAGGTGGAGTGAGTGTCTGTATTTCTAACCTATAGTGGAGCGTGATTTCTCATCGGCTATAGGAATCTGGTTTCCGTCCTCCTGTACCACCTACAGCGCAACGCTTAGCCACAGGACGACGTCCATGGTCACCGAACTTGCCGCTCTGTGTGCTGCTTTCGGCTACATCATCGAGCAACAAGTACGTCAGTGGGCAATCTTCACGAATTCTCAGGCGGCACTTCAGTGTTTAAAATTGAACCCCAAAAGATCAGCTTGCTTTCGACATCCATGCATTGCACTTACCAGCTCTAAATGCACACCATCCTGTAGAGCTTCAGTTGATTCCTGCCCACTGCGGTATAACTAGGAAGGTCAAGGCGGACACTGCGGCATCGATAGCATATGATCTGCTCGGGTCAGTGATACCGATACCGTTCTCCAGAAAAGATGCCTCTGCGCTAGCGCCCAAGGCTGTTTGGAGATTTGAGCGATCTATGTGGGCTGTTGCGCCGCAACATTACGCGCCGCTTCACTCCGTAGACCCGCACGGGACCTTTAGGATGCCTGACGGACTTTCCAAGCATGACGAAGCGGTTCTTCAGCGCATTCGGCTAAATTTCGCTTACACAAGCTACTTTCACTTCGAGATGAAACAGGCCGCTTTCACCCTCTGCACTCTTTGTGAAGTGCGTGAGGACTTGAACCACGTATTATGTGAGTGTACGCGGTATAAAGCAGCTAGAACGTTCCTTTTGGTGTACTTGGGTCGTCGGCTTTCTAGAGGAATAACTCTAAGTGACGTGCTAGGCACTTGGTCGAACGCTAAACAAGCATCTCGAGCGAAAAAAAGCTCTATTGTCTTTCCTGCGAAACGCAAGACTTCATCAGACTCTTTAAACACGACTCTCTTAATGAGCGCGTCATCTTCATCACAGTCATTAACAACATCTGTTCATTGATTTCATTTTTTCATACATCTGTTGTAGCAAGCTAGGCGTCTTGGCCAGGCTAACCCCACCAGTATCATTAAGGACTATTCTCTCTCTCTCCCTGAGTGATGAGCGAGCAGCACTCCAAGTAACCAAACGCAGGCTGGGGTGTGCGTTCGGAGGCTTGCTGGTGTTCAAGCTGGTTACCCTCCATGAAGGCGTGTGCAGGCGTCCACACCCATTCGATTTTTCGGTATGCCATTTTGTTCGGCAGCAATCGAAGGGTCGCTGGAGACAACCATTCATATTAGTAGTTCCGATATGCATGCTACAAGTCAGTGACAATCGTTTGTGCCGGCGTCTGTGTCAAGGCAAGAGCAATTGCCATCTCCTCCCTCCGCTTCAGCGATGTCGGTGCTCTTGACTGTTGGCTTACAAGGAGACTGTTCTTGGTCGATACCGCTATCGTTGCGTATGGCTTGCCCCTGCAGCGGGAGGCGTCCGTGTATGCAAATTTGGGGTCTTTTCCAAAGTTTTTTTCGAGCGTTCGCGCTCTTTCTGCTCTTCTGAAATCGTGGTTGGTGGGGTGCCGTTTTCTGGATAGTGGGTGAATAATAAAGACTGGGGACAGGGGGTTCGTGTCCGGCGTCCATCTTTAGTTCGACTGAGCCTGGTCTTTTGGCTGGATAGATGATCTTCGATCAATTTTTCTGCGGCATTGTGTAGACCCATCCTGAGGAGCTTTTCTCTAGACACTCTCATGGGTAGAACTTAGGCACCCTTGACTGACTTTTATATGAGTTTATTGAGGATATTTATGTCGATAATGTTCGGAAAGAGCTACGGCGTGTTGTAAGTTATCCATGAAATGACGAATGCCTCGATCAAACGCACAGCATCCGCCTCTTTCCTTCTTCTCTTGCTGGTTGACATCCTCTTAATCATGTGCATTATTTGTGCAGTTTGCTTCAGTTTCTTAGACGATGTTACTCTTGGTATCTGCTTGTAGGCGAACTTCTAGTATTGTTATGCTGGGACTAAGGATTACCCTATGTCCTGCTAGTTGTACTTGGATGTGTTTTTTATGTCCTTTTGGCTTTGACTATTTCGAGGCGCATTGCTTGCAATTCAATGGATGGAGCAGCTCCTGGCAGGTGTACGAAATCACCAAAAAGAAGTAGATCCCGAAATACCGACGCCACACATCGACTCTAAATTGCAGCGTATGTTTGAATCTCTCAAAGGCCTTCAGAGGCGATGGCGCACTCAAAAGCATAACAGGCACCTAAGAAAGCGAATAGCCAAGAAAATGGAATGTTATAAAACAAACTAATGATTTCAGGATGGGATGAGCTGTGCGATCGGATGCAAGGCGCTATGAACATGAAGAGGAATTGGTCCCTCCTAAGATACCGTCTCGATCCATCACGTTCTAAAAAGGAGCAGGCGAACCAAATTACCCGACTTTCCAGACAGCTTTCGACCGATCCATGCCAGTTACTTCGAGACCTGATCAATAGATATGTACCCGGTGGTGAACAGCAGCAGCACCCGGACTACTCCTGGCCGCCTAACCTCTCCTTGGACGAGGATATCACAGAGGTAGAGGTCAGGGGAGCGCTGCAGGACGTGCGAACGTCTGCCACCCCAGGGCAAGAGCGAGTCACGAATAAGATGCTTAGAAACCTCCATGCTGGTTCGATATCTTATCTCACCAATTTATTTAACAAGCATTGGACAGAGGGCACTCTTCCTCGAAAGTTCCGTCATGCGAATGCTACCCTAATCGCTAACAGAAAATCTCAGGCCGATATCACTAACGTCATATATTGGAAAAATATTGGAACGAATAAGTATGGCATCAATACACAGGCTAATAAATGAAAAAGAATTGTTGTCGCCCAACATGGATGACTTTAGGGCAGGGCTTGCAACAAACAATGTCCACCTGAGGCTACACTGAGATTAGCTGAAGGAAATGAGCCAAAGGGCTCATTTCCGCCCCGGCACACAAAAATCTCGGTCTAAATTCGCCATCCGACGCGGTCGAACTCTAATGGTTCCCGGCTCACACGGAAATTGGGGTGATAGAGACGGCCCACACGGCAGCCCGAGCACTTGTCATTCGCGCGTACGATGTGGAACCTTCCCTCCATGGAGCCAGATCGACCAGAGACAGTCTCCTCACCTTCCGAGAGGTCACACAGCATTCCCGCGGCTCCCGCCGCAAGCTTCCCCCTTTCACTCATCTCTAACTCTGGAGGAGGAACGCCTCTGGCGTCAACTCGAAATGGAATCTCTACTGTGCAGAGCTGTCCTTCATCATGTCCACCCCTTTCTCTACCCATCTTCGCTCTGTCCCCGCTGCGGTGAAAAGCCACGGTGCAACACCAAATGTGGGCTTCTGCAGAGCACCCATTCCCTCCAATTAATTGTCTTGACCAGTGGATGGAGGCGTTGGGCCACTCGGACCCCCAGCTCCAGAAGGAGCTCGTCAGTGGAGCGGCTGAAGTCGTCGCGACCCTGCGGGTCGTGCCCACCGCGCCCTAACCCTTTATGTAAAAAAATTATTTCTCTCACTCTCTCTATTGGATTTGGGGCGCACAACGAGGAGTAAGATTTTGTTGAAAACAGTAGGGTTCAAAGGCCTTGGCGAATTAATTTATGGCCTCACTTGCCGTCTGCAGTGTCCTGAATTTCACCGAGGGAACCGTTTTCCGTCCAGACAGGGATATTGTCAGCATAGAAAGCATGCCCAAGGTTATAAATGTCGTCGAGCGTTCAGCAAAGGTCCCTCAAGGCGTCAATAAATAGCAACGGTGACCGCACAGATCCCTTGGTCGTGCCTCTATCTCGTAGTTTTATGCGGTCGGATGTAGCATTGCCTTTCCTGAGTGGGGCTGTCCGGTCCGAGAGGAAGTTGCGGATGTACTTATACGTCCGCGGTTTTATTATACTTGCTTGAGTAACGTTGTCAAACGCCCCCTTGAGATCTAAGGCCAGGATGGCCCTGGGGGAGTAGCGCATAGCGTGCTTGAGTACCTACTCCTCGAGTCGAAGGAGTACATCCTGGGTTCCTAGATGTTTCCGGAATCTAAACATTGTCGAAGGCATTGGCTCTGTGTTGTCCAAATGCTTCTGAAGGCGGTTGAGCACATTGCTCTCTATTACTTTCCAAACACAGGAGGTCAGAAATGTTGACCTTAAGTTATCTATGTGTAGAGATATCCCATGTTTGGGCATGAGTCTTTATTACTCTGCAGGTGGTGGCATCCAGAAGCCGGGGTACTGGACTTCCTGCTATCGGCAATTGCTGCACGGAGTTCATTGAGGGAAAAAGGTCGATAGATCACTTAGTTGGACTTCCCTGAATAGGGTCGGAGTTCTCCAGGTTCCGTTTTGAGGTATCTATATCGGCGGGCCTGCATTAGCTGCTCTGTGCCGCCTTGGTAGTTGTTAAGCGTGCGAACCATGCTGCTGTTGATCTCGCCCTTATTCGTAAGGGCATAAATGAGATGTCTCAGTACCTGCCATGTCCTCTTAGTGGACAAACTTCCTTAGAGGCCGTCGCACAGCTGGAGCTTTTGTCTCAACAGAGTGGAGGCGTATTCCGCTGATGGCCTTGTTGATTTCGAGATTTTTTTGTGGAGTTTACGGGGATGTCTCTGTCGTTTCTAACTTTTTGAGAGATATCGCCTCGCTTTCCACAGCTGAAGTAGACGGGTGTTTACATAGTGAGCCTGGTGCGTCGTGGCTATAGATTGGATATGTTTTTTCATGTGCTCTACTCGTTGAACAGCCCACTGTTCGTTGGTTTGCCTCCCTGGGAATGATGTATTGAACAAGGCTACACCTCATGTTCCCGGAGAAATACTCTTCCTAATGTAAGTAAAAAAAACTCGGGGTCATTCTGTCAAATAGTAGGGTAGTGCGACCTAAACTGACAAAATCCACCCTTTCTCCATCCGCTACATCCTTTTTTAGAGAGCAATGGGAGATGTTGGTGTCCAGCTTCTCACTGGCGACCCAGCTTGCGCCGGTAGACAGGGCGCAGGCGGTCAAGGCGTAATATCGGCTTTAGTGAATAAGGGACAACTCCAAACAGGCCACAAGACCGACTTTCAATGCAATAAATGTATTCTCTCTCGCTCTCTCCCTCTCCCTCTCTGGCCTACTCTCGTATCGCGTCCCGCTGGGGAGAATTGCTCGCGCGGCTTCGGCATACCGCCCTCCCTGTTATGCAACACCTTCATCCTCACTTTTCTGTTTGCTCTATCTTCGGTGACCTCTTCGTCGCCTCAGTTACAACGAGGCCGATCTTAAGGAACTACGCAAAACGTGAGCAACGGTTCCTTAAGAGATGAGCCCTGAAACATGACCCTACGAAACTGCCGCGATACCTGTGTGTCTTCCATTCCCTTCCCCGACCACCTCATAAGGCATCCTCGCCGCAGTTTTCCGGCAGGCAGGCATGTGGCCTCCTGGCCAGTAGGCAGGGCTCCGGTGCTGCGACGCCACATGCGTCTCCCTCTTTGTGGCATCATCGCCTGAAGCTTCTGGCAATGGGCGCCTTCCGTGCAGGCTACCCATTGCCCCGTCCGGCCATTAATCGGGACACCGCCAAAATACCATCGTTTTTACGGCAAAGCACTATATGTCTATACAACCAGATTTTCATTCTGCTGTCATCGATTTACTGGGCGTCGCTCCGGAGCTCCTCCTCACCACCGCTGTACCCCTTTTAAATGCAGAGCATTTATTTAACTCACGATGTCACCCGGCGTTGTTGGCGTGCCTCGGCGTCCGCAGCAGCCGTACCAGGTGCGCCCTCTCCCCCACTCCTCCTCTCCCGCATCACGCTACCCTCCTCGCTGTCAACAACAGGTCCGCACTCCTCCCCCTACAGTATATAAAAAAAATAATACTTACCGGCGCCTGGTTTCGATCCCACGACCCTGCGGGCGGAACGCAAGGTACATGGTGCTCTACCCACTGCGCCACAAGGCCGACACAGAATGGAAGGCTACGAACGCTCCTTATATCCTTGACTCATTCAAACTACGTCAAGAAGCTGCTGATACAACGACATTCACTACCTGTGGGCGGAACGCGAGGTACATGGTGCTCTTCCCACTGCGCCACAAAACCGACACAGAATGAAAGGCTACGAACGCGCCTTATATCCTTGACTAATTCAAACTACGTCAAGAAGCTGCTGATACAACGCATTCACTACCACCAACTCCCCAAACACTAAACATTAACGCAATACACCCACCCCCTATGCGACGCATTTACTCGAGTCCCCCTCGCGGGGAGATGGGCCCTTTACAACTATTTCCCCCCTGGCCACAACCATTGCCCCTTTGGCAAGTTACGTATTCGGCAGCTAACGCCGGTAGTGCAGTTATCAGAAGATTGCAAAATAAGCAGGAGCAGGAATTCGCGTAAAAAACGCACTGATGATTACTACACTGCCTAATATCAAATGTGTGCGCAGCGCGAGCTGCAGGCTTCTCGGTCACGGCTCTTTTCCGCTGCGTCTCGGGAAATGCTCGCGCGATCACCGAACGTACGGCGGCGTGCGCTGCTCGGCTGCTACCTCGCACTGTACCACCGCCACCGGCCAACATGTTTCAAATCGTGTGTAACCCTCCCGGGGAAATTTCACGTGGTTCGGATTAGCCCCGCACAAAGGAGCAGCGAGCATGTTGTTGCATATCGTGTTTGAACCTCCTAACAAACGTCACGTGGCTTGGATTAGCGGAGAATGGAACAGCTTCTGGGGAAAGTGTCACGGGGAGGGCGCTCCTTGGTGGCAACGCATGAGACGTGTGAGGGAAAGGCAGTGACAGAGATGACGCCGTAGCCACACGTGTCTTACTCAACTCACCATTAGCTAGACGCTCCTTTCCAGTTTCATTCTTTCATCTCTGCTGCTTTCGCTCACTCGGTTACGCGGTCAACAGACGCCGCTCTCGCCATGCCCACGTAACGGCTCACAAAGGGGTGCCCCCTAAAACGACCGAAACCCGCTATCACCATTTCCCCTTAAATTCACTTCGCCAAGCAGCTACGAATCCCTCCCGGTAGAAGAAAAATTTCCCTAGTTGGAGCGCCGCCTTGAGCCCATATTTCGTTTTCAGCTTGGAAGGCTCTCCGAGCGAGATTTTCCCAGGTGTTTTTCACACCCAAGTAAGCGCCATCACCGGTTGCCGGTTATTGCATGCACGGTTGGCGGGTAGAAAAAGGCGGGAGTGTACGGATAGCCAGGCTTCATGCCGCTGCCGATGAAAAGCCGGTTGTGCTAGTGGGAGATTTAGATCTCGAATTGCATTACTCATTGCCGTTAACCGGCTGTCATCCTTATTCGAGTGGTTCGGGTGTGGGTTGATGCGTTGCACAGACTACTTCCACACACATTAGGATACATATGAGGGGACGAAAAACGGACAGCCACATAATTTTACCCGAGAATACAGCTCAAGGGCTTCCAGATTTTAAATGGCTATGGGACGGATGCATGCCATTCGTTTGGAGGAAGACTAGCAAGAATTGAAGTGTTGACCCGAACACAAGCGCAAATGGGCCCAAAAACAACGCAAATGTTCCGGCGCCGCCGTTACCGCCTCAAGTTCAGCTCGTCAAGAAGCGGGGAATCACTCCCGGATGAACAGCAACTTGCCCGCTTGGTACGCCAGCGTGAGCCCACATCACTTCTTCAGAGGGCTTTCAGACATATTTTCGACGGCGTCTGTCACTTCTAAGCACGCGCACATATTTGGCTGCCGGTTTATGCGCGCGCAGGCATGTAGTGGGAAATAGTGGGAGGAAGGTGGCGACGCGTGCACGCGCAGCTATAGGTTTCACGCCCGTACTGATGGATGGCATGTCCGTTGTGCTGGTGCGAGGGTTAGACGCGGACGTTAAACAGCCCAATAGGACCTGTCCGCAGTCAGTCGTGGTAGAGCGGATAGGGTTAGTGTGTTAGGCTAAGTTCAGGCTACCGACGCAAAAGCCGTATCGCGATCTATGGACGTGAAAAAATGGCATGTCACGCAGTCCGGTTAGCTGAGATGTCAAATAACGTCATTATTTAAAGAGATGACATTTTCAACAACCGCCTCAACCCAGCCTTACCAAAACAGTGGGGTGCTTGCGATGCGGGAGGGACACTGGCAGTTCCGTGTTTATCTGCAAGAACAAAGCTTGGACTCTTCATAGGTTACTCGGCTAATTGACTAGGAAGCATGCTCAATCGCAAATCACGATAAACGTGTTTTGTTTCCTGCACTGCGTGGCCTGCGCCCAGCTTTGCAGGTCAGCCTTCTTCACAGATTGGAAGGGCGCCAACTTTTTGGTACCATCAACGGTCGCCGTGGTGCGCCGTTGCATTCCCCCTCGGGTGGCTGGTGACAGTCTGCCCCTCGTCTCTAGTCACGCATCCTCGCCAGAATCTTCTAGCTGGCAGGAAGGCAGGCAGACAGGTAGTTTACTGGCAAGCAGGCACCCTCTTTGTACGGCAGGCCACTTCACTGTGAGTGCATGCCTGAGACGGCCAACGTATTTGATAAAATCAAATGCCTGCAGAAGCACGCCCGCACACACCTATTTTCGCGGAATGAGTAAAAAAATTCAAATTGAAAAAATTGGTTGATCTGCAACGCTTTTCGTGTACCTATAGATCCAGCTGACCAAGTAACGGAAGCGCTGTGGAATATCATCCGGCCTGCCGTTCCAACCTGGAAAAGATCCACGTAAACTCAAGGATAAATAGCCGCGTTGAATGACGTGCAAATTCCAGAGCCCCACCACCAAGTTCTGTAGTTAGGCCTATGTTTTGCCTTACGGCCCCGTTAGTAAAAAGTAGAAAAGGTTAGTTCCTCCTCATGTTCCAGAGGGTGACAAGCAGCATTGCAACGGGGAGATTGAAGCATGCCGTGATGCGGTCTTCACTTCAACAGGACCGGCATGGTGGTTTAGCCAGTGAACAATGACCTGAAATTGCTTTCGTCGGATGAACACGACCAATGCGTTGTTTTACCGGAAGGTATGTTCTGTGAGGAGGCTTGAAGAGCAGTGCATAAGAATTTGAGACTAACAACTGCGCTTGTTTGTGTTCTCTCTTTTTGTGCCTTCATCCAGTTTTTGCACTGTTAACCCACAGGGAACAGTACCAACTAGTCCAGCCTACAACACTCAAGCAGTTGATCATGTCCCTGAAGGCCTTCACAAGGGGGTAGGGATGCATCCGAATTACAACACATTGAAAACTTTACATAAGTTTAAACACCATGTAGATGGATCACACTGAATAAGCCATGATATGTTGCCTAGGAATATACGTTGAACCTGAAGTTTTTCTAAATGCCAAAGAGAATTGGGGTGAATGGGCAGCATCCAACCCAAACTGATTGTATATACAGACAATGTCATATTAAATTGAGGGTAACAATGGGATGAAAATCTGCTGGGTTTTGAGACGACAGACTATGCATATTATTTAGTAAAATATCTTCAGACCGAAAGTACACTACTATATTCAAAAGAAAAAATTAAAGTTGTGAACGCCCGGAACCGGTTCGGAGTGGTTCCTTCGATTTGTTCCGGTTCGGGTTCAGTTCCAAAATGGAAGAAAAATTACGGTTTCAGTTCAGTTCTGATTTCGGGGGAAAATTCGGGATCAGTTTCGGTTTTCCGTTTGGTTCCGACTCCGGTTCGACATCCAGCTTCAAACTCAAGCCTGGCGTGGCCGCGCTGGTATTGCACCCTAAATACCTACGTTATAATGCGGAGTTCACAGCCGTATTACTGCTACGGTTGCCATGTGCACTCAAAGCATTTATTATACACTGCGTGAGCAAAAAGAAAGTTGCACTCTGATTCTAACTGATACCTGTCCTAATATTTCGTTTTTATGCGCTTTTTTTAGTACGGAATCCGCCTACCTAAACAAGGCGATAAGCGTTTTTCAACAGATATTAAAAAATCTAACCAGTATATTGGCTTAACGATACGTGGTTTTTTTTATGCAGCTGAAGCCGTGTAAGTACCATATAAGTACGTCGTTTGAAGTGTGCAGGATTTGACTATTCATGAATAAACAAGCTTCAACCGACTAGATGTCCATCATTTTCTTCGGAGCTTGCGATACTTCCCTACTGCCGAATTGAAACAAAATCTGGTGCAAAGCGATTCATGACATAGTTTGTGAAGAGGTTCACGAAATGGCACCGCTCGGCGAAGGCCCGATACTGCGGCGCAACGTTTACGTCAGTGTGCGCCATTCTGTTGGATAAGACTTCCTCAAACAGTTATATAGAGGCACGCCCTGGAACCTTTTGGGCCAACACCAATGTTTTCATGGCGACATATTCAACATCCTAACTACACAGCGGGCGACAGGCCCCCTCTGTCTCCCCCATCATGAACCCCCTAGTTCTCATTCCGGTGTCATCAATTTAGTCGGCGCCGCTCCGGGGATTCTCGTCAGCACCGCTGACGCATCTTTCACAACTATTTTCCCCCTCGCCTCCACCGAATCCCCCTTCGCAAGCTGCGCAATCGGCAGCTAATGGCGGTATGTCGTTATCAGATGATTGCGAAAAGTAAACAGAATCACGGATGAGCGTAAAAAATGCACCGGCGATTACTACTCTCCCTAACACGAAATTTTTGCGCAGCGTGAGACGCAGTTTTCTCGGTCACGGCGCTGTTGTGCTGTGTCTCAGGAAGTGTTCGCGTCATCAGCGATCATACGGTGGCGTGTGCTACTCTGCTGCTCCCTCACAGTGCGCCGCCGCCGCCCCCGGCCAGCATGTTGCAAATCGCGTTTGAACCTCCCGCGCTTTTGTCACATTGTTCGGATTAACCCCGCACAAGGGAGCAGCGAGGATGTTGTTCCATGTCGTGTTTGAACCTCCCGCGCAAACGTCAGGTGGTTTATATTGGCGGAGCATGGAACAGCAGGCGGAGAAAGTGTCACGGCTAAGGCGCTGCTTTGTGGCTACACGTGAAACATGGGTGAGGGAAAGGCAGTGAGAGAGATGACGCTGTAGCCGCACGTGTCGTACCCGAATTCACCCTTTGTTAGACGCTCCTCTCCGTTTTCTTTCTTTCGTCCCTGCTGCGTTCGCTAACTCGGTTACGCGGATATAAACATACGCCGCTTCCGTGAAACAAAGGTAACGGCTGCCTAAGGGCTGCCCCCTAAAACGGCCGAAACCAACCGTCACCGTATTCACTCAAATTAACTTCTCGAAGTAGCTGCAAATCCCTCCCGATAGAAGACGAACTTCCCAAGCTGGAACGCGGGCTGGAGCCAATATTTCTCTTTAAGCTTGGAAGGCCTTCCAAGCGATATTTTTGCCGGTGTCTCTAATGCATAAGTAAGTACCATCAGCGCGTGCCTGTTTATGCGTGCATGGTTTGCAGGTAGAAAAAGGGGGGTGCACGTACAGCTAGGCTTCATGCTGGTACCAATGAAATGCTGGTTGTGCTGGTATTGAGATGTCGAAAATAAATGGCTAAATGCAGTTAGGCTGTCCTCAATCGAGCGGTTAGGGTGTGGGATGATGTGTTACAGAGATGTCTTACACACACCGCAAGACGCATACGAGGGGGCAGAAAAACTGACAGCTACACGTTTGTACGCGAGAATAGAGCTCAAGGAATTCCATGTTTAAATCGTTATTGGACCGATGCATGCCGCTCGTATGGAGGAAGAGCAAAAATCGGAGCGTTGGCCCGAACACAAGCGTGAATGGTTGGAAAAACAGCGGAAAGATGCTGGCACCGCCCTTACCCCCTCAAGCTAGGCTCGTGGAGTGGCGGCGAATTCCTCCCGGGTGAAGAGCAAATTGGTCGCTTGGAATTCCGGCGTGAGCCAATATCACTTCTTCAGAGGGCTTTCAGGGGATATTTTCGACGGCTTCTGTCACTTTAAGCACGCGCACACGACCGGTTGCTGGTTTATGAGTGCGCAGGTTTGTACTGGAAAATAGTGGGAAGGAGTTGGGGACGCGTGCACGCCTGCTGTAGGTTTAACGCCCGTACTGATGGATGGCATGTTCGTTTAAGTTGTGCGAGATTTCAACGCAGACATTAAATGGCCCAATGGGACATGTCCGGAGTCATTATTGGGAGAGCAGATTGGGTTTGTTTGTTAGGCTACGTTCGGACTACCGACGCAAGAGGAGTATCGTGATCTAGGGACATAAAAAATGGCATGTCACACAGTTTAGTTGGCTAAGACGTGAAATGACGTCATTATTTAAAGTTATCACGACAGTTGCGGCAACAGTCTGAACCCGGCCTTTCACAAACACTAAGATGCTTACGACGCGGGAGGGGCAGAGGCAGTTCCATGTTTATTTGCAAGAACAAAGCTTGGATCCGTCAGAGGTTCATTCAGGTAATTGGCTAGGAAACATGCTCAGTCGCAAATTACGATAAACGTGTTTTGTTTCGCGCACTCCGAGACTGCATCCAGCTTCTCAGGCAATCCTTCGTCACATAGTGGAAGGCCACCAATTTTTTTTTACTCTTTTCAAAATTCTTTTGAATCCGAAAACTGCCCGTAGCCTAGTCATTAGTACTGATCGAGGCTTATTTTGTTGCATCTATGAGCAGCGTAAGACGTGCGTGCTGATAGACATGCGATGCAAAACAGAAGTTTCTTTTATTTGCTGGTATGCGTAGCCGGTCAGAACTAATTCCTTTTGCTACAGAAAAGTGCGTAGGAAGTGCTAGAGATAATGTACTGGTAAAGCTGGATGCAACAAAGTGGACAAAATCTCAAAATTGTTTTGTTGTATGCAGGTTTTTCATACATGCAATTTTGTGTTTAGAATCACGATATTGCATCCGAAACGAAGCCAAAATGCTGGACAACGGTGAAGGCGAACTCCCGCTTTATGGATTTATTTCATAGCGAAAAACGGCATGTGTTGCTGCTGTGTTGCTGTTCCTGCTGCTTTCGCGCGAGCTTAGGGACTACACGGCGCTCCAACGAAGCCAGCTGCCAGACACCCTTATTAAAAAACTTAAGTGTCAAATATTTTGCCTTTAGGCCATTTTGGGCGCCTTACCACGATGCAAGAACTAAACCCTCTACTGAAGGGGTGCTGTTTTTCGGACTTGATACTAATTTCCGCACTTAGTATTGTTAAGAGGGCGCCAGCGGGTATACATTTCAAGGTCGCTACGTTCTTCCTTCTCGCAGGCGGAAGCGGCATTTAATATTATTCGCCTGCATTGAAAAGAAGCAGCTTTTCGTTTTGTGGCACCAGATATTATCAACTACAAACTGTCACCACAGTTGCCAGTGGAGATGCGCGACTACGGGTGTGCAGGACCGCCTCGCACCTCAAAACGGGTCTCGAACCGACACCACACTCACACGTGGAAACGCCCTGAAGTTTCTCGTGCAGGCAGAAAAAACGTGAAGTGTAGTTACTTTTGATGTCTTGTGTTGTGTCAGGCTACACAAGCAAAACTAGAAGCGGATGCTACGTGAAACATGGCATGGCGCTAGCCACTCTATTCTCCATCATCATCACGAAGAATTGCCTGTTTAGGCGACTCCAGACGTTTTCGTTGCTGCTGGGTCTCTGCCGTAGTGCTAGTTGAAGGAAACGATGAAGTATTAGAGAAAGTAGAAATGGCAGCTTGGAATTGCGGGCTGCAGGTCTCTGGCTTCAATTCGCCCGCCCCTTTTTTACACTAGTATAAAAAAAAATTCGACTGATTTTTGAGTAAAATTGCCAACACCAATGCCTGCTCAGCTTGGCGATTTTGTTAAATCAAGGCTAACCATGGCAACGTTTCGTTTCAAAGAGGTAGCACACACATGCACCTAAGGGGGGTGGGAATGGTGACGATTAAAAACATTGTTAGTTTCACGAATTCGTTACATAAAGGTTTGTTGCATCCAGATTTAGTGTAGTAATTTGGCTTACAGCACCAAAAGTAAAAGATAATTAAACACTTAATGGCAAAGGCTCCAGATGTCACCTTGTTTGCACTTTTATACAAAACCATGACAAAGTGAAATATTATGAACGAAAATATATAAACCAGACAACGCGACACTGAACAATAGTGTTCGTAGAGCTCTAACAATGGCAGGGCAGTGATAAATTTAAAAAGTCACGTTTGAAAACTTTTTTGTTATTAGGACACGCGCCGTTTTGACTAGAAAAGAAGGAAATTGTGCTTTGTGTGTTCTCGTTGATATATTCCTGTCCGCAATATTTCTCTATTAATGTACTGTTCTTCGCAGTTGTAAACGGGGCACTAGAGAGGCGTCCGAATTGCATCGTTGCGCCAAGTAGGAGTGCTGAAAAGATGTAAAATGTGGCGTTAGCAGGGTGCATTTGTGCTGTCCCCGTCACCCTGTCTGATATGTTTACTCGCCGCTCTGCTGGGGTGTCAGCCTGGCCGTAAATATATGAAGGGCTGCACTAGACTAAGAGTGGCGCTTGTTATATTGCTTCCGCGGATATCAGGGGTCGTAGCATCTGCTATACAGATCGTGCAAACCACGCACGCTTAGATACGTACATCGATGCTCTCCATAAACTCAAACAACAAAGGTTTTCTGCATAGCCGCCTATCCAGTATGTCGTCGTGTAACTTTGCGGTTATGCATATTATAAAGCGACAATAAAATGTACAACCCAATACAAGTAAGACATTTCATATTTCTCAGAAAATTCTCTCAGTTACAGGGGATCAGTATCTTGAAGGCAACACGAAATAAAAGAAAAGCCCCACAAGCGGGAGTGTTTTTTTTAAACAAAAACCGCAATAGAGATTTTAATCCCGCACGCGAATCCTAACTTGTTCTGGCACATCTTGTAGCCACTTTGCGATTGAAGGTTTCACAACGGCACGCCATGAGGTACAGGATAGCCAGGTAACCCTATGCCCGCTGTGCAGAGTGTGATGGTGTAGTGGAGTGTGTAGCATCAACACGGATACTAATGGGTTTGCTGGATGAGCATCTGGGGAACTTGCGCTCACATGTGGTAGTGGCAACGGATGCAGCGCAACGTGCGGAGAGGGGGGGCGTGGGAATTTTCAGGGCCACAACTTAAGTGGTCATTTTCTTATCGTTTACCTGATTTTACTCCTATATTCGAACCTGAGTTTTAGGGGCGAAGCTCCTTAACGCGTGGGTCTGTCTATCCTCGACGTATGTATGTAGGCACCTCTAGTTTAGTTCTTGCATTGTTTACTAGATGGCGTGGCTACCTCTAGTTTAGTTCTTGGATTGTTTACTAGATGGCGGTACTTGTATATGATGAAAAGATGCGCTTGGATTGTTTACTAGATGGCGTGGCTACCTCTAGTTTAGTTCTTGGATTGTTACTAGATGGCGGGGAGCGTTGTAATAAAATCCGTTCGCTGTTGGCGCGCGCTCGGAGTCGCCCGATGGATAAGGCTGTAGATGTGCGAGCCCGCGAGGCAGAAGCGCTCCGTGAAGCTGCGCGACGTCGCCGCCGCCAAGATCCTGCCGTACGAGAGCGGGAGGCCGAAGCGTGTCGCCACCCGCCGCGGTGGCTCACTGGCTAAGGCGTTGCGCTGCTGAGCACGAGGTCGCGGGTTCCGATTCCCGGCCGCGGCGGCCGCTTTTCTGATGGAGGCGAAAAGCAAAAACTCCCGTGTGTACGAGATTTCGGCGCACGTTAAAGATCCCCAGGTGGGTCAAAATTAATCCGGAGCCCTCCACTACGGCGCGCCTCATCGCCTGCGTTGCGTCGGCGCGTTAAACCCTACAATCGATCGATCGAAGCGTGTCGTCTGGCTGCGCGACGACGCCGCCAAGATCCAAGCGTTCGAGAACGAGAGGCCCAAGCGTCACGGCAACGGCGCGAGGACCCTGCCGTACGCGAAGCGGCACGGCTGCGGCGCGAAGAGGATCTCCAAAACGTCAGAGAACGGGAAGCGGCGAGAAAGCGCGCGTATCGGCAGGCAGACCCCGATGCAGTGAGAGCTCGTGAGGCGTCTGCAAAACGCATCAGGCGAGCTCAGCCCGAAGGTGCCGACGCGCGGTTTAAGCGAGACTTTCTAGACGTTACGTACGGACACAGATGTAGTGGGCGAACTTTCACTGAAGAGTCATGGTTTTACCGATGATTTCCCCTCAGGAGCTTCGCCCACTCATCATCCTTCACCCCGTGCATATGCTGTGAATTTTTTTTTGCAATAGTTATGGCCTTAAAAAAATTACCTCCACAATATTTAAATGTTGCTATTATTTCTTATTCCCTGTCGGTTTGTACCGCGCTAACATATCCAAAAATGTATTTTTGTGTAACGCATGCGCCGTGTCACTACACATCATGGCCGCGCTTTACGGTCGACCAACCGGTCTATCACGAAATACATTTGTTTTTTGACAGAGCGCTATCTACTACACTCAGAAACGTTTTGCATGAGAGACCCAAGCCCAAAATACCTACCCCCGTCACGTAACAGGCTAGCGGGGAGTTCTTCCCTTCTCACGCGACCGCACATACCTGCTGCGAGCGTTCGTCTGTTTTTGTGGCGCCCTGCCGGCAAGTCAGATGCCGTGATTGGCGATGCCTGCAAATAGAATTAGAAACGTGGTCGGATGGAGCGGTCGAAGTTTATCGGAGGCAGCTGCGGCGCAAACGCCCGAGTGCAAAGTGCAAACGCCAGAGGGCGACATTCGCGCCCTTCATTTAGTTTCACAAAACCTGTCTCGGTTGTTCACTTTTGCCTTTCAAGCCATCCCTTTTTTACAGCGAAGCTGTTTAGGAAATTGTGATTATTCCTGTCTGCAGTTGATACCAGAAATTTACGACCACGATCACGTGATCGGGGCACCGCGACGGCTACAGGGAAGTTAACAAAATCACGTAAAATTCGAGTGCTCAAGTATGCGGGGGTCACGGCGAACCGCCCAGCCTGACGTGCACACGTTTTTTTTCCACCCAAGCGTACCCACTTACGGAGATCTGCCACGATTTGCCTAAAAACTCCAGCGTTAGCCGTAATCGAAGCAGAGCTTGCTCGGAGCAACACACGTGATACACCACCTCTCTCCAGGGTGATGTCCAATCACTATCACTTTCAAAAAATGACAAAAGGTAACACTTATAGCAACACTGATGGAGTCACTTTTGTTTTGACTGAGAAGATGCAAATCCGGTGCAACTATGTACTTAAACCTTCGTTATGGTCGTGAAGGTTGCGCATAACTTCGCTCCCTTCAAGTGTCGGGTTATTGTGAGCTCCCTGCATTTTTTTATTTACTTTGGCACGAAGCCCTATTCTCCGTAATGACCCGTTTATTTTAAAGATTGCTGGCAGTCTTGAACTCACCACATTCCCTCGGCACGGGGCACCTTGAGGTCGGGCAACTTGAGGCACCTTTTTGTGACGGGGAGCAGCGATACCGTGATCCCCGAGCTACCATACATAAGCTTTAACAAAGCATAGTTTTTCGTTTAAAGGAGAAGGGTAGAAGCCATAAACGTTGGCCGACGAAACCCTTGTAACAATCCGACCAATAGGCTTCGTGTGTGCCTATAAGGCAGGGAGCTCCTGGACCGTATTGTCCACCAGGGTAAATTCAATGAGAAAGACGCGCAATTAACTCGAGAAGGCCCGACGACGCGCCAGCATTCGGAACACATTCCACTTTTATTTCTTCGGATTAATCACGAGCGCGAACCCAAGCCCGCGAACTTTTTTCTCATCGTCTTCCAAATGACCATGCACGCGCCCGATCGAGAATCAACATCCTCCCGTGGCCGCGGTTTATTCCCTCAGACAGTGCCGCTGAATGGCGCGTCGGATTTGCTGTCCATCAGGTAGGAGAATTTCGTGGGGGTGCTGCACGCCATCTCTTCCTGAAAATGAATGGACCAAACGGAAGCTGTTCCAGCTCAGTGGGGCCACGTTGTCATCCTGAACCAAAACCAGGTCCCTCAAGTGAAGTTTTGGCGGGGGCGTTCAGGTGCCTTGATGTGCTGATCGAAGCAGCAGCAGATATTCTTTCTTCCACCTGCTCCATATTCGACGTACTATTGCCTCTCTGTGCTTAACAAGTCGGTGCACATCGGGTGCAGTGGATATTGGCATGGCCCACTCCGTCTACAGTTTGACGACTGTGTGTTCCGGGAAGGAAATAACCTCTGTCCCGGGGCCGTGGGTTGCAGCACTCACTCTGCATGATCTTCCTGGAAGTACTCGCCGATGGCGCTGTCGTACTCTCCCGGAAGATTCGGGTGATGTTCACAGCGTTGTAGCTGCCGTCCAAGTCTTACCTTCGCTACAACTCGGTTAGTGCTGGACGTAAAGCGTGGAGCTTCGATAATAAGCGGCACTACGTGCTCGCCGTCTTCTTTGCAGATCCACTCCGAAACGTCACTAACGCCGTGTCGTCTTCGGCTTCACTCTTCTCAGCCCTGTCAGTTCCCCTATGTCGTCCAACCCCAACATTTCTGAGGGATCGCTCGGACCCGGTCCTGGGCAACTTTCTCCTTGTGTTTCAATGCAGGCCAAGCAAAAGGACCTAGTGCTGCTGCTCCTTACCAGGTTGTAATCGGTACTTGAGTATTGTAACTCCAGAACCCAGCCGAACACTGTATGAACGGCGCAAAGGCTGTCACTGAAGCGTTCGACGCGCCCACTTACGAGTTCCCAATAGTTGTCCGAACCCACTAACACGCTTACAGTCGGCGTTTGTATGTTCCCTTCTTCGAGTTCATCGGCAAGAAGTAAATTACGGTCGCGAAACAGATTTACGAGTTCAATTTTCAAGGGTGGACCGTGTACCGTGCGGACCTCTGGCACTTCAAGAGTATCGAGAGTAACTGGACTCGATTTATAGCGGCTTCGTAAGGTGATCCCCACCTTCCGACCCTGCTACGGTCGCGGACGGTTAGAGGTGTCAAAAGTAAACACCGCCAAGTCCTCTACTCCAGAACCAGGCAGGGCCAGCTGACGACAGAGGTCACTGCTCAAGAAGGTTCGTTGGCTACCAGTATCGAAGAGTAGCTGAACCAATGCCGGCCGACCACATTCTCCTACGCCCACACTGTGACAGTTTGGAGCAGCACCGACGAGGAGCAAATGCTGCTGACAGGAGCGGTCGTCACGTTACTATCTCGTTCTGCAAGTTGTTCACGATGGTCGTCTGTATCACGGCGAGAAGCAGTCTGGCGGGTGGTTCCACATCGCTCCCAAAGGTCGCAAAGGATGGTGACATGCCGTCTCGAACAAATCCCACATTTGTGTTCGCGCCAGTGCGGAAGTTGCGCGCCATGTGCCCTTGCCTCCGGCCTCTAAAACGGCAGCGGTTTCTTGAAGGGCGCAGTCGCTTTTCCGCAACTGTTAAGACGGCCCGGCAGTCCCTTGCCTTGTGGCCCTGACTACCACACAGGTAGCACGTCAGTTTTCCTCCCGGCGACAAATTTGCCGAACCCGATGCAGAGCCTGCTGACAAGGCCAAGGCTGACGCCAAGTGAGGAGAGGAAGTTCTCGGCTGATGTGCGATCGAAGACATCTTCGAGTCAGAGCTCGATCAAAAAGCTCTACTTTCCTCTCTGCTCTCCACATGAACCTTCAAGAACGGCATGATGGCCTTGACTTGCCCTTTTCGAGACGTTGGCTCAATGTTGTCGTTGGCGGTCTCCTTTATGCGCTGACGCTAGAGAATTACCGGGTCTTCAAGTAACGAGCGCATCAGGACACGGTTCAGGATGACCACGTACTCGGAAGCGTGAACGCCAAGGCTCTCGAGACCGCCAGTCCTGCATTGTACCTGCTGGTACAGGTCTCGGAGGCGTGCCAATTGCGTCGACGATTGAATCGATGTGATGGCGAGTAGGCTATTTTCGTGGTCGTCCACGAGAAGTTTTGTGCGTCCGAAGCGGTCAGTGAGGATGTTGACAGCCTGGCGGTAGTTGGCGTCGTTTAGGCGAATCCAATCAACGGCGCATGTTGCGTCTCCGGTAAGGTAAGACTTCAATACTGAAATTGCGTGATGTCGGGTAGGCCCGGGTGTTTATGAATGGTCGCCTCAAAATGGTCCCAAAAGCCCTGCCATTCGGGTGGCTAGCCAGAAAAGGGGGGATTGTAGCGTTGGGAGGACAACCACCGATATCAACGGACCAGAGCCAATGTGCGACGCGGGTTCGGATGGGCTGCAGGGCGCCCGCCTTCGAGCACCATGCTCTGAGGTTGAACTGGTTGTGGTTCCCCTGAAGTTCCTGCACCGGAAGCTCTTATGTCGGGTGCCGACAGCTCATTCAAGGCCGAGCGCAGCCGACTGATCGCGTGACATATGTTTTCTTGGTATTATATCACGTCGGCAATATCCTGGTCGAACTCGTCGCCTTCGAGTGCTTCTCCGTCGTTGTCATCAAGTTCTTTAGGTGAGCTTTCTTTACTTGCCCGCTGGTCTGTCCTCTTTCAGGTCATACGGAAACGGCGAGGGTCTTTCGTAGACCTCGGTGGCTGCATTCAGCAGCCTTGTGACGGCTCCACGGAGAGGGCCTCGCTATCGGCGGAGCTTGTCCACCGGTCAGGACACGATGCCGGTCCTCTCCCGGGTTTCACGGCACCAGAAATATTAACTCGAGAAGACCCGACGCCACGCTACCGTTCGGAAGTTAATTCCACTTTTATTTCTTCCGATAAGCACGAGCGCCAACCCAACTCCGCGAACTTCTTTCTCATTGTCCTCCAACTGACCACACACGCGCCATTTCCCGCGATAGAGAATCCACACCCCCGTCCCCGTCATCATACAATGACGACGGCATTCTCAAAATCACTCTCTTAAAATGATCGCCCGAAGGAATTTCAAGCCCATATAAAACCTCCTTTTTCACCAATAAGATCAACTTACCACGCTTCCTAATATTGCAGTCCGCTGATAAGGCAACGTCTATTGCCAGAAGGTGTGTGTTCTTAGTGGGAAAGTTTATCGAAAGTCTGGTAGGAAAAAACTACCAAGCAAAGAACTAACCGTGGGAGATCTGCTTATTGTAGTGAACTACAGGACCCAGTAGAACACCGTTCTGAAGCAATCCAATTTAGGTGACTTTGAAATAATTTTAACTCCCCACCGTACCCTCAACAGCTGCCAAGGTGTCATTTTTGAAACATAACTGATAAACGAAACTGATTTATACCTGAATGAAAGATTGCGCGAGCAGGGGGTGACCGCTGTTCGACGCATCCCAATGAGACGCGACATAAGCGAAATAAAGACAAAGCACATCATATTACCGTTTCATCATTGAACTTTGCCAGAGTCTTTCAAGGCAGTCTTTATCCACCTGAAGACCAGAGCATGCATAACCAACCCGCGATGTTATTTTAAGTGTCAACGGTATGGGCATGGGAGCAAAATGTGCCGAGGGAACCAAACGCATCTAAGTGCGCTGGATATCATCATTAGACTGACGGCTGCAAAATACGCAATTTAAGTGCAGTCACTGTGATGGACTCAACACAGCATATTCTCGTTTTTTGCCTGAAATTCAAAAATGAAAAATAGATCTTTAACCTTGAAGCGGCTTAAAATCTGTCATTTTGAGGAGCCCGTAAACGGTATGCACTGCTCCCTACAGGGAGATACGGCAACGCGGCCCGCCAAATAAGAGCAGCGTCTGGATTCCGCGGGTACTCAGGTCAGCGTAACAGACTTGGTGCCCCCAAGTCCCACGAGGCGCTGTCTTTGGCAGCCCAAACAAATGTTGCATCCTCTGCTACGGTCGAAGGGTGGCGCAAGAACAAAAACACATTGGAACGGGCGTTTGTGTCTCCACTCCACATGCTCCGGCCGCAGAATCTCCGGTGGCGATAAATGTGGAAGCGAGAGGCCTCTCGTGCGCAGCCACGTCCAGAGTTTTCGACAAAGATGGTAGCAGCGGGATCTCCTGCCATCCTGACAAACAAGTTGGGCTTTGGCTTCGTAAGACCCCCATCTCATGAACGCCCCGAATTTCTGACGACGCCATCGATGTTACGCCATCTTGGCCTGCATTTCAGTCGTCAAAAAAGAATCGTGGCATTCTTGGCCGCGATAAAAAAACCCATGCTCCCGATTCACAGGCATCATTTTGGATTAGTGACGTATGTATCACTACCCACAAAAAGCTTTAAATAGCACCGTTTTCTCCTGGGCTTTTCTGGTAGACCAAGCTAGGATGCAATAAAACTGTAAAAGCCCAATAAAAAAACCGCCATGAAGTGAACGCAGCCCTCTAAATCACCTGCGGAATATCATGTGCCTTCAAGAAACACACCAGAAACATACACAAGCCAATTTTCTTACTGAATACACGGTATTCAGGAATGACAGAGACAGCTGCACTCACTGCTGTGGTGGTGTAGCGATTGTCATACGAAAATCTCTGCCCCGTTAATACCTTAAGTTACTTACTGCTCCCGAAGTGGTAGCCATCCGAGCAAAAATTTTAATAGGATATTTACAGTCTGCTGCAAGTACATTCCTCCTGACTACTCCCTATCAAGTTCAGAGTTCGAGTCCCTAATAGACCACCTTCCTAAACCCTTTTTACTAGTCGGCGACATTAATTCTCTTTGTGAACTCCGCAGGCCTGAACGTACAGGTACCCCGGGCCACTTGCTGAAAAAGTTTATTTTATTATCCGGAGCTTGCCTATTTAACAGAAAACAGCCAACATATAACACTACAGCACACCACGCATATTTGCACATCGATCTTGGTATAGGGTCTTTCATTCTTTTTCCGTCGGCTTAATGCGAGGTTGGTACAAGCTCCTGCGGTAGCTTCCACTACCCAGTTAACCTCACATGTCTACAAACAGGGCCCTGCAGTTCAATTTCACATAACAAGTTCAGAGAATCTCCTGTCAGCTTGGCATAGTTTAAAGAAAAGTTGAAACCATCGTGCTCAACCATTCGTCACTTAAACATCGATGAATCTTGTAGTTTCCTGATGTCACATACACTTAGTCAGCCTTAAGCCCTATTCCCCAGACCTCGTGCGATACTTCCAATAACAGGAGGCCTTGGAAGAATGAAAAATGCATGCTTGCACGGGACAAATAAGGACCGGGATCGTTCTGCGTAGATACCACACCGCCCAGAAAATGATAGCTTTTAATCCCACCAAAGTCGTGGGAAAGCGCATTCGCATTCAAGCGAAACAAACAGCTGCAGATCGTTTATACCATCTATTATTAATTGCACCCTCCCAATAAAACTATACATTGGAATACCAAATCTTTAAGAAAACAAGACAAACCATTTAGATTTTTTCTGCACCGCAGGTAACATGCTTGAGCGCCATGCAAACACGCGTGCTAAGCACTTTCAACATGCATCAAGTTCGTCACACTACAGAAGCACAGTTATGCATTATAAAAAGTCTGCTTAGCTCAAGCCCATAATGTACAACATGCCATCAAAGGGCTCGTACAACGCCCTATTCTCACTCCTGGAGCTTCGGGCTGGCTTGGCACATGTAAAATTTCTGCACCTGGCCCCGGCCTAATCACATACGAGATTATACGACACCTCCACGCGGACACAATTGGCGCTCTCCTTTTCCTCTTTAATAAATGTGGTTTGTTGGACGCTTTCCACAGGCGTACAGAGATTCGATTAGTCGTACCGATTCTCAAGGAAGGGAAGGATGTTTTGTGTTCACCTAGTTATCGTCCTATTGACTAGCTCGCTAAGCAAGTTGCTAGAAAAAATGATTAGCGGAAGACATGTATTACTTGAAATACTAAGGAATCCTCGATAGCCGCCAGGCACCATTTCAGTCGGGCACACGCATGGCTAAACAGTTGGTGGCTTCGGGGTCGCGCATCAAGAGTGCATTCGCTCACAGGAAGCGCTACATGTCTATTCTCATCGATTTATAAAAAAGCGTACGACACTGCTTGGCGTTACCGTATTCTGCACGACCTGAAGTCGTGCGGTGTGTAAACAAACATGCTGGACACACAAGAAAGCTACCTGTCTGAGCACATTTTTCGATAAGGGTTGGTGCAGCACTTTCAGAAATACATACACACAACAAAACGGGGCTTGTGCGTGGTGGGGTTCTCTGCTGTACACTATTCATCATCAAGATGTACACTCTTGGAAACCAATGCCGCCAACAAATTTTTACTCTCTATGTGTTGATAATATACATATCAGTATTGAAACCTGTATGGTTTCAATATGTGTTCGGCCGGTGCAATCGAGTGTGTGCATTTAGGTCATACAAACTGCCACTCGAAAGCTGAAGTTCTAGCTAAAACTTGTTCAAATAGGAGACGATTCTAAATATGTGCACCGAGTCACAAACAAAATAGAAACCTATGGGCAGTATAAAACATCACAAAATCCATTGTTAACTTTCCATTTATGCACATATATCGAAGCTTGGTAATTGGAGGGCTAGGCACAATAGCGTATTTGCCAAAAATTGTCTCTAGTCATGATTGGCTTTAGCTAACCCCTGTCGCCACTTCACTCCAGAAATGGACGTGCATGTAGTATGTGACGTGGAGGCTGTAGTGTGTGCTTGTACAGACAGAGGGCACCACGATGACTACTGATGTAGTGTGTGCTACCGAGAGTGGGAAACACTGCCACGATTTCTCATCTATATATTCCAAGGTAAATAAAGCCTTCGGGTCAGTTACGAGTTAGCGGGCGTCGTGTGTTCGTGGTTAGCCGCACGCGTGCTTGTGGATGTACGCCCCGCAACATGGTGTCAGAAGTTTGATCGCGACGCCACTGATCCGTCGCTCTTTGCCATGAACGCCGCCGCCGCCGCTCATTCCTCACTCGGGGCTGCACTACACCCCCCGCCGCCGTTAAACTTAGACAGTCCATGTACCTTGCCGGCGTGGCTGGTGCAGTTCGAGGACTTCAGCTATACAACGGGACTTATTTATATAGCAGAGCGGGAAGTGCAAACACGGTCCATGCTCCACTGCATGGCGCCGCAAGCAAGAACGGTTCTTGCGTCAACAGCACTGTCAGAAGCCGACACCAAAGACTTGTCGGCTCTCAAGAAAGGCCTTCACCGACCTTTTCGTCCACACCGTCAATGAGTTGTACGAGTCTACTCGCTTCTACTGGCGGCACAGCAACCGCGGGAGACCGCAGATGTTTTTTTTCACCGTGCTTTGTACCATGTTAAAGCCCTGCAAGTAGGCATCGACTGCTGTTGAAGATAGACTCGTTGGGGCTCGCTTCGTATCTGGGTTGCTCGACCGCGAGGTATCGGAACAGAATTGCTGGAGCCTAAAGCTAACGTTGCAAGAGGCTTTGACCCGGCTTTGGCCCGGTGTCAGCACAAAGACGCAGATAACGAACGTAAAATTCGGAACTGGGAAGAATCATCCTTGCTTGCCGTCGACGCTACGCGAGTGCAGAAAGGGAAGCTAGCGTCTGGCGATTGGCTGGCCCGTCTTTTCTCGTTCTACGGACGCGCATCTGATCCGCGGACCGAGTGCCCCGACCGTCGTGCCCTCTGCAACTTTTGCGCAAGAGTGGCCACTTCGAGGTGGTCTGCATGAACAAAAAAGTGGGCGGAAAGCAAAAACGGAAATCTTCGGCCAATTCGGTGGAACTTCACCCTGTCGCGCGGGGGCGTCGCCCGAGCGCGAAGTTCATTGAAGTGCTCGTAGACGGACGCGCATTGTCGTTCAAGTGGATTCGAGTGCCGAGTTATTAGTTGTACCGAGAGGGTTTCCTCGCATTCCGGCCAAGCTTCAGAATCCTGAGGACAAATTAAAGGGGCCGGGCAGTAACGTCCTAGCAGTCCTAGGCACGTACGTTGCTACTTTGACGTGGCATTGCAAGTCGATCAAGGAGCAGCTGTATGTCCTGGAAGCAGATACGGTTCCTCTTCTTGGGTTTCCAGCCATTCAAGCCATGGGCGTCTGCAAGTGTTTAGACCAAGTTTCTGAGGCACCAGAACCCTGCGGTCAGCTACGCCTCGACCCAACCCTTTTTCAAGCACTTGGAACTCTTCCCGAGGTATACACTATCCGCCACATACTAGATGCGACTCCATTCTCGTTAAGCGTACCCAGATGCCTCCTACTGCCCCTTCGGGATCTGATCAAGGCGGCGTTGGACCAGCTGGAACGGGATGGGGTGATTCGTTACGTTGACACACCAACACCCTGCTGCGCAGGAATGTTCGCGGTCCTCAAGACCTCGGGTGGTCGCTACAGACTTTGCGTGCATCTAACCCGCCCCAACAAGGTTATTCTGCGGGAACGCCATATGTTATCCACAGTTAAGATATGCCTTGGTCCGCTGGGGGAGGCCACAGTTTTCTTTAGGTTGGAGGCCACATCGAGCTTTCACCAGGTTAGATGTCACCCGAACGACAGGATTCGCCACGTTGATCACCCCGTTTGGTCGTTACTGTTTCCTAAGGCTTGCATTTGGGATCGCGACAGCTCCGGAGTACATCCTCCGACACATGTCTGGGATCCTGGAAGGCCAAGCGGGGTAGTGAACCCGATTGACGATATTCTTGTCTTCGGCAAGACACGCAATGAGCACGACCGTCGCCTACAAGAAGTTCTTACTCGGCCAAGAAACCCAGGGGTAACGCTCAACCGTGACAAGTGCACCTTCTGAGCCAGCAGCGTCAAGTTCCTCGGTGACATCTATGTACAGAGGGCATCTCTCCGGATCCAGACAAGGTAGCAGCCATAAAAGACATGCCAGCACCGCAAGACATCTCAGGTGTTCGTCGCCTCCTGGACCTGGTCAATCACATCGGATGCTTTCTGCCTCTTATATCAGAAACCATGGTACCGATACGAGCAGTTGCTGTGGAACGAAGTCTGAGTAGACCTGGGGTGGCGCTCAACAGTCTGCCTTTACCAAGCTCAAAGAAATGCTCTTATCTGAAATATGCCTGGCTCTGTAGAACACAGCATACAAGACGGCAGTATCAGCCGATGCCAGCTCCTTCTGTCTTGGGGCCGCCCTGCTACAGAAGCAACCTGCTGGTGAGCGTTGACCAGTCGCCTTTGCATCGCGGTCGCTTACGCCAACGAAAAGTTGGTACAGTCGGACGGAGGGCTTTAGCATGTATGCTGGGCTGTGCTTCGGTTTGAGGAGTATGTCCGTGGTCTCAACTTCTCATTGAAGCAGATCACCAGCCATTTCCAGCGCTCATGGGGACCATGGATGCGGACTTCCTGCCTCGTCGGATTCAACGGTTCCGGCTGAAGCTGATGCGGATTACGTACAAGGTCCTCTACATACCTGGCCACCTACTAGCCATGGCGGACACACTGTCACGTGCACCACAGGATGGTCCTACGACACAGCACGCTGATCATATGGAGCTCTTTATTGGAGAGCTTCTTCACTCCTTCCCAGACTTCATTTCCTCACGGAAAGACGAGATGCGCCATGCCCAACCCAGCGATGGTGCGTGCAATCTCCTGCTTGAGTACTGCATCAAGGGCTGGCCTCGGCAGTCAAAGCTGCCGCTTCACGTCAAGAAGTACTGGCAGCATCGGGGAGACCTCAGTTTCTGTGAGGGCCTACTTTTTAAAGGAGTCCGCATTGTGGTGCCGTTGGCTCTTCAGCGTTCTCTGCTTCATCTCTTTTATGACGTGCGCCAGGGTATCAACCCATGCAAAGCCATTGCTCGGTAGTCTGTATGGTGGCCGGGAGTCAACAGCCACATCGAGACACTGGTGTCTAACTGTGCAAAATATGCTAAAACCCGCGTTCTACGCACAGGGCCAACGATGCCTACTTATACTCCAAGTCTTCCCTGGGAGTAGGTTGGAGTAGACCTTTTCCACCTGAAAAGTGGAGATTATATATTCCTGGTCGATTGCAGGTCGCGCTTTTCTGAAGTCATTACTCTGGGCTCTGTCACAGCACCGGTTGTCATTGCAGCCGTCAAGAGGGTGTTTGCATGCCATGGCATCCTACGGGTGGTCCGCAGCGACAACGGGCCACAGTTCTCATCCAAAGACTTTTCCACATTCTCACAGGCTTGCGGCTTCAAGCATGTCACGAGCAGTCCCCAGTTCCCGCAGTCCAACGGCGAAATGGAGAGAATGGTATGGACCGTCAAGGACCTGCTGCTGGAGGCGGACGATCCTTACTTCGCACTGATCGCCTACAGGGACACCCCAGGCGTTAATGGGGCAAGCCCTGCACACCTTCTCATGGACACACGCCTGCCAACAAGAGTTCCCAAGACTTCGCAGCAGCTTGAGCCACCCTGGCCTCCATCTCGGTCCTTCTACCTTGGTGATCAAGCCAATCGAAGGAAGCAGGCTCGGGAGTTCAACCGAAGGCATGCGGCTCACTCACAACGCCCTCTCAAGTCTGGTGAGCAAGTCTGGGTACAAGACAAAATAGCCCTGCTTAGGTTCTGGTGCCAGTGCGACGTCCTCGTTCTGACGTCGTAGAGATCCCGAAGAGAGTTATAAAACGTAATCAGCTGCAGTTCGTCCCAGTGTCCACCACCCCAGTGACGAAAAGTCCGGTCGAGCCTGCCACCGAAGAACAACTCGAGACACTAATGCAGAGACAGGAGGGGCAGAGTTTGTCCTCCTACGCAGTCTTCGGTGACTTTATCACAGTCCCAGTTTCAAAGTTCACCTATTCGTGTCTCTAGGTATGGGAGAATGATCCGCGCGCCCAGAAGACTGGACTTGTGATTGTGTCGTGAATTGTAGTGAAGTGTTGAGCGTGCAGTGGTGTTCATCACTAAGCAAGGGGGGGATGTTGTGTGTTGCTGTACAGACAGAGGGCACCACGGCGACTATTGATGTAGTGTGAGCTACTGAGAGAGGGCAACACACCCACGCTTGATGATGTATATATTCCAAGGTAATTGAACCCTTGGGGTCAATTGCCCATTACCCGGCATCATGTGTTCGTGGTTTTGCCGGGCGCGTGGTGGGTTAAATACGCCCCGTAACAGAGTCCAGATATATCCGCTGTTCTGCTTGCTTTACTTTTGTGCAATTTGTTTTCATTTCGGGCATCCTGACTTTTGATAAACTTTTTCGTTCTGCTAACAACCACACAGTTAAAAAATTGTGTGAGTTATTTATTGCCATCTATTTCACAGTGGTTTTAACTGGTACTTTTTAAAGCAAAGTTCAACCTATTCTTTACCTGCCCCTACCCCACAATTTAACCCCTTCTCCGCCCCTACATCGTGTTCTCAAACTTTAGAGCCAATTTGTACGCTCATCGCTATTTAAAACATTGTTCGTGCCACCTCAGATCAAATCCTCCCCTCCTCACTTGAAAAAAATATTCTATTCTATCGTATCTCAAGCTCTATCTTTTCAACACCTTACCGCCAGCCTTGCTTCGCGTGAGGTTGACTGCCTTCCGCACAAAAGCACACCCACTCGGCCGAAGATTACCATTCGATGCACAATGAACAATACGGCCTTGGCTCGAAAACCTCCACATCTCCTTAATTCCATCATATTTCGGCAATGGCATTGTCGTGGACTACAAAGAAAGAAAAACCTTATCCTACTACACATAGAATTTACTGCTAAACACAGAGATATTTTATTCATTCAAGCAGCTGTAGGGTCATTCCCACTCCACGGCTATGAAGTATTTTCACAAGTTAGTATCACACACAACGCTGAGGCATCATAGATACGAGCGCCACACCTACCATGACACTTACCTGCGTGCGTAAAGAACTCGACACCACCCAAAATAACAAGACACATGTGAGTACACCCTCGCACGAACATATCAGCACTACTACAATGGGACGCGACCATCGACGCACAGTCACCAATGTGTACTGTAGCCACAACCAACCTCCAGCACCTTTGCCTTTACTACACAGCCTCATCCGTACTGACAGTACTCGTGATACTGTCGTCCTCCTTGGTGATTGACAGCCAACCATCAGCCCTCTTCTCCATATGCCGTAATACGCCTTAAGGCTACAACCTATCGCCTATCGTGTTTATTCTAGCTATAAAAAATCGGCCCTATAGCTTCCGAGGTTGTCTGGGTGTTCACCAGTGTACCCTCAAGGACAGCTTGGATATTCTTTAGCCTCATGCAAGATCCGTGGGCTTGGAATGCTCCACTAAAAATCTGAATACGTTGTTGTTCTTAATGAGAGCAATAAACCAACAGACCTCTATAGCTACCTCACAAGCCTCACTGTTAACGGCCTGCCAATCCCCACCGCTTTATAAGGCAACAAGTTTGGAAGAGCACAATATGCACCGAACGTATTATCACTCACATCACTTTAATCAATAAGATACGTCGTCGAGTCACCCGCCACAACACCGGCCTCAAAGAACGCGAGCTTCGCAAGATAGTGGAAGGATGTATCTTTTCCACAGTTTTGTGCGCCCTTCCGCCCCTTAAACAAGACAAATACGTAAAAGAATACATTGGGGATCGCCAATGGGAAAGGCCTATGAGCGGAGCTCGGCAGGGCCGTAGCCAGAACTTTTTTTTTGGGGGGGGGGGGGGTATGGGTTTCTGGAAGGGGGTAGTTTTGCCGAAAGCAACAGTAAGTATTGCTTACGCGCTGCATGGAAAAGATTTCGGGAGGGGTTCGGACCCCCAAACACGGCCCTCTACAATACAAGACACGGCCCTCTACAGTACTCTTGAGGAGAAAGTAGCCGCGCACATCGCTGCCCAATGGTACAGGCTCATGACGTTAACCTATGGCCGCACCATCCTGGCTGTATAGGGTTTGCAATATCTCACTTATCTCCTCTACCGAAAGAACTTCCACCATGAGATACTATTCCTAGAATACCGATCAAAGCCATGCCGCGTCATATGGACCCGTCTTCAGACCCCGGCAGGTGCCGCAGCAGAGCTCTCCATCTTTCCAGCCCATCACATGACACATATCAACAGTCAACACATCTACAAACTTTCGCGGCAGATCTCCGTGAGGAGGTCAATGGTCAACATTGTAATATACCTTTTTTTACAGCTGCTCAAATTCAAGCCATTGCCGCTTCGATCATGGTGCAAACCCATTTAACTCACCAAATTACCATCCGCACGGATACTGAAGGAGCCCTCCGCCACTATACGCACTTCAATCTTCGCAATTAACTCTAACTCTAATTCGCAACTATTCGCAAGTGGCAACCAACTCCTTACCTGCGCACATTCATGAAGACCTGACATGCTACATGGCAGCCCACAGTCATTTGGACTTGTTTCCAGAATGGGTCCCCAGACACTAGGGAATTGTAGGGAATGAAAGGCTCATGCCCTTGCCCGCCGAATCGAAACCCGAGCGATCCTCAACCCTGGCCTAAGGACTACAGCCTCGGGTGCAACAGCTGACAGACCTTCGCTGTTCCCGCTGCAACCTTCCTCTCCTCCTCCTTCTGATCTCACGCGCCGTGAAGGCACTTATATCCGACAGGCTCGGAACTCCTCCCCCCCTTGTGACCTAATTCTTCGCTATATAATGACCCCAGATGGCACGCCCCACTGTACAGTGGGCGGCTTCTATCCCGACGTTAAACATTCGTAATGGACTTGTCCTCGCGCGAGGCAATCACCTCGCTTTCTTCATTCAAACTTTTAACATCCCGCACTCTGTACTCCTGCGGAAGCTGGACTACTCGTCCGCCTGATCTTCGCCCCATCATTGGCCTCCCCTCGCACGGCACAGTGCCTACGTGCCCGGCCCTGACACCTCCTGAATACACGCCTGAATACATCCCAGATCAACCAGAACCCCATTTACGGCCACCAGGACATGGGCCGCTTAGACAATGTGTGACCTCTCTACCTGCCGCAACCTGCCAACGGTTTCACCGTGCTCAGCGGAACAAGAAACTCCAATGCGGCTGTGAGGCGGAGGGCGGTTTTCTTTCAAACCAGGGTTCCATGCTCACAGCTGCCTGTTCACGGCGGCGGGCGTGTGGGCGGTACAGCTTTGTCTTCTGCTTTAACGACGGTTGTTTTGGGCCAGTTTTGGCGCAGCTTGAAGTCCAGTGCCCACTTACTTCGCACGGCTTGATTAATTTGTTTGGAAGTCCCTCCCTTGTAACCCTGACCCGACGGAATTAAGTTACGGCAAAGATACGTGAAGGATTCGCTTGCAGGACGGAAAAACAAAATGTAAAGACCACGTACAGACATCTTCCTGCTAGAGAAACGCTACCTCTTGCGCACTCCTTGCTATGAAGGAATCTCAGTTTTCTTAATTGGTGAATACTGATTCGGTTGGGTTTTAAGAGTTATTAGAATAGGCGAAACGAGCAACTGATTCTGATTGTTAGCGATAGTAAAATTTCCTCCAGCTTTGTCACAATTCTCAAATATACTACACTGAATATGAATCCGTATAAATAGGAATCACTAAGCTCACCTACCGAATGGTTTTGGGGTTTGCACTTGTATGACGCGGTGATGTAGCCCCGTGCTATGACATCAGGATGGCTAGATTCCGCTGTCTCACCTGTCGAAAGACGCTCCTCTTGGCTTTATTCTGCCGACGCACGGCCGGGTACAGCGGCGGCGTCCACCGCTCTAGCCCGACCGTGGTCGACGCTGGTGCGTTAGGGACGCCAACCCCGCGGGGCCCAGGTAAAGGCTGTCAGAATCTCTAGTTTCAACCTTTGCAGAGCCACGTGCGGAGATTTATCTGACGTCGCATGAGCAATTGTTGTAGGTTTCATTTAAAGCTTTGCTTTGCAACCACATTCACAGCGTAGATTGGAGCCATTTCTTTATTCTATACACTGTAAACCGCCGAGCAGTGCATTCTCACGTAATGTAACCCCGTGTTGCGCGCGCCAGCGTGACGCCTGGGTAGAAAATATTGTACTATGTAACTTACGAAGCGTATAAAATGCGAATAGTGAAAGATCCCACACAGAAAGATGGCTCCTTATTTAACGACACAGCTAGATAAATTGCCCATACCGGTTTCAATATATGCTCTGGCTCCAAAGATGGACATGAGAAAGCAAGTATAAGAATTGGCCCTTTCGTAATGTTTAGTATTTACCAAATCTAATGACTAAACAAATTTTTGCCAAGAAAAGTGATGAGAAACACTACCAGCACGCAGACCTATGCCAACCCAGGCACCAAAATTCGTGTTTGTTCAAATGAAGGGAAGAGAAGCTGATAAAAGAAAAATAGTGAGATCGTATTGAAAGGATGCACAAAAATAAAAATAGAGAAGATAGGAAAACATACCCACACAACCGAATTTAAAAACAAACGGACTAACCTTAAGGAATCCGTGGGCTGGGAAGCGGAGTGCACGGAGGAGTCCCAGGACGTTCAGGTATGAGCCCAAGGTTTTGTGGACTACGTTCCTTTCCTGGCACAGCCCCGCGGCTACAGAAGCTTGTCCAGCATATGTACTTCCCTCTGCACGGCCTGCATTTCCGGCTTCCCTGGCCAAAAGTCAAGGCACTCGAACAGCGGGTGTGGGAGGGACTGCACGGGCATTCGACAGTTCTGGCCGGCGGGGATGTCAGCCCGTTCCAGCTGCTATTTCCAACCGTCTGTCCACACAGCACCCACATGGAGGCGAAGGACGGCCGAGTTATGCAGCAAGGGGCCTCCCGCTTTGGCACTCCCCATCTCGTCGATGTGACAAAGGGCCCGTTGCTCTGCCGTGATCTTAAGCGACCACACCCCCAGCTTGACCCGTACCTGGTTTTACCGCGGGAGCCACAGCTGGCCCAGGCAGGCACACCCTTGTCGTGGCCACCCTCCACCTTACCAGCAAGTTCAGCAATCTTGGTCTGTAGGCATTACAACTAAATACAAAACAGCAGCCCACATGCACGCATTTTAGATGGTCCTATGTAACGTAAAGCAATGCATGATCTAGCAGTAGCCTGCCTTGTCGAACTAGCCCCGAAAGTAGCAGCGATCGCCCCAAGTATGTTCCTGCTTTTCCCAGGCTGATTGGAAAAAAATTCCATACCTACATTTAGTCATTAGTACTATAAATATGTGGTTGCAAATAATCAATTAGGGCAGTTTGCGGACTAGGACACATCAAATGGGATACACAAGTTCGTCCCTTTTATTACCGGTGGTGTTTATAAAACTATACGTAATTCTGTCTTAATAATTTTTCGTGTCGGAGCTGGAGCGCACATATTCGAAATTTCAAGGCCATAATCAACAGAAAGAGCTTTGCACAAGACGCCACCTTGATTTATACATAAGGCAACAATTCAAAAAATTTGCATTGCAACACAATTTCTAGATTGTTTTGTTTCTAGGCAAAGCATGCGGTATTGGTTGATGTTTTTTCTATTTGATAGCTTAGGATAACAACCCACTAAACTAAGTGCACCGCACATTTACAAGAAGCAGAAAGGAAAAATGCAAACAATTCAAGCGCTGTCTTTTCACAACAATGTCTACACCTTTCCTTGTCTAAATGTGCATTGCAAACACCTTAATGACTAATCAAAAGTAACCCAACATGGTACAGCAAGGAAAGAAAAGTAATTAAAAACGCGCAGCCGAGCGCCGATGCTCTACCGTACGTATTTTAAATGCGGACCATCTCTTGCTCGGGGGGATGTCACTCGTCCGTGCCCCATCCGCAGCGCGTCTGATGATGATTGTGGCAGGATGCCCCTAGGGACTGGCCAACAAAAAAATCAATCACGAGATAGCGTGGCGTTCAACCACCGTCGTCATCTTCCCGTAGGGGAATGCCTGAAGAAGAAGGAGAAGAAGACAAAGCTACCAAGAGGAGGGCGTGTACGTTGCTCTCAGCCGGTGCACCAACGTCAGCAACCTTTAGCACACCAACGCTTAGATGCGAATAATCTCTTGCTCGGGGGCACGTCACTTCTCCGTGCCCAGTCCGCTGCACCTCTGATGATGATTGTGGCAGGATTCCGCTTAAGATTCGCCAAACAAAGAATCTATCACGAGATAGCTTCGCGTTCAACCACCGTCGTCATCTTCCCATAGGGAACCGCTGAAGAAGAAGAAGGAGAAGACAAAGTTGCGAAGAGGAGGCCGTGTATGTTGCTACCTCATCACGAGAGAGCTTCGCGTTCAACCACCGTCGTCATCTTCCCGTAGGGGAATGCCTGAAGAAGGAGAAGAAGACAAAGCTGCGAAGAGGAGGGCATATACGTTGCTCTCAGCCGGAGCACCAACGTCAACAACCTTTACCTCACCAAAGCTGACGGAGACTACCGATCCTACCACAGAGAATACAACATCGACAAGAACATGATTGACGAGTTTCGGCGCCTCCAGAACCGCCGCCTACTCACTGTCACACAACAGTACTTGCGTGCATTTGCCACCGGTGTGGACCCGGACAATGAATTCCCTCTGGCGCTACGAAATACCAGATCACTCAACATAACGGCCACACAATAGAACCACACGGAACCCCCAAGATGCTTCGCATCCTCACCAGGGTTCCCCATGGAAAGATGGTGTACTTTTTTTGTTGGCCGCTTTTTCATCCCTCCTTTTCTGCTTGTTTTGTTGTGGATCACACGTCTTCTCCAATAACTTTGTTTATTGAAAGAAACCTGCATTTTCCTTGCCTACGTGACACCATTAACCACGTGGAAAGAGTACTGGCACAAAAGTTACAAGCCGAAAAAAACTGCACTTCTTGTGTGTGCGGGAAAACATTTGCCAGTAATTCTGAGCAGTAACCGTTTTCTGTGACATATTTTTAATGAACTGTTATTCTTGCACAGGCAAGGCAGCTCAGAACGAAGAGATTTTTGATAACTGCACTTGTGTGACGCAGTAAAAACCATGCAGGCCCACTGTTTATGCCAGTCAATGTGCATACCACGCCATGAGCAACACGCATATCATGGTTTGCTCTGTGATCGGGGCCTGACTACTTGCGCCATTAGCGAACATTGCTCCTGTTCTCTTGGTTCAAAAGTGCTCAGAGCAGACAGGTCTAAGCTTAGCATAACGACATAGGCTTGATGGCTGCTTTTGCTAGTAACACAAATGAGGATATATGGCACAGTATCAGCCACTGTGAGCATGTAATCTCACATCCACCTTAAATGCAGCCATACGGCTACAGACGCGTAAAAGTTCTACACACAAACTCATGATGGGCATTTAACCTAAACTGGTCAAATAACAACCTTCACTCACGCTTTTACTTTTTCACAATATGCTTCACTCTGCTTAGCGGTAACAATTTGTACTTAAAGATTGCCGCGACCTTCATGGCTGTCATGTAGTACTGATGTTAAACGCTATAGCACCACTCGAACAAAAATTTAGTGTCACTAGTGTTGTCCTACTAATTCGGATTTCAGATGCACGTTTTATTAAAACCGATGCCAGTGACACTGCCCAATAATTATTCATGTTCCAACACAGCATCTATTGAGGTATTTTATGTTTACTGGACAAATGGGTTTAAGTAGAAGCAAAATAGAGCGAACACGTATTTACCCAAGGAAATTTTGCGTAAATGTGTTGTTCATATTCCTAAGAGACAAGGAACAACATTTTGAGCTTTGCAAGCCTGTCCACCTACCTGTAGCTGGCTAAATAGCAACAAGCACATTGTCGTCATGGCACTTCATCTCCCTTATATGAAACTGAAATTAGAAGCCTTTGCCACATCTTGCTTGAGCATCATTTTGACTGCACAATAACAGACAGCCGAATTCACATACCAACCTCAAACAAACTCATGAACGCTGCCGTAGACATGCCAACGTGCAGCCTGAAGGCTGGAGTCTAGACACAAGAATAGGTATGCCATGTGGTACCGCCAAGGTACCAAAGCAAACATTGAAGAGCTTTTCTCTAATTTTGTCCATACTTCACTTCACATCACTTGATTACGTTAATGACTCCCTCCAGGGGGTATCGCATAAGGGGTGGAAAGCAGATAGAATAAACGAAATACCTATGCAGGATGGGTATAAATACAAACGGGATAACAACTTTCTGTGAAAAAGGAGGAAAGCAAGAAAATACAAATGCAAATACAACTCAAATACTAATGTATTACATGTGCACAAGGGGTTCAACAAGGACGGTTGAGTATTCAATCTAAAAAGAAACGGGTGACATTTTGTTTAAACGTAGAGTCTCACGTGATAGCAGCAACTTCAGCGGAAAGGCCAAACCAGTCTGAGGCTGCGCTAAAAATAAATGAGACACCAAATGTTGTGGTATGGGCACGAGGCTGGGCAAAATAAAAATTGGCCCTTCGTTGCAAATGTCCTCAAAAGCAGCTCTTTGTAGACATTTGCCAAGAAAATTGGGTTGGAAGGTGAAGGCATGCCCGAGAAGCTATAGGTTTTATGGCCTCACTGACGCCACATCCGTTGTGTTGGCGGGAGGTTTAAACGTGGACGTCAAGCGTCCTTATGCTACTTGTTCGGTGTCCTCTCAGTAGTCTAGCGGATTGGTTCGGTATTTTGCACAAATAGTTAGACGCCTACGAGGAGGGAGCAATGTAGACTGATCCATTCATGTCCGTGAGACCAAGCCTCGGGTCCTTCCAAGTTTCACTCAGCTAATCGGCTAGGAAGGATGCTCAATCTCCAATTACGAACAAACGTGTTTTTTGTGCACTCCGTGGACTGTGTCCAGCTTCGCCGGTCATTCTTCTTGAGAGCGTAGAAGGGCACAAATATTTTGTCTCTTTACTTCGTTTCTACTTCGCGTCAACTATGCGAGCGATAAACTTGTATATGTATTTTCAAAGATTACAACTGCGTTCCCAGTACTTGTGTAATTTTGGTCGCCTCCTACACACCTGGGAAGCTCTCAGTTGATCGTTTAGGTCACTGCACTTGGAGACCATTAGCTAGCTCACAGACGATCGCTCGCATTAGGGCGCTGGCTCTCAGAATGTCGTTCACTGCAGTGCCCTGGAAGCACGGCGCCACAAAACTAGCCTGGGCTGCGTCAACCCAATGTCATCTGGCAGCTTGTGAGCCACCGCACAGTTCTCTTCGAGATACAGAATTGTAGACAAATGCTTCTGCGGGCTTTATAACGGTCAACATTTTTTTTGCGCTTGTGGCACAACCAGCAGGCCAACAACAGTGCGATGACCGGTAACGACATGCTTTCACAGCCAAAAGTACCTAATCCAAATTCTATGCTTCAAACACAGAGTGTCACAGATTAATTACATTGTATAAAACGGTATGGGCCTTAGAAGAACAGGTTCAACGCAACAGCTCCACCGTGCTTGAGTTGGATCACATCCGGCTTTTATGTGGGATCGCTGAAAATGGACACCTAAACGGACATGAAACGGGAAAAACGTAAGAGCGAGGCCAGAGGGTCCGCCACTATTTCCTTCGCCATTCCATTTACGAAGCTTTGTAGTGTGAATCCATTTTACGTTTGAAATATTGCGAAATTCGGCCGCTGCATTGTTCCTTTACGTATTCCTGCTCGTTGTCATGGGACTACCTCCGTTAAAAATTTTTGAAATGCACCATCTATGCTACCGGTACGCTAGTTTGGTACCAGCAATGCTACCGCGCTCTGCTTGTAAGAAAGTGTCTTGATTATAAATAATTGGGGGTCATGCCCTTCCTTAGTGCAGGAATACTTTCTGCCATGCGTTTGAGAACTCATTTAAGGCAGAGTCGACAATAAAAAATCCTTACACCCTCCAAAAGTAACTCAATTGTGCTTCTGGTACCAAGCAAGCTTGCCTATTCTGCACTCTCCTCAGGACAGTTCAGGGACCATACTGGGCCTCCTCGATTGTATTTGTTGGATAGTACGCGCATTGTCCGACACGCTATACGGCGATCGATTTTAAAGCCAACCTTTACTACTTTCGTCCAGCGGGTTCGCCGCGAATGCGCAGATTCACCTTTTGACCTCACACACCAATGCGACACATCACTTGAAGCGCATAGCGCGAATCGCTGGTCCGGCATGCGGCGGTGCCCACAATATCCGATTTTCAGTTGTTCTGTTCACCTGATCAGCCGAGCAGCGCGGTCACCCGTACTCAGTTGATCAGCAGGTGACAAACCTCGGTGCCTCCCACTTATGGGCCGCAAAGTCGTCTCGGGTTACCTGAATCATCCTGCGCCTGGCGAATAGAGAAACTGCGATTGCCGCGAATAAAAGCGAGGCGGTTCTCTTTCTGTGAGCGTTGCACGTGACCTAAAGACGTTGGGCCATGGTCGGCAACAAAGCTGCATTGAAGGTTAACCAAGTGGAACCAGGATTCAAAAGACTAAGTCGAGGTTTTGTTTTGCATATCCAGGGTTCGCTGAGCTAAGCCACATCCATTTTCCTAATGTATTTCTTTCGAACTTCCCGTCCAGACGTAGTCCTCAAACTGCCCGCGAACCGTCCGCGGCTGGCAAATTGAGGATACCCGCTCTTAGATGTTTTATGTAGAAAAAGTTCATCTTGAACCCTTTTGACCTGAAGTACTCCCGGCTTATGGCGGGCATTCCGGCCGCTTAGTTTTGCGCAGCTTTTCTTGCAAACACTTTTTGAATAACTTAACATATTCTATGCTACCTTTTACGTGGTATATTAAAATGTTTTACAAACTTAATTACATCAGATTTTTTCTTGGCGAAATATAAAGTTTTCAATACAAGGGGAGTAAAATCCAACGATTGCAGCGGCAGCTGGCTCTTTCATGTAGCAGTGAAGCGTAAACAATGCTATGGCTGTTAAATTTTTTCTCTGTTAGGACCACGACGTTTATGCCAGTTATAATTACCCCGCATCACCAAGATACTTTCGCCTGCATTATGTATAGCACTACCTCCCTGGCGGGATGCTGGCGCGATCTTTTAAAACGAAACTTTGTAGCTCCATCGCCGTCAACAGAAAATATTCGCGAACAAAAAAACAAGTTACTGGCACCTGCCAGAACTGGAACCAGGATAGAATATAGAAATAGAGGTAGAGCCCCGTGTTCTACCAATCGAACTACGAGCGCACCCGGGGATGGGGGAGACAGGCAGTGTAGTGAACGAGAACAGCTGCGGTTTATCCCCTTGCGTTCTCGCGCAATGCCACGTGATAACGTCGCTTGACCTTTAGTGCCGTTGTGCGCTCTGCCCACGGGAAGTGGAGCGGCGTTTTGCTCACCTATGGTAGGTCCGTTTCGTCATCGCAGAGTTTGGACACGTGTGCAAAACCTATACCAAACATCCGACTACCATTCAATGAACGTGAGTTGACTTCACGTTCACGAAGAATAAAACTGCCGTAAAAATGCCGCCAGAGTGTCCATCACACCGATCATAAAGCTGGTCTGCATGCTGTGGTGAAGTGAAATAATAAATAAGGTGTGACAGGTACAGTGGAAAATGTGATTAGCGCACTCGGGACGTAGTCAGCTGTGGTAGGTGGTGTATAAAGCTTCGCCTCCCAAACACCTCCACAGGGCTAATGTGCCAGCACTCTTTTTTTCAAAAGCGCTAGAATGTGCGTTACGGCGTTGACGTTTCTGCAGTACTTTACGAGTGGAAAAATTGTGCACGTGATCGAGAGTTCTCTTTCTTAACTACGTGTTTGTTGCGCGTGAAGTCTACGAACGTTAATTAATCTGACACGTAGTCGTCCCGTAGCAATAAATTTACAAATGCTGTACGTTTTACTTCAGAAATTTCTGTCCCCTGCTCGGGAGCTATCGAGGTATGAGGCGATCGTTGATGTCCTCACAGCGATGGGCCTGATACAGACGCGGATGCACTGGCTGATAGCTCCTTCATGCACTGGCTCATGTAGGCTGCGACAGCGGAATCGTTTTTTTTTTTTCCTTTTTGCTACCGCCCACTGACTGACAACCACCGGTAGCGAGGAAATAAATGGCGCATTTTCTTTGTAATGCACGTTAAACCCTCGGTGGTGGCGGCCATATATGTGTCGCAGCTTGTAGCGCATAGAATGCCACTCCTCTTCAGTAAGCCTATATGCCAGCGGAATGTTTCTTTCTGCATTTTGAACAGGTCAACATTTATTCTCGCATTTGTTTCGCGTCCGCGAGCCAACCACCAAATGATGAATGCTGAATTCATACAGAAACTGCCAAAATCATTTGCTCTGAGACGCAGCGATTCGCGCAGCAGCTGCACCTTGCTCGTGTTTTGTCACATGCGGCTGTTCTTTTTTAGCCAATTAAAGCTGCTTATAAACAGATACAGTTAAGCGAGAACAAAACGAACCGCACCGCGAATTCCAGCAGAGATTGCGACTGGGTACTCGTCTATCCCAACCAGCTCAACATTGCAGGAATGTAAGGAAGCTGGCAGAAGGAATGGATGTTAGAACCTGCAGCTGAGTGATGACCCTACTACAGTTTTTTGCTTCGCTGTCACTTCCTACTACCGACACGTGGTGTCATAGATAGACAGATATTGGGTAGGCAGCCCAGAGCCGGTGATTCATCGTTTGTTAGTAGACAGTCGGTAAGTGTCTCTCTGTCCGTTCGTCTCTAACACGAAGGCGATTGCTGCCAGGAGGTCCTGGATCGACCTGACGTCTATATTGTAAAAAATATTATACGCTCGGTTATCTAATGGAATACGTCCCCGTTATGTATGGTAACCCCAAAGCTGCATTTTAACTTTCGTATAAATATTGTTTTTAAAAAATCTGTTTGAACGGCAATATTGATAAATCAAAAGATCAGATTTTTCATTTCAGATCAAAGCACCTCAGTTTTAACACATTTAGATTACATATTGACAACCACAGAAATGAAAGCGTGTGTTCCATTGATAACACCTAAATTATAGGGTGTAAATTGATAGCCTATGCAGGAAACTTGCTTTTGCTTGCTACACATCAATGAAGCCCCTCAACACTTTACACTTAACAATGCCCACTGCCTATATTTCGCATTATTACACTGCCGTATAAATTACTGTAATGAAGCGTGAAGGCGACGCACGCGAGCTATTTACCTTCTCTTAGAAAACTAACATAAAAAGCGTTAACAATGACATTTTTACCCCTTCGAACCCCCAAAGCGCATAATGTGAGCAACTTCATGTGCTCTCCTTCACACCTCGGCGTCCCTAACATATTTTCATTTTGGTCAATACCACTGTAACCTCCACATCTCCCCTTGCTTACCTTGTTTTGTTTAGGGCCTTGTACGATTAGGCACCCTACCAACAGAAATTTCAACATTATTTTTTGAAAAATGTGCATCAAGAAGGTCTATTGCGTTCTTCCGCATGGAAGTGGGAAATGACTTATCTTGGAGGTATTATAAAATGAAGTGTAAAATGTGTTGCTTTGAATCAACATCTATAGTGTTTTTTATTTTTATAAGTGTGGCATTCTGTTTTTTGTGTGGGTTTGCCTCGTTGTAAATTTTACTAACGCATTTCTGCAGTGGACTGGACACTACCCTTCGGGTATTGGTACAAATACTTCTAATATTTCCCAGAACGATTCAATAAACCTGTTTAATGACAATATTGATGGTGATGGTGAGTATGTAATTCTATTCATTTCAGGTCAAAGCAAACAATATTTGAGGTGAATAGGTTCGCAGGTAGTATATACTACTATGCAGCGGCGAAAATAAATGGAACGGGTATGTTCTTTACCCAAAATAAACAAGGTTCCCATGACGAGACGCGTGTGGCCACACTTTCTGTGCCAGGATACTACAGCGCAGCCGTTCGCTTTAAAGATGCCGACAACATTTCGGTAAGTGACAAAGAAAAGCCTTTTCTTGATTTTTGTAGCGCAGGTATCCGCATCCGATATCCTTGATATCCACATACCCTGAACGTCGTATGATTGTTATGGAAATTGCAATGTTTTGCTGTCAATTCTGAGTTTTTATAACTGCAAACAAAAATATGCACCAAAATATAAGATTGAAACCTTCACCATATGGCTATTTTTGGGGTACTCCAGTTTCTGGTACCCAAACCTTCACGGCCTTTTCTCACTGTGAGCGCTCTACCCCGTTAATTTGCGGAAACATAACTAAGAGCTAACCCGTTTTGTTCGAATGGTTGTCCGCGGTCTTTTCTGCTGCAAAGAAACCTCTCGAAACGACGAAGCCAGAGTTTTACCAGGCGAGGCGGGAATAACCCCTTCGACGTGTTTGAATATGGGTAATGCACTGCTACTGGCAGAAGCGGGATTGCCTTTCTTAGAGGAGGAGGAGGAACAACTTTAATTGCACAGCATGTCAGCGCAAAACGCGCTGGATGAGAGTGGATCCCTCTTCACAGGATTCCATATGCTGTCTTTGCCACCTGGCCCCTGGTAACCAGCCGTAGCTGATCCTCCAAGGCGGGGCTGGACAGCAAGATCTCCCATCGCTCGCTAGGGGTAAGGGTGGGGTTCTTAGTGGAGGAGTTGCTGATGAGGGGTGGGTGTTTTGGGCTGACATCGCACTCTCCTATCATGTGGCGAAGAGTACCGAGCTGCTTGCATAACGGGCAAGTCTTGTCGTACTGATTTGGGAACATGCTACGTGCCATGGCGTGAAAAACGAGAGGCAAACTTCTGCCAATCTTCAGCAACACTGTCCCCACCTTGGAGCAAGTGGCACGGTGCATCTGTTTAGAAACACCTCCAATGCGTTACCCCTTGAAAAAGCGAAGCAAAAATAGATGGCCAAAACTACTCCCTGCGTGTGTTGCCACGCCGGTAGTGGCTAGCAAAAAAGACATCTGTTCGTCGGTGTCACTCTCACCGCAGGAGCAAATACTCTAGTAGAGGCACAATATGGCCTGAGCCAATAAATATCAGGCTCCTCATGGTGGCATTCAACAAATTAGCTCAGCCCGCATTAGTGGTGCAAGGCTGAGAAAGCGCAGTGCTCGGGACCCCTCTCCCTTTTTCGGAGACTAGGCTGTTGCATATCACATAAATTTTTGGAGTTGTCGCCGAAACATTTAGATGACTGGCAGGCGGGGATGGTTTCGCCCGCATGCTTTCACATCTCTCCAAAACTGGACTGCGTTCCCGGGCGAGAACCAGGTGGGTTTCGCCAACCGGGTTTCGCGAATTACCCGGTTTCGTGAGCAGGCGCCTGTAGTGTAAACTCGGCGTCTGCTAATCCCACTTTAGGCATGAACGCACGTAGAGCGGCGAGGAAAAAAGCACACGAGTTATCACGCCATCAATGCTGCGCAGTATCTGCTCGAAGGCGAAGCTGGCTGAAGCCCGGTGCTCCTAACGAGGTGGACGCTCACGCGCGCTGGGTATTTTTTGGTAATTTGTTTGAGCTTTTCACGTTTTGCATTCCCATTTGCAAGGCTGGACAATGGTGAGCGCCTATCACGATGCGGGCTCATATCCACATGGGCCTAGTTTTGTGCTTACGAAAGGCTGCGGAACTCAAAACGTAAACATCTAGGCTGTTAAAAATATTTCCACCTAGAGTATGTATGCAATATTAAAGCAGATTTCAAGACGCCTTATGAGGTATTGTTCCAGTGGGATAACTGGAACTTTACAGGTGTAATTATTCCTCACACGGGGACATTGTGCACTCAAGGTGATGGGGAGTAGCGACAACGCGGATCTCGAGATCCTCACATCTATGATGTTAGCGACCGTGCCCGGCTTCTTTAGGTCGTACGGTAGAAGCCCCGAACGGCTGACATGAGAGCCCTGGTGAATTTCCGGACCATACGCTCCCTCTCTGTGAAAAAGGCAAGGGGCTCTCGGACCTCACTGGCCATCAAGGTAAATCCAGTTCATCCTTAAAATATCGCGAATAGTTTTAGCTTCCCTGATCAAAACAGGCTATCGGATACTGAAAAGAATCGGCGCCAAAGTGATCGATTTCTGACCACTATAGCCCTATTGTTTATTAAATCCGAAAACTTCCTCCACTTTCTGGTAATACAGTCCATCGATTAAGGTGTATCAGAATATGATGATGGTTGCATTTTAATGGCGGTAGGCCAACTAGGGCAAATAGCCCCAAAAACAGCTGGCTAGTTACTACAGATTAAAGATGAATACTAAAACTAAATAGCAACAGAGGTAAAAGCAAATAAAGACAATGAAAATGGCTGGGGTAGAGGTCCAGGTTGTGATTACGCGTGATATGGTATGGGTTTTCAGAAATTTCACTGCAGATAAATACTGATAAACACGTTCTACAGAAAACATTGGTTCATCACTGAAGAAGTGGGACTGGTGGAGTGTGATTTGTCGTCTGTATATTTCTCGAAAGTGTTCGCGTCGTGTGGTGTGAAGTGCTTTGCATGTGATTAGTATGTGAACTACGGATAGGCCGTCTCCACACCTGCCACACAGGGGTGTCGAAGACCCAGTGAGCAAGCCTGAATGTGTTACATAAGTTTGGCCTATCTGTAGCCTGGCTAAAACTACTTCCGTGTGTCTGTCTTGTTTGTCTGTTATGTATCGACCTAAGTGTGGCTTTATAGTTTGTAGTTTCATCTCTGTTTGTGTGTCCCATTGTTGCTACTAAGATTTTCGCAAGGCTGTCCGTACCCGTGGCTTCAGGTCGATGTAGGGAACACACGGTACATCTATGCTACGGCGGAGAGCAGCCACAGCGGCACTCTGTTCAGCAGTTTCTTTCCCCAGAATGCCACACTGACCCGGAACCCAGCTAACAATTATTTTTAGTTTTGAGTGACAAGCAGAGGTTAAAGCTTTGATTATATGCTTAGAGACGATGTTTTTGTCAGTTTGAAGCAATGTAAGGCTGTTACCACACTTAGCGAGTCTGTAAAGACAATGGAGTGTTCTGATCTGGTTTGTGCAGTGTGGCACTGCTACAACGACACCATCTGCTTCTGCCGTAAAAATGCTGCTATTTCAGTGTAACTTCTTCGTACTGCCACAGTTGGGGCCGTGTGGAGCACATGCGACGGCTGAAGAAGGCTTCGAAGCATCGGTGTAGATGGCGGTGTGGGGGTATTTGTGTTGTAACTGAAGAAAGTGCTGTAGTATAATTTCTGTGGACGCATTTCGTTTCTCGATATGTGCAAAAGAAATATCACACGAAATTTATGACCTTCGCCAAGGCGAAATAAGGTCAGCAATAGAAGACTTCCTGCTCTCCTCAAATGAAATTCCTAGTACCTCAGTGAGGGCTCTCTCTCGGGTAGAGAAAGGAGCGCGTATCGATGGCCGTGCTTCGAACAATCGATCGGATGAGATGTTGTTTATGATCAAACTACATGGGTGATTTTTATAGAAGTCGCCTTAATCACATACCGCAATGAAGTGTAAGAACCCTGGTGTTAAAGAATCCACCTATCACACTCTGCATACAGGCTTTCAATGGGTCGAGTCCGGAGCGCTCCAGATGCAAGACGGAGACCCAAGTGCAGCGCTGGGTCTAACATTTTCATAGCAGTTTTACAGGCGGACCCATTAACGACACTCCCGTAGTCCAAACGTGAGCCGCTAAGGATGCTAAAAAAGCGGAAGAGTATTTGTTTGTCTGCTCCGTAGGAGCAGTGCGAGAGGACTTTCAGGATATTCATGGTTTAGATAAATTTCTGTTTTAGGTGTTTTATCTGGGAATAAATGTCAGTTTTTCATCTAGTACCACGCCTAAAAATTTATGTTCTTTTTTGAGAGGGATTCAGACACTTTTAAGCTTAATATAAGGATCAGCATGAATTCCGCGCCTCCTTGAAAATACAAATCAAGTACACTTGTCCGGATTAAGCTTAAATCCATTCCTGTCTGCCCAGTCAGGGAGTTTGTTGACATCAAGCTGGACTTGCCTCTCGCAAACGGACAGATTAAAGGATTTGAAGGAGATTTGAATGTCGTGTACGTGAAGGGAGTAAGAAATTGTTGATGAAAGTCCTCTTCCCAGAGAGTTTATGTTTATAATAAGCAGCGTGCAGCTCAAAACACCCCCTTGAGGCCCACCGTTTTCCTGGACGTGAACTCGGGAATGTGTATTGCCACTCTCACACGAAAAGTTGTTTCCGACATAGAGCTTGCAAGCGTATTTAGCATGTTGCCTGACATGCACTATCACACGCTTTTTCATTATCGAAAAATAGTGTCATACAATGCTGTTTGTAAATAAACGCAATTTTGATGTAGGATTCTAAAGCAACGAGTTCATCATTTGTAGATCTCCGCGCCATAGGGCCTGCCTGGCAGCTCTAGAAAAGTCAGTTGTAATCGAAGAAGTACCCAAGCCTGCATTTATTCATCTTCTCGAAATGCTTGCACAGCCAACCTCTCTGGGCAATGGGTCGATAGCTCACGGGAGAGAAAGGGTCCTTCCTCTCTTTCAGGAAAGCTACAACTATAGGCCTCCCTCCAAGAGTTTGGAATGTGCCCCGAAAACCAAATCTTGATATATAGGTGGAGCAGTGTTAAAAGAGTGTCGGAGTGTTGGTGCTGTATCGTTGTATATGTGATGTTGTCTCGGCCTCGAGCTGAGGGTTTACAAGTACTCAGAGCGGCCCTCAGCTCATGAAGTGAAAACTCGGAGTTATAAGAAGAGATATACTTGTAGTTATCAAGTAAAGACTTCCTTTCGCCCCATTTTTTGTGTTTCATAAGTGTTAGTGTAGTGTGCTGAACTGGACACGTGTTGGAAGTTCGAGTGTGTTAGCCTTGCCTTTCAGTGTGTCCCCTGTTGTACTAACCTGGGGCAGGCTGTGTGTCTGTTGTCCTTTTAGTTGGCGCATTCGTATCCAGGTTTTGCGAGTGTCAGTGTATGAGTTTATGGATGTTACGAATGAGCGCCAACTCTCTCGTTTTGCCCCACGGCGCACACGTTTTCCCATCGCCTTTGCCTTTTTGAGGGGTACCGACGAAGGATACCAGACGCCTTGTTCTGGGCCTGTCGCGCCCGCCTACAGGAATCATGCCACCATGGCCTCCTCGGGTTGCGCGGGGTACGAGAGGAGTCGGGAATGGACATTTCGGCGGCGTAGAGGATATGCACCATGAGGAGTTGGGCGGCTTCATGTAGGGGTAGGTGTGTTATGGATATGGAAAAACAGCGCTAAAACGGGACAAAGAACGTGACAAGACTGGGCCCAGTCTTGTCACGTTCTTTATCCCGTTTTAGCGCTGTTTTTCCATATTCAGTTATGTACCAACAAGCCCGCACCAACACACTTCTTCGGTGTTATGGATGTGTAGTGTAGTTTGATATTTCTGTGAATTTATTGCAGTTTGCTCTTCCTCGTTGAACACATTATGAAAAGGCGAAGTCGTAGGGCCTGGTAATGAAGCGGGGAAGTGGTCACTCCCATATAGATTCTTGTCCACGTCCCATTCAAGAAATGGAAGAACTGCCAATCCTACAGTCAGGTCAAGGTCTGAGTAAGTGTTGTGTCCTATAATAATATGTTGGCTGTTTCTTGTTTAAAAGGCATGCTGCCGACGATGTTAATAATTTCTCAGTGAGGCGACCTCGAGCATCGGTGCGGGAAGAGCCTCAAAAAGAATTATTTGCATTCAGGTCCCCTATCAAGATGTAAGGTTAAGGTAACTGATATACCACCCATTCAAAAACCGAGCTCGAGAGCTGGAAGTCAGGCGGTATGTAAAGGAGCATACTGTTGTTATTCTATTAAATATAATTGAACGAATCGCAACAGCTTCAAGGACAGTGTTTAAGGAGATGCTATTACATGCAATGCCTTTTCGAGCGACAATTACCACAACGCCCGAAGAGTGTACGCATAAATCTCAGTGTTTTTTACATACCAAATAGTTATTCAGGAAGTTTGTGTTTTTGCTGCTGAGATGAGTTTTCTGCAGGCACAATATACTTGGTTGCTTGGTATGCCGTATCTCATATACATCGTCAAGATTTTTCATGAGGCCTCTACAGTTCCTTTGTACAATATTTTCCCTTCCTATTATTTGCAGTGGCGACTGGAATTGTGTGAGAATGAGTGTTTATCTATTGTCTTTCGGGGCTGTGACGCTTGCCTTTTTTGGCTTTTCGGATGGTTTGGACGATGGTACCCGTTCCTTCCGCTGCAATGCAGACAGGAAGGGTCCAACGTTCATGACTTCGTTGGACGTCCTCGGAGTACCCAACGGATTGGTCTCCTTGTACCTGGCACCCTTGTGGGTGCTCTTTTCTGCTACCGCCGCCACCGATTGTATCGGCACTGCTAAAAGTGGCACAGGTGGTGTGGCAGTGGCGGGAGCTTCCGCGGGCTCCCCCATCTCCAACTCTTCTGTACCATCAATTGAGCTTTGGTCAGGTGGAGAAGAAATGGTGGAAGCAGCAGCGCCCCCAATTGACTCAGTTGCCACCACAGCCGCTGGTGACTTTTCAAGCGGTGTGGTGACGGGTTGGGCTGCCGGAGGAAACCCAGTGGGGGGCTGGGCTGGCCGGGACCAGATCAGACTCACTGAACTGGGTCACCACCGAAACCAGACACCGCTCCGCCCCCGCGGCGAGCTGCGTCGGCGTACCTTGGAGAAGCGAAGCAGGCGAACCTTTTGCGAGCTTCCGGGTACGACATGTTTTCCGTTACCTTCAAATTAATCATGCGTTTTTCGAGGTCGAACCTGTCACAGGTACGCGAGTACGCTGCATGGGTGGCGAGTTGGGCGAGTTGGTGTACTTGCATCTTGGGGAACAGCGCGAACTAACAGGGACACAAAAAGAAAGAAGTGGACAGGACAGCGCTAGTCCTGTCCACTTCTTTCTTTTTGTGTCCCTGTTAGTTCGCGCTGTTCCCCAAGACGCTGCATGGGGTCCTTCACACTTTGGGAATTTCATGCTAAGGGCTTTACAATTGTCTGGAGGGTGGTTGTGATCAGAACCCTTGGCACACGTCAGTTTCCCCCGACACTGTAAAGTGCCGTGCCCATACCGCTGGCACTTGTAGCACCGACACGGATATTGAACATAAGGACGAACTTCAGAACGAATGAAGCCCGCATTTACATGTTGAGGGAGGTTGCAACAGTCGGAAGTGAGAAATGCGTGCTTTGTTTTTATTTCCTGGTTGTCTCTACGGACGGGGGAATCGTCTGACTGCAGTAACGCCTTGCTCACGCAGGACCTCCGACAAGTCAGAGTCTTTTTCGTCCTTAAGGTCAGATTGCGAAATTACTCCTTGGCATGTATTTAGACTGCGGTTGGGAGTGACCTTAATTTGCAAGTTGCCGATCATGATCTGTGGAAGTAGAATTTTATGCGGTTGTTGATTCCGTATTTCCACAAGGATTTCACCACTGGTTAGCTTTTTTTGCTTTGTAGTTCTTGCCCAGCATGTCTTCAAGAAACTTATCGATGTGGAAGAATGTCTTAGACGTAAGTGTTGCAGATGCTTCTGCAGATTCCATGATCAAAAAAGGGGGGACGTTGTCAGGTTTGGAGAATTCTATGGTAAGTAGCGGTTGGAAATTCGCTTCGGTGCGGCCCCTTTTCGGGGGCCGATCACGTTGTGGGGGGGGGGGGGTTGAAAATGCAATACGGCATAGTATAAAAGCAGGGAGACGGGGGTATTTCCTTTATCAGCCTTGCCATGATAGCTGAAGAGGTCCCAGAGCTCCCTTCCTGGTAAACAGACAGCGAGCCCATCCGCTGGAGCTTCACCTGGGCTCCGACGGCCACCGTTTGAGGCTACTACCCTTCACCTTAAAAACACATCACCACGGTAGGTCACAGCTTATGTAGGGGGGCTCGAGGTCCACGGGGTCGCAAATACCATCACTAAGGGTGCTCATGCTGCCGCTCGAGTAGCAAAGTGTATCAGTGAGAAGAAAATCTTTCTTCTTACTAGCGAAGCTTATCGGGAATGCAGTTGGCACAAAACACAAGGCCAAAAGCTCACACAGGTGGCATGACCTTTCAGGTACATAAGTGAGAACCCTCTAGGAAACTTTTAGGTCTTATAGGTCTTGCTGTCATGCAAGACCACAAGATATATCTCATGTCTAACCGCAGGCTAAACGCTTCGGAGAGCTTTTGCTCCGGACTATAATTTGTCTAAAATAACCGAGGCTGACCCTCCTGATTGCATGCCTTACTGGTGCGTAACTGCAGTAAGACGTCCGACGCGATGGCAAGAAAAGACCAACAACATAAGAAATACAAACTTTCGGCTTGAGCACTCTTTCCCAATCAGTAACTGGAGATTTTATTCATTTACGTTTGTTGGCATAGATCCCAAACAGGCGCAGTTGCTCCAAATAGATGCCGCATGGGAACAGTTCCACAACCTGTCACGGACGAGTAACGTGCACACGTTGCGCAGCACACGCAACCCACATGAAAACTGTGAAAGAAAGAAACCCACGATTGCAATTTGTGATGATACTTCCTAGCGTATTGCCGTTAATGGGAGTTTACAGCAGAAATTACCTCAAGGTCATGGTGAAAATTAGTTGCGAGGAAGCGTGTAAACAGCGTACAACGTTTTCTTGAAGATATGCTAAAGCGGCTCTCAAGGAGTGGAGCGGCATCAAGCCTGGGTGGCGACCCGGAGCCGCGATGCTGACTTGGTCCCACCTCCGACCACCAACGCCTTGTATGCGGCAGACGACCATATAACCACGCTGACTGCGAGTTCTGTAGAAACAGTGGCGACGCACTCCGCTGGAATAGATGCGCCCCTCGTGAGCCTCCCGATATCGCCCCGAGCGTTTCTCAGAGGGTGGGGGATATAAACAGTAAAGGACCGGCTCCGTCTTCTACGCCTGCCATGCTGCGGCCTGCGGCCCTAGAGCGCGCTACTGGCTAAATCACTAACCCTATCAGAGGGTGCCTCAAAGAGCCCGAACCATCAACTGCTCTGATACAAATCTCGAGGAAACGAACATGCGGCCGGCGCCTGTGGCAGCGGAGGTTGCGAGGAAACGGCGGCTTTTAGTTGACCGTAGGAAGCAAATAACAATACAAACACGCCCACGACGCGAAAATAACAATACCGAAACACACGTACATCAACAGTCGTCCCTCAAATGAAATAAGTACGCAACACCTAATACGACGGAAATGTGAGAAATACTGGTAACATTTAGGATATACTTTTATAACAGATGCCAGATGTAATGTGCCTTAGAAAACTCATTAGAATTCAAATCAAAAAGATTTTCTCACCCTGTATACGGTTTATTAGAATAAATAAAGATAGCTGCACTCACCGTTCAGGAGTTGCCCAAGTTTCAGAGAATTTTAGAGCATATTACTAAATACCCCTGCAAACTAGCATGAGAGCATTGGCACATCTTTTTTGATAGGGTAACTTAAGTTTGGTCGTTATTTTATTTAGTTATAAATTTTTGTTTATTTACTTTTTATTTATTTACTTATTTATTTAAGAACCATAAAGGCGCGTGAGGGCATTTCAATGTGGGAATGTGGTTATAAGACCCAATTGCGAAGTATAACACAGGAACAATTGTGTACATGCAAACTTATATATATAAATGTGTGCAAGTAAGAGTACAAAACCTGTAAACAGGGCGAAGAACGCAGTAAGACCACATTTTTCGGAAAAACCATCTCACAAAAAGAAGATATGCAACACTTCCCGTCTGGAGGTATCTGAGTAAAGCGGCCTCAAATAAAGGCCGATTCCTTGCAGATGCAATATTGCCTGGTAACTGGTTCCCATCATTTATTGACAAGGCAAGGGGAGATTATTATTTTTTTCTGTGTGGGCAAAAGTTGGAAATACCTTGTGCGCATAGTCGGCCGGTAAGAAAATGTGATGCGCTGGAAAAAATATTTTCCGAAGAAAACTGCAAGTGATTATTGTAGTTATGGCGTGTGCCGCCGATGAACGAACGACTAGACAACTTGAGTGCCACCAGAACAAAACATCCTTTATTCCAACTTGCATATGCTTATACACCTAAACAACACTGGCGCCACCTGCGGCAGTGATCGCGAAACCGAAACGAAATAGACAAACATACAACCCATTCCCTTCCCTAAAAACAGCTGTATAGATTAGTAATGTAGTAGGTTGGTATGTTAGTACATATGCAAAAATACTATACAAAAATACAAATTGTACAATGAACATAGCTATATACTAATCTAATATCACATCATTTACAAAAGAAATCTACAACGCTGCATATGTCAGTTCTATTCGCTTTATCACAACTTCGCACACTAGGTGTTGTAGCGATAACGCGCTGGTGGTAGTCACCACCTTGGTGGTTGCATCCTGCGTTGCTGTGTGACTTTCCGGGAGACTTGGCCGACTACGTAGCAGCAGGGCACCTGTGTGACTGCACGTAATGAAGGAGACGTGGGCGCCTGCGCCATCGAAGGAGCAGCAGCTGAAGTCCTCGGTGTTACCTCCGGGGTAGGGCCCTCACATGTAGGTGAAGACCCTCCTAACCTAGCTGCACTGTTTCCTCACCACGTGTAAAGGGCGCCATAGGCTCGTGGCACCTTTTAGAACTTCGATGAATTCCGCGTTTTACCGTCATCCAGGCGGAAAGACGATTGTCCCTTCCTGCTGAGCACTTCTCTTGGGTGGCTAAATTCCAGGTCGCCTTTAAATCTCGTTGTGGGTTTCTTCACTCTGACAAAGTCACCAATGTCAACTATGGTTTCCCTGCAGCCCTTCTTGCGTCCGTGTATCGTTTGCTTCCCGGTTGCTCTTGCTTCACCCGCTCACGTAAACGCCGGAGTTCCAAATGAGTATCATCACAAAAGGTCACCGACGGATGCGCGACGACATCCAACCGAGTTCTTGGCAGCTGCCCGTAAAGCGGAAGCACTGGACCCCTTGCCGTTGTAGCATGCGGTGTGCATCGGTAAACGGCCAGGTACTCTGTTACCGCCAGGCGCAAGGGTGGCTGCTCAAGAAACGCCACTTCAATGAAGCTTTTTATTACGTTGTTAAAGTGCTCCACTTGTTTATTTTGCTTGTTAGTAGTACACTCACGAATGTTTCCGCTCGATAACATGATCTTGCAGAAATGCCTTAAACTCCTGAGATCCAACCTGTGGACCGTTATCGCAAACAACTTCTTATGGGTAGCCTTCGCGCGCGAACACGGATACTAAGAAGCGTATTACTGTGCTGGTTGTTGTCTTGCTACAGAAGATCACTTCGGGCCATTTGGAATAATAATGAACAAGGGTGATTGCATACCTGCAATCGTAGGGCGCCCTCTCAAATGAGCCCACAATGTCTTTGCCTAGTTTGAGCCACGGCTGTTCTGGAAAGGGGACCAGTTGCAAGGGTGTAGCTGGCACCTTTACGTTCCTGTCTACCTTGGAATATGCTACACCTCTGCATAGCTAGCTCAACTTGGCGGTCCATGCCCGGCCACCAATATTTATCTCGCAGCCGCGCTTTTGTTCGCACCCCTCCTGGATGCAACCCATATGCTGCAGCGATCACCTGCTGCAAGAGTTATGTGGGAACCACAAGCCATTCGCCATGCAAGATCAGATTGTCTACCACCGAAAGTTCGTCAGCACTTTGAAGAATGGCTGAAGATCGTCCGGTAAGGATTTGTGCCCCGGCCACGACGACTGCACATAAATTTTGCTTTGTTGCAGTGGGCTATATTGCAACTGGGCCTGCTTAAACTATTCTCTGGTAAGGCAAGAATGAATTTGGAGCACTGATAGCACCTCGTCAAACAGCGTTTCTTCCTCGAAAGACGACGCGGGCAAAAGTGACAGCGCGTCCGACACTTGATTTTGCGACCCCTTGCGGTACTAGACGGTATAGTACCGTAGTACGAGTTCTGTCCATCGCGCTACCCGCAAGGGGCGCCTTCCTGTTCCTTGAGTTGAAAGCAATGCATCCAAGGCTTGTTGATGAGTGAGCAACGTCAAGTGGCGTCCCCACAAGTACACGGGACACCGCTCACAACGCCCAAACAAAGGCCGATGCTTCCCATCTCCTACCGAATATTTCTTCTCAGCTGGCAAAAGAACTCGAGACGCGGAAGGGACAGTGTGCAGTTTATGTCCGTCCACCTGCTGCAGGACCGCTCTAAGCCGGCACTCTGATGCGTCCGTCGACATTAAGTCTGGAAGAGATGCATCGAGCATTCTCAGTATAGTGCTAAATGCGGGCGCGTCTTTTGTCTTTCTGAAACTAGCATCTATCTTGTGAGACAAAATGAATCGCTGCCCTTTTCTTTGCAGGACACGCATTGGTTTAACCGTATTAGGGAAGTTGGGAATAAACCTATCATAATAATCCTCCAATCCCCGAAATGATCAAAGACTCGCAAGATCAGTGGGAGCTGGAGTATTCTGGATGGAAGCAACCTTTCCCTAAACGGCACAATACCAATTGCGGTTAACCTGTGGCCCAAGAACGCAAGCTCCGGCGTATCGATGACGCATTTTGTGTGCAGTTTGAATCCTGCCTCTTATATGCGCCTCAGCACTGCGGCAAGATTCGTCATGTGCTCCTCTCTGCCTTTTCCCGAACACAATGATGTCATGAATATAGAACAGCTAGGAAGCCGCTTCAACACTGCAGAATTTTTCGACATCATACTTTGACAGGCAGATGGGGCTGAAGGGAGCCCCAAACACACGCGCTTAAAACAAAACAGGCCGCCATGTGTTACAAAAGCCGTGAAATCACGGCTTTCGTGATGAAGCATGTCCTGATGGTAAGCGGATGCAAGGTCAAGCTTTGAAAAGTGGGTTGCCCCCACTAAACTATGCAATAGCTCTTCTGTGTGAGAGAGGGGAAAGCTATCTGCTACCACGGTTTTGTTTACGTGTCGAAGATATACACAAAGGCGGATACGTACATCTTTCTTTCCAGCCACAACAATGGCGGACACCCATTCCGATGCCTCTATTCGCTCTATCACGTCCGTTTTTCCCAAGACTCGTAGCCGCAGTGAGAGCGGAAGGCGCCTGAGTTTTGAAGCAACTGGCTGTACTGTCGATCGTGGTTTGACGCGGTGAACAAAATCCTTCGCAATGACAATTCCTGGATCGAAAATGGCATCAAACTCTTCAACTAATTCTGGAGAAGGTGAATGGGCTCCTCCGTATTTGCCTTGACTGCGGTGTGCTCCGTTCGAGCGCTAGTACACACCGTTGTCGTTTCAAGGCTTTGTAGTGACGAGCCACCAATCTGCAGACCGAGCGCCCTGATTGCATCAGTACCCAAGTGCGAGGTGCCTTGTTCGACGACATAAAGAAGGACTGTGCACTTATTCTACGTGACATCAGCAAAGAAGCAACCACACAGTGGAATTGGTTTCTTCTAATAATTCAGTAGTCTAATCCGAGCAGGTGAAAGCGCCTGTCCTTGAAAATACTGCCTGAACAGGTCATGCGTCAACTGAAACTGATGACCCTGAATCCATGACAAAAGTTATCTTCGTTCAATCAACCACTACTTATATGTAAATTGCATAACGAGTGGACGTCGTCACAGCCAGAATGCTTAATACCTCTTCAGTTGGCGAATTTTCGAAGTCTAGTTCCCGAACCGGACCGGGGTCTCTGTTGCATACCGAGCGAAAATGACCCATAACAGCGCACCTATGACACCGCTTGGTTTTGGCGGGTCAGCGGAATGAAGCAGCGTTGTGCCGCAGTGAAACGCAGTGGTAACAGTGTTCCTGATGGCTGCGTGAACGCTTCGAGCGGCCGGCGAAAGAAGGTGCGGCCGGCAGAGTGTTTTCACGATCATTTATGCACTGAACATCTGCAGTGGCCAATTCTTTGAGATCATGGGTTGCCTGCTCAAACTGCGTCGCTATAAGTACAGGTCGTGCAAACGAAGGAGAAGACCCTTCAAGCAGCAACCGCTCGCGCAAGTTCCGAGATAATGCGCCCGCAACGAAGTGGTCACGCAGGAAATCTTCCTGAGAAGAGCACGTAGCAGAAAGCTCACGTAACGCGGTAACGCCCCCATTGGTTGCTTCACCGACTTTCTGCACACGCCTACCGAAACGGTGCCGTTTGACCACAACATTGGCTGTTGTCGGGAAGGGCGCATGCAGCACTGTGACAGCGATATCTTGCGACGACGCTTCATGCTTTGTCTGAGTAGTGTCCTCACCGGGCTTAGCGGTGGCCGAAGATTGAAGCGGTAGAGTGTGAAATGTTCGCTGGCCTTCGACGCCGAGGCTGTGGAGTAGGCGAACTATGCGACGGCCCGGCGCATAGTCCGAACCACCAGATGCGAGCAGAAAATTCTCGAACATGCATATACATTGCGGCCAGGCAACAGCAGGGCGGCCAGGCATGGGCAGGAAAGGGGCGGTGGTGCCGGTCCGGAAACACTCATGGTGCGGGAAATCGTCCGCAAAAATCCCGATTTTTTTTCTCGGTGATCTAGCTAATATTGTATAATTACCTTATATTGTACTTCATTTTTTCCTTGTTTGTTTACCTGTATTCTACCCACGCTCACCTCTGTAATGCCTTTGGCCTTGAGGTTATCATAAATAAATAAAAAATAAATAAAATCACGCCCCCTCCTAAACGAGCATCCTCGTCGCCAATGTAGTGACGGCGTGTGCCGCCGATGAATGAACGAGTAAACAAATTGAGTGCACATCGGAACAAATGACCCTTTATTCCAACTTGCGCATGTTTATACACATAAACAACACTGGCACCACCTGCGGCAGCGATCGGGAAACCGAAACCAAAAAGTTGAATATACGACAATTACAATATAGTGAATGATGTGAACAATACGACACACTTTGCGATGGAGATTGAGGTTATGTTGAATAAGGAAATTTTTTAGGAAGGATACGCTTTGGTTTCGGGAGTTTTAAGGCAAAAAAGCCAAATAAACCTTCCAGCCTCATTCTATACTGCCTCGAGTAAATCAGTGAAATTCGCTTGGTGGCGGTTCCAGATGAGTGACGCATATTCTGGGGAAGATCTCATTAAGAAGTGCAACGTGAAATGTGACCTTAGAGTTAGCTAGAAATAAACTTCGTTTTTGAAAACCAAAGTTTTCATGAAGGTGATGTAATATATAACAGGTTTCTATGACCGATCGGACGAAAAAATACTCCCAAATATTTGAATGTGTTTACGTTTTTCATAACAGCACCATTTGCTACATAAGCGTTTCTCGGTGTTCCAGAAATAAAAAAACGCATGACTTGTTTGGTCTTCTCGGTGTTTATCTACATTTGCCATACGTCGCACCACTAAGTAAGCTTTGTTAAGTCGTCCTAAAGATTAGTAACATCATCTCGTGAATTATTCTGCCAATCGAAAACACCGTCATTATCAAAAGACCTATGGTTGAAATAAGTGATTGAGGTTAAAATATTGCAATATAGAAATTGAATATGAAATGAATATTAGAAATTGAATATGGTTTAAATTTTAAAGGCTACAATATTTATATAAACTAATATTAGCAAAGGGCCGAAGATAGAGACCGGTGGAATGCCCGATTTAACACAAGTTCGTTTTTTTTACATAGCTGCATATAATTACTGATTGCGGCGGTCCCGACGAAAAATTTCGATCTAGCAAGTTATACTCTGATCAAGTCCTGAAGAGTTTAATTTCAGATGTAGACGGTTACGAGGCACACGATGAAAAGCTTTTGACAGGTGAACAAAAACTGCATCTTCGTAATAATTGGTATGTATATGCTTCGTGAAGGTATGTTACTAATTACAATCAGTGGGTTTGACAATAGCGTTTATGATTAAAACCTTGCTCATTTTCTAATAGCAGGTTATTTGCATTTAGATATGACATTACGTGTTTAAACTACTTGTTACACCAATTTGCAGCATATCGAGGAGAAAGAAATATTTCTGTAGTTTGAGCGAGAATTCATATCACCAGATTAACATAGTGGCTTACATAAGCGACATTCCATTCTGTTGGAATGCGTCCAGTGTCTAGAGATTGCTGAAAAATTGGCGATAGTAGAAAGGCTGAGAATGGGAAAGTTAATTTTAGCAGGTTTGTGCTGAAATTGTCGGTACCTGGACATGATCTTAGCGGTAATCTCAATTGCGCGAGAAATACCGTTCCCTGTAATCGCGCCGGGTGGATGATCGTTGGGTGGGCCACATTAAAGTATTAATCCATAGCAGAGTCTTGTGTTAAACCATTGCAGAAATGGTCATTAAATACACTTCCACATTCAGCTAAACAGCCGTTCGATTACTTTGCTTAAGCATATGTGTCGTTCGCGTGTCCTTCAGGTTAACAGTCGGAACAAAGCTTTTTGCGTCTGTTTTTAATCAATTGGGGAGAGTGTAGTTGGAATAATTGTTTTTCTATGCTTTTAAAAGTGCATCAAACAGAGTCGCGATGCCTCTGTAAGACTGCCAGCCCTGAGGGTTGTTAGTTTTCTTTGTCTTCCAATACGCTCTTTTCTTTTGATTTAAGCACCTGTATGTGCTTACAGTGAACCATAGGGCATTAGCTCTTACTCTAATTGTAATTTTTGAATGCACGCCTCTTTTATCACTGTAACATTGTCCCAGAGGATTACCCAATTTTGGTCGGGTCCACGCTTTGAACAATTCACTTAAAGGGCTAACTAAACTCTGAATAGCATGCGCGTGATTTTGTCAGTATCAGTCTTATGTTTGTTCTCGATGCTGTCTGATAGCCAGGTTTCAGTGCCAAGTATAATTTCAGCTGAAGTCACACATGCCATTGCTTCTACAATAACAAGTTTGGGAAGTAAACTGCGGAAATTTGCCAGAAGAAAACAAACTGCGCTTTGGGCTATCTATGGCTGGAGGATGAAGTCCACGCTTCGTTTGAGGATGCCAACCGAACAACCCGCTCGGAAGTAGCGTCGTAACGATAAGTTATACCATGCAACTGAAGCTTGTTAAAGCGGATATATTAACGCTGATTATTCGCATGGTTACTCTTGCCAAAGTCCCGCAGCTTTTTTCGCTCCAACTCACCTTTGTGCGAGAAATCCTCCTCGAGCTATACTTTATGCTCCAAGTCTTTTACCATGGGACCATTCCGGAGTGCATCAGATTTAGACTTAAAATTCAAAAACTTGACAATTTTTGGTTGTGTGAAGTCTGGACGGGGCTGGCCGACACGATGGGCACGCTCGATATCACCAGGCTCCAGCATCGCCTTCAACTTAGTCGCGAAGAACTCCTGTACAATACGTTCAGTCGACGTATGATACTCCTTTACTTCTTCAGACAAGCCCTTGATAATAAGGTTGTTCTTTCTCATCCGATTGTTTAGGTCGCCCACTACATTAACTAGCTCCTCATTTACTTGTGAAATAGACACCTTCACCTCCTCCACGGAACCACCTACAGTAGTAACATCTTCTAAATCTGGAGTACGCTTGTTAGATTGGTTTCAATGGGAGCAACTCGGGTCTTAATGTCGTTAATGCCTTGTTTCATTTCTTCTAAAACAGCAGCCGTATTTCCATGCGGTTTGTTAGCTTCTGACATAAAGTCCCGAAGTAGCGCCAAAACGTCCTCAATCTTTGGCACTGGGTTTGTTTGAACGTCTGCAGCGCAAATCAAGAGCGAGGCGATGCACATGAAAGCAAGGAGTGTACACGGTTTAGGGCTAAGCGCTAGAATCAATCTGGATGCACCGACAGGGTGAGCGATACATTTTCTATCTAACCTGTGGAAGGCAAGAAAGGTGCCAATTGTAGCACGATAGAAGCTTACCTCAATACCCATCTTGCCGATGCAGCACAACAGACACGAAGATTGAAATTTTCACTTTTTCAACGTAAAAAAAGCACGGGATCAACGGCCACCAAACATTCATAAATATGCGACAAGACTAGTCAAAAATGCATACCTCTAACCGAGCAAGAACACGTCTTAGCGCCTTCACAGCGTGGCTGCAATCCCGATGCAGAGTGCGTGTGCAAGGGAACATGCACAAAACGTTCATGTATTTCCTCACTCGCGTTTTTTTTTTCACAAGATTGCTAGCTTTTAAATCGTTTGCATAAAGTGCAAACTGCGCCTAAACTTTTTGCAGCCACTACAGAATGGACGAGGCCTGAAGCTGATTTCGTAATCGATCTGCTATATATGTAACAACACCTTTCCATGTAAGATTCTCTTGACAATATTGTATTTGAATTCTTGTTAACAGATGTTTTTTGATGAAGACGACAAGGCACAACCAACATAAACGGAGCAATTAGTAAGTTTGAACACACCTCCTTTTTGTGGCAGAAAAGTGATGTCAAGCTAAGAGATGTAGTCATTGCGTTCAACAGTTGTCTCTGGCTTACAAATGCTTAGTCCCTCACGTGGTGAATGACGGGTCACGCAAAAGGTGTTCGCCGGGGTTATCAATAGTTTCGTTCGTTTTTAAAACCCCAGTTTCCCCGAGTTCACCCAGTTTACCCAAACATGTTTCAGAAGAATCTGGTTAAAGACGACTTCTCCTCGAATGGGCCTTTTCAAAGTAGTAATCTGCACAATCATGGTCTGACGATCCATCGTCATCAAGGAGCACTTGCAAAGAGCCAGCCTCAAAACCACAACTCTCAAAATCAATAAGTACAGCATGACTCCATCGCTGGCTACCCCCGGCTCACAAGTGGTGAACGGACTTTGTTGCGCCTAGCTTATAAAAGCAGTCATGTCGAGAGAACTTTCTCTCAGCTGAGGCCGACCTGTTTCCCACGCAGATGGTAATGTATGTAAACAAGGATACGTAAAAAATCGATGAACAGGCTTCTGTAAATAAAACATTGCATTTCTTAGACGTTATCAACGCTCGTTACTGTCACCATTACTGATTAATTTTCAAAGAAACACCATATTTTCTAGAATGTCTTCTAGGAAACTCTGCTGTCCCCCTATGTCTAGCATGAAACAAACACCTGTTCTATTGCGTTACAGATAAGAAGCCCATGACGCCTTCTGATAAAAGAACATTGTGTAATACGCAGGGCATCTTTAGATTTACGCGGGAAAACCCGACGCTTCGAATGAATTTACAAGCGAATTTTCTTTCGCATTATCACTTTGAAAAATAGCACCCGATTTCTACCACCCGCATTTAAAAAAGTAGAACCCGAAAACGAACAACCCTATTTATCAATGGTGCACAACCCTAATGGCACACACTACTGCAGGGTTGCTCAATAGGGGTTCATCATCTCAGCGCAGCAGAATTTGTAGCAGGCATAGCGCAGAGATTCTAGGGTTCCTAGAAAAGAAACTAAACCTAATTTAAATTCAATATATATCCACTCAGGGGAACATGATACCTACCGCAGAAGCGTCTGACTGAAGAGAGCGAACATAAACTTCTGCGTGCAGAGATTTGGGGCTGGATAAAAATCCTAATTGGTTTGAACAAAGCCCTTGGCCGCACCTACGCCGGACTCACTGCGGTGGATATGCAAAACACTTATACGTTCCCCAGTACGCATAAACACTTTTAGTCGTCCCACATGATGACTGTTAACCCACCGGTTGATGTTCATTGGCGTCTGCAGCGGACCTGGTGCTTAAAAAAGCCACAATGTGGAAGTCACTAAAATTTCCGCACTCCTAAGCACTCCCCGCAATGTAGTGAACTCGGAAATATTTGTGGTTATTTGTAGAATAAATATGCCGTTTTATGTTTACTGCCATGCACCACACGCGCAGCTGATGCAGATGGCTCCGATATTATTGCTAAGTACAACATCTCGACGAAAGTTTAGAAAAGCGTCCCATGAACGTGAACTCGTTTTTTGGATTCGTCTGTTCGTTCATGCGCAGTGATGTTGTGACCCCTAGAAATGAGCGTGTATATTCTCCACCCATTCTGTCACTCTAAATATCATATTATTCTGAAAAACTGTGTTGATGTGAGGTAGTAAATATGCGATCAAAAAATTAGGTATAGGCGCAAAGAACGACTTCAGAAAACTGAAACTTTGGCACGAAAAATCCATCATATTTATTATTTTTGGTCCTTGTCACGTATTCTCGCTAGTTTGGTTACTGCCAGTGTGACGGTTTGCCACTTGCCCTTGAAGGCCCAACCGATACGTCATTAGCAAAACGGTGTTGTGCTACTCGTCTATTGCCATACACTAAATTCTCACACGCCTAAGCGCTCCTCGCAAAAACTCAGAAACGCGGCATGAGTGAGTGAAAGCCAATTTGTTCTTGTAGACGAAACCAACAAGGTCTCTGTAGACAGGATAAATGAGAACCTAACATCGGCAATCAGTGAATCAGCAGCCTCTGTGGGAGAAAAAAACGTGTTGTGAACAAACTAGAAAACTAGATAAAATATGAATAAACAATTTGGCAAAAGTATGAATCTGAAATTTTCAAGTACGGCAGATAAGACTGCAGTAGTCGAGTTGTCAAAGCGGATTGAGAGATGGAAAACAAACGTCATTTGCGTGTAAAACATGGCAGTCTTCGAGGAACCACTCGAAATAAGGGAAGCCTGAAAGAAGCCCAAAGAAAGCTTCCCATCGGCAAAGACAGGAGGCACGCACTTAAAGAGGAGCAGGGAACCTTGCGGACAATTGGGACGAGATAATAAACGTAGCAGAAGGATCTTATACCAGGCTGTATGCCAGCGACGTTGCACAAGAGGATACTGCGTAGTGCAAGATAACTTGCGATGTTTCACGAGCAACTAAAGAGGAGGTAAGAAACTATTTTAAGGTCGTGGGCAGGGGAAAAGCTGCAGATGACGACGGCATAACTATAGAATATTAGAAGGAGGGAAAATGCGTTGTTCTGGAAAACCTCGCTGTATTATTTTAGAAATGCCTGAAGGGGCAAAAAGGGTCCATTGCATAAAAAAACGCCATCATTATTCTCATTCATAAGAAGGGAGATCCCAAGGAACTCAAGAATAATACCCGTCAGCTTACTCTCTGTTGTGTACAAGCTTTTTACCAAAATTGTAGCAGCCTGATTAGGCGACGGCCTAACAACCAAGAGAGCAGGCTGGGTTCCGGAAAGGGTGCTCGACTACGGATCGCCTTTATGTTGTCGATCAACTGAGAGATAAATCCGCAGAATACACTAAACCCCTTTACATGGCGTTTATATGTACACGGTGTAAAAGCGTTTGATTTCGTTGTCACCGCAGCTGTGCTTGAAGCACTGAAAAAACTAGGAAATGTAGAATACCTGCATTAGACTTTTCGAAGACGTATCTGAAGAATGCATGGGCATGATAACGCTCCACAAGCAAAGCCTTAAATTCGCGATTAGGAAGAGAAGACAGGGAGATACCATCTCGCCAAAATTGTTCGCAACTTGTGAATACTTGTGAAAAGTATTCACAACTTGTGTGGAGGGGTTTTTAGAATGTTGAGTAGAGGAACATATGTGTAAGGATAAATGGAGAATACTCGATTTATTTTAAATTTGCGGCAGACACAGTATTGCTGAGTGATTCTGCGGAACACTTGGAAACAATGATTAACTACAATAGGAAGCATGGCATTGGGGCTAAAATATATACAAATAAATATAAAGTAATGAAAAGAAAGCATCCGACATTGCCCTCCTTAGCTTAGGAAACGAAACACTAGAAGAAGTAAAAGTATACAACTACATTGTCTTATGACTAGTGCTGACCCCAACCATAAAGCAGAAATCCGGTGCAGAATAGGCGTGGGGTGGGAAGCACTCGGCAAGCACTCCCAAATAACGAAAAGTAAGCTATGTCTTTCACTCAGAAGAAAAATATACACCAAGTTCATACTGCTGGTTTTCACGTATCCAGCTGACACCTTGTGCCTTGCTTAACAACTAGGTGCTAAACTTAGGTCGGATCAACAGCCATTCAACAAATAACCTTAGGGGTTACACTCAAGGTTAGGGAACGAGCTATCGGGATCAGAGAACAATCTTGAGTATATTATATAGTAGTTAAAATTAAAAAAAAGGACTTGACATTGACTGGCCATGTAGGGACGCGAACCAACAACCGGTGGGTAGATAGGATAAGAGACTGGATACGAAACGATAGGTCTAGAAAAAGGGGAAGGCCAGTAATTCATTGTAGGAAAGGAATACGGTAATTTGGGTGCAAACTGTGGACTCGAGCAGTGCAGGACAGGATCAGTTGGATGTGAAAGGAAGAAGCCTCCGTCCTTCAGTGGACCTAAGTAGGCTGTAATGATGAGCATAATGATGTTGTTAATGTGATTTTATTTATAATAACATCATGATGATGAAGATGCTGATGGTGATGATGCCTGTTTCCCCCCTAACCTACAGATCAAGACTGGCAGTTTCGCATGGAAGGAGGATATCACTTTCTTCTGTCACTACACATGAGTATGGAAGCTGGTACAACTACAAAATTGGTATGTGTTTGACATACACAGAGAATTTCACTGTGGCACCTTGGAAAAAAGCACCAAACTATGTTAGTTGTGGTTTTCACATGTCGGTGTTATTTACGACGATAATCGCGTTATGTGTGAAATTAGGATAAAAGTTATACATAAATATTAGGCCTTCCAGATAATACCCTCACTATTCTGGTGAATAAGATCCTCGTTCTAAACACAAAGATGACAAAACAAGATATGGACAAAAAGAGATTTTAGTACGATCACGGTGAGCTGCAAAAAATTGGGAAATGTCGGCTTCCGCTAGACTACAATATATTGAGTGGTAGCATCGCAATAGAGTAACAAGCCAATGTTATACTCATTTCTGCGATGTTAGGCTCTCTTATGGTTAAACCTCGCCAGAAAAATAAAAAACACACACTCTCTCTCCGTTACTCTCGCTAATCTCAGAAACAACATTGGTTAGAGCAACACAAGTGGAAATGGCGACCTATAAGCGGGTACCCAAAATTGATTTTTGTGTGTTTTATTCTTAAACGCGTCTGGGAGTTCTTTAAATATTTTGCGTGTATAGAGGACGAACTACGTATGACCTGTAATAAATTCCAACACCCATCATGTCATCAGTTTCACTTTGGCTGGTGCAGAGGCAGGGTGCCATTTTTGGGGCAGTCGGCCGACTATCGAAGGCCAGTTTGTTTGGCGTGCAAAACATCAGCTTTGCCGACGGCTAACAAATGTTAAAGGCCCATTTTCACCACTGGCACTGTATTGCGTTTACTGCTATAAAAAGGACAGTCCGGAAAATACAACCACTACTTTAAACAACGAGCTACTACCTTCCATCCACTCGTATGTATATTTGTGGTGACAACACGTCATTATCTTCACGCCCGGGCTAGCAATGCCGCGCACAAAGCGCACAATAAAATTGCATTGCCGAGCTTTGGTTGTAAAAACAAGGAGGATAAAAGCTATATTAAGAATATAAATGCCTTTTAGTGAAGCGCGGTGAAAGGCATACGGGTGGTTAAAGCAGCCATCGCCGTGACCACCGGTTGTGTTGTCATGTCTGAGCTTGCCTGGAAGCAGGATTCGTTGTATACGGAACCGGGAACAGGCACGATCGACAGGAAACGAATGGAGGCCCGCGATACGGAGAGCACCTAATAGGTGATTCTAGGAGCTTTCGCCGGCAGCGCAGAGAAATACGACGGCGGGAGGGGCAAAGACGCGCAGTCGCCATCGGATGATCGGAAGAAAGATGTGTCCTGGTACTAGGGAAAATTAAATCTAAATAAATGGGATAGCTTTTAAACCCCGGAACTGGTAAAGCTTGAGATTCTTCCGTGACTGGCTTCGCTAAATACACAGCTTAGTGAAGTGGATAGAAGCAAACCGATAGGCGAAGAAACACAAGGGAAAGAAGCGGTAAGGCAAGGGGCCTAGGAGTACGTGCAGGGTGTGTGCGCCTGGAAAGGCCCTGATGCTTAGCTTAGCTGGGTCAGGATATAGAGAAACAATGCTTGGTTTAACCTGGTTTAGGCCTTGAATACACTTGGTTCTTTCTTCCTCAGTCTCTGATGCAAGCTCTGTGCGCTTTGAATTCTGTACCCTTTCCAGTGAAGCAGCTCGCCGGGTGATATCCCCAAGGTGGTCAGACGCCATTTACCGATGACGGCTCGGACCTCCCGCTCCCGCGAAACGCTGAAAGAAGAATTCCCGTTCTCGCTCTCAACCATGGCCAATTTCACACCGACTAAGCGAGGGCGGTGCTGCTCTGTCCAAGCACGCTTCGAGTCAGTCCATTGGTCTGGCGATGATAGCGTTTCGGAGAGCGCATGCGCCTAGCGGTCGGCGGCGGCTAGCGCACGTGGTGGCAACGACGCTCGGCGTGCGAGTCACGTGATACATTGCCAAGGATACAGAGCAGCTCCGATATAATGAAGGTGATATTTCTGGCGAAAACAAAACTCGGCTTCACTTGGTTGGTAATGCTTTCCTGTATTACCACTGAGATTTTTGGAGTTGAACCTGGGTTCCCCGCGTTACTAAAACGGCGTCTATCAGACTCTGCTGTCATAGCATTTGTGGAGCCCTGAATTCTACTTGGTTCCCAGTGCGAGCATTTCCTGTAGGCCCTCAGAATTTATCGCAGCGATCTGGATAGGAGAAAAATGGTTGGCCAAGAAGTGTGAGGGAAAGTGGCGAGGGGGAAGGAGCCTACAAACATGTGTGCACACTGCGCGTTCAGGCACTCATGTTAGGGTGGGGCGTCCCACGTAGGGATAGCCTGCGCTTAGTGATGACGTGAGCTATGACATGAAGGTGTTCTAGTTGCGACGGTTGGTGTACGCTCGGAGGATTCTATGTCCCGTCTACCGATAAGGTTGAAAAACCAAAGGAAAGCACAGTTAAATCTTGTGAGGACTACCAGGTCTACTGTTTCCTCAGTCTCTGCGTTGGGATCATGAAGGTGAACAAAATATTTGCTTACCGTGATTAGATATCTCATTTTTCTTCAACTGCCGAAACGAGCGATTTATCGTGCCGTGTGCTCAAAGCAAGCTAGACCACGAGAAATGATTTTTGGATGTACTTCCTGTTAGCAGATAACGTAGCTTCTCTGCTGTTGGGTGAACATAGATCGCAGTTGTAGTAGACTCACTGTGGGCCCTTCGCAATCCACACTTGTCGTCAAGGAATGTCAAACGGGCATACAAGATAGCCTCAGCAAGAACGAGCCGACGGTACCCCATACAGGCTTAAAATTATCTGGACAGGCGTCGACACTGTCAAAATGAGTTCAATGCACTCTTTTCCGAACGTGATCTGGAAGACGAATATACCCAAGTACTGGAGTACTGAAACATGATCGTGCCATTCTCGTCATTGAATAAGCAGAGCTGAACGGCTAGGCACAGCCATACTCTCCAGAAAAAATGGCGGCTATTCAAGCAGCTAAACCATCGAATGGTGAATGACCTGGAACGACGGTGTCACAATAGATAAACATAAAATTACAAAAAACTGAGCTTGGATAGTTCAGCTGGCGACGACTTCAATGGCAGACCTTCTTGAAGCCGTTCATTCAGGGCATGAATGATAAAGACGATCTTTCCTCCCTTGACAACTTCAACTAGCTGAATGATCAGGACTAAAAACACTTTATTCAAAGCTGTTTCAGGGAGATGGGGGCGGAAGATGCATTTTCTCCTGTAACAGGGCGGCCTAATTATTCTGCTCCAACTGTACTCTACTTTTGGGGCTCTCCAGGGCCTCCTCCCAGCATGAGAAAAGAACAAAAGGGGACATGGGTTGTGGGGACACTAGCAGAGATAGTGGTAACGGGTGTCCATCGCGAGATATTGAGGGTATACTATGGGGTTGATAGAGGGTAGAGTATATGGCTGATGAAGTTGCAGCGAATGGCGCGCCAAGGGCCCTCCGTGCCGAGACGGCGACGACGAAGGCTGGAGCACCTCACGTGGCGCAAGCCCACTAGAACGCCGAAGTGAAGCCGGGTGCTCCCGACGAGGTGGAGACTCGCCTGCGCCTTCGCTGGATGAAGAAATCAGTTCGAGCAAACTCCCTGTGACGTATGTTTGTCTACGCCGTTGGCGGCATGATGTGGTACGATCGAACAAACTCAGCGTTTCCACCGCGCCTTCGCTGGTCCCTAGGAGCCCAGCTACAGCCCGGCGGTAACCACGACGCAGTTCTACCCGCTCACGCAACAACCGAGCCCATGCACAGCACTGCGACTTCCCCGTTGGGGCTTGGCGCCTGCGGACAAGATTTCTGCGAAACAAACTGCGTGTTCTTCAGCAGCGCATCACTATCCAGAAAAGAAATACAACAGCGTCGCGACCTCTTTACCTGGAAGCATCGCGGACGATCTTGGCAACATCCTGGATACTCCACATACTGTATTAACCTACGACCAACTTAAAGACACAATCTTCCAGCGGAAGTGTTATTCGGAGCACTGCAGACTGCAGTAGCTTATGACCACCGAAGAGCTCTGCAACAGGCGACCCTCCCAGCTGCTCGAACGGATGCGGCAACTACAGGGCGATAATTCCCATCTCTCAGGAATACAATCCTTCGCTGCTTTTTGTTCCACGCGGCTGCCTAATAAATGCGAGAAGACCAGCTCGCGCAACGGGCGGACCGTGTCGCGGACTACTTGCGGTCCGCAGCATTGCCACAGTCGTCAGTACGTCCTTTACCCCGAGTGAGGACTCCACGCTTTGTGGGCCTAAAAGCCGCCTTGAAAACCCGACCCATTAGCTTGCATTCCTCGCCCCAGACCGGCGACGGGAGTTCAAGATTTTCTACTAACGAATGTCCGCGTCAGATCTTGCGTTGACACGAAAATCAGCAAGGACATTCTTCCTTGCTGATGTTCGTGTCATCGCAAGACCTCACACGGACAGTCTCGTGTGATGCACATCACCCACTATATTATTATAAAGGACCGCCTATTTTCGCTAGACCACGTGGTCTCAGCGAATCACGTTACTCTACAGCTCATCGAGATTTCAAGCACAAGCTGTAACTGCGGATCACCTGTCTACTTTCTGCAGCTACGCGTAAGCCATGTACAAGGCACCCAAGAAAGATCACAGTGGATGCAGGCCAAGCGGTCACTAGCATGGCCTCAACGCAATCACCGTCACAAACCGGCAGCCACTGCCGTATTTGCGGGGAATTACCGCTAATCTTGCAGGCGGCAAGATATCCAGCAAGCTTGACTTAGGTGAAAGCCTATCACCAGATACTTGTAAAGCCAGAACACATACCGAAGACTGACACCATCACCCGATTCGGTAGCTTCAAGTATGTCCGCGTGCTCTTTTGCTTACGTAACGGCACCCCGCCCTTTCAACGTGTCATCGCCGAGGTTAGTCGTTGTTTATATGCTTTCTTTGCCTAAGTAGAGTATATCGTGATCCCAAGACCATCGCATTGGGAGCAGTACGCACACTTGCGAACCCCTTTCACACGGCTTGATGGATAAGCATTTTTCATAACAACGAAGGCTGGTGTGTCTTGAGTGCAGAATTCAAAGTTTCTGGGCCACCTCCTCACTCAACAAAGCATCGGGCCTCTCGATACAAAGGTAAAGTAGATCCACGACTTTCCACAGCCTATCACAATGAAGCAGCTGCGAGTGTTCTTGAGACTGGTGAACTTCCACCGACGGTTCATTCCCAAAAGTACCTTACTACTCCAACCTCTCACTGGTATTCCGGCCGCAGAGACAAGGCCTGCTGAGGAGTTCGAGTGTGGTTCAAATTCAGATTATAGTTTAGCGATTTGTTTATCTCGCGTTTTATGTTTGTCAAGCAAGCGACGCCCGTGTTTGACGGCCGGTTCAAATTGCTCTGTATGGACCACCAGTTCGTCATACTGCTTACTCATGAATTGCAGCGAATTCTAAATGTTTTCGACCGTTTCTTTCACTTCGAATACCTCATCTATCCTTTAAATAATGGTGTTTGAGCCACATTCTTATTTCTTGCATCTCAGCGTCCCTGCTCAACTGTTCAACACGCATGGTTGAAGATAGTAATTCGAGTTTCGGGCAAACACTCAGGACATTAAATCTTTTTGTTCCCTCCCAGGCACCAAAAGCAATGCCGTCTAATTTTCGACCCTGGACCCTTTCGCCCCTACATATATATCAGATGCAGCATCCCCGGAATCGACTCCAAAAAAAGCATGCCTCAAAGCGTACTCGTACAATTAACACTTCACCATATCAGCTGGCTGTACTCTGACGCAAACCACATCTTCACAGATGGCTCCGCCAGCTGAGCGCAGTTCCTTCGGAATATTTATCCCCTCAACTGGCCAGACGTTCTCCTATCGCCTCGAGCGTGCGACATCATTGATGACCGCCGAGCTTCACGCCATCAAGGAAGCTATATGCTACATTTTACGCCAGCAGCCAAAGCAATGAACTGTTTTCACCGACTCGAAGGCGGCTCTCCAAAACCTGCTACGCAGCGACTGCTTCACCCTACATGAACATGCCTCTCGCAACATCACATACCTGCACCACCTTGCCAACGACGCTAGACTTCGTATAACGTTTCAGTGGCTTCCCGGTCACTGTGGTGTTTTAGGAAATGAGAAGGCGGACGAAGCCGCTCGCAGGGGCCTGGAAATGCACAATGTGAGGAAGATTTTTTTCACTAACCGTGATGCAACAACTGTGGCGAAGGCGCTCGTTTTAATGGAACAGAACCGCCTCTGGTCCCTTCCAGATCACCACCATGCTTTCCTACGCTACATAGACCCTGCGCTCAAGATGAGGCTGCCAGAGGTACTTCCGCGCCGATTAGAGACATTGTACCACCGACTTCATCTCAAAGCAGCGCTTACGAAGACATACCTTTTTCGACTTGGTGTCACCACAAACCCTTACTGCGACAACGGCGGGTCACCGGAAACCGTGAAGCATTTGCTGCTGGAATGCTCTGCATACATGCACGCAATATGCAGCTTTGCGCTGAAACTAGAGCGCCTCAGCCCAGGACCAATGACCTTGAAAGTACTCCTTCGTCCATGGCCATCTCCACCAGCTCAACGAAAAGTACTGGAGGCGTTGTTCGACTATCTGGACGATATTGGCGTCACTGCAGTGATTTAGAGTTTAGTTGACAGACTTTGTAATCCCACTGCTCACAAACTGAGTGTCATTTTCTTGTTATTTTTCTGTCTTCTTTTATTTCTTCTCTTTCTTCCTCTTTCTTCTGCCCTGTAATCTATGGGGCCTTTTCTTTCCCCGTCCACCTTCCCCCTCCGAGTAGCATGTCAGTGTCACAATTCCGGCAAACATCTCGTCTTTTTCTTCTAATACCCTTCTAATAAAGACCCTTCTCTCTCTCTGGTTGTGAGCGCATTCTTTCACTTCTGCACGTCGCCCAACTCCAAGCTTTGCAGTAGACTACTGCCCTATGCTTTCACAGTGCTAAAATACGAGCACACTTGCCAATGTGGTATCTGCAGTCGCATTAACTATGTGCAATAGACACATCAGACTCAATAAATGCGTCTTCGGATTTTTGACCATCCGCGTTTGAAAGCATAGTTACGCTTTGGCAGCAACAGCAGCAATAAAGCAAATTTGAATACCGTTGCAAGGTCTAGATAAACACCAACCTGTAAAGATTACGCAGCGAGGTTCAGAAAAAATGTCGGTGCCTCTGCTGCCGCTGCTGTCTACGTGACAGCCGGAATATGCAGCTTGCATCTCATAGTACGCTGACTCGACTACAGTGCCCGCTGATATAGCGGCAATGTCCCGTTTCGGACTGGGCCCGCTGATATAAATCCCGATGATCGGCGTTCCGCACGCCGAAGTACTTTCCCGCGGCGACGGCGCGTCACGGCATGGTGGCGTTTTATTTAACTGTAAAGATTACGCAGCGAGGCTGAGAAACATTGTCGGAGGTCTTGCTGCCGCTGCTGCCAATGCTACCGGGATCGCCGCCTCCTGCGTCTCCCACGTACGGTGACCAACAAGGGCGTGGCTGCATTTCACGGTCGCCTCTGGAGATCATCAGACCAAGCGCACAAACAGCACCTCAGCTCAGGATCGAGATTTTCTGTCCCCACTGTGAAGCACCAGCCGCCTCTCTCACCGCCTTCTACCAAGTCACAGCATCTCGCCGGGTTAGTGCAGCGACACCATCAGAAACGTATTGTGTATTCAGTACCCTAGCCTGCCTGGCTCTTCTCACCTACACTCTCTGTAGTTCCACCTACTTGGTAGCGTGACCCTGTTTCTGTCAATGCTTGAATGGGGGCTACGCGGTTAGAGCAGTGAAACATGGTAAAGCAATGCGGCGGGAAATGGACAACAAAGAAGACAATCCAAAGGATTAGCGCCGGTCCTCTGTATTTGCGCCTTTGTTGTCCGCACTTTTGAGGGCTGTTTTAAAAAGTTTCGCTTATGCTATCCCCTTTAATGCGCGTCACTGACTAAGGTCTTGTTTTAATTTTTTATAAATATTTCTGAAGCAGAACAGTGTTCCCTGCATTTTTTGTACAACACTAGCCCAATAACGGGTTGGATTACATCTATGTAAAGCTTTCTGGCAAAAAATCAACTCGAGCAGGGCAACACACGAGGGTTTCGATGTTAATGAGGAAGACATCGTCCGACAGTAAACATGAACTGTTGGTAGCGAGAACCATTCTAAACAACGATGTGCCCGACGCCCACTACGACGACTCAGTCGCAAGTAAGCAAATGCAGCTGGTGGCGAGCATACTAAACATGAAGAGGATTTTTCTTGGTATATGTGAATACATCAACGAAACCGCATAGCTTAAAACGACTAAATAAACAACTGACACTAAAAATCACTGTTTGTTCCGCAACTTCAAAACCCTTCAAACATTCTTCAACACACAAATCCAGTGTCGTAACAGACGCGTACGAGCATTCCGGGAGCTTAACAAATGGCTCATGCAAAAGATTACCGGCACTTCAGTACTAAAAACAGTTAAAGAACTCAATTTTTAAGGAATCAAAGTCTACACGGTGTGACGTCAGCACATACTCCGGAAGTGCAAGGCAGCCAACTAGCACATACTCGTGCCCGGGAGTGTGTACAAAATCTTCCCTTCGTCATCCCGTTGTCACTGAGTCCGCTCCCCCAACCCCCCCCCCCCCCCCCAAGAGGCGTGCTCACAACCAACTGGCAACAAAAGTGCCGACATTGCAAACAAATCAGCATCAGCAGGCAACGACTGGCTGGAGCTTCTCCACATGGCATTGTGACACCTTTACAACGTTATCGAGGCGAGAAGCCTTCGCCAACAAGGTGTTTGTGGATGTGGCTTAAAAACTGGACATAATTTCTAAATGAACAAGACACGACTCTTCGGTATTTAATTATGCCTTATGTGCAGCCCAAAGTAACCCCAATCTGTTTGGTTAATTTGGCATTGTTCACAATTCTCAACGGGCAGTCAGCAACTCCTAGAGTCTCAGGCAGCCCCACTATCACTAACAACAGACTCGTAGCTTATTAGAGGTGATCCATGCAGCCTTGAAGCGGTAGCAAACTCAGCTGGACAAAATGGTCTGTATAGAGTAGCGTAGTGACTGTCAACCAGGTTTCAAGTGTTATTGCACGCAATTGTACCAGTGTGAACCTTCCTGACAGCGCTTCACATATCAAAGACCAGTGCGTAATTCAACACTCAAACCGTGCCTGCAGCTAACTTGGACAGAACGTTTGAGCGATTACTAAGTCATGTAGTCATTATCTACAATAAATGTCATCCACTTCCTTTTTCCCCTTAACCCCACCAGTGCTGAAGCCCTTTTCATAAATAAATTTCATTCATTAATTTATTTTTCCGAGCGTTACGAGCAAACTAAAGCTGTAGACTTCGAATAAATGCTGACTTGAAGTACCCAGCCAGAGAAACGTAGCAATGCAGCAGCATACGATCACTCAACAAATCATTTTGTTTCTTTCAGGGTCAGAGTTTCTTCCTGTACGAGCCCTCCTGCGGAATAGGCGGGTACTGGATCATGGAGGTCGTCGTGGAAGACCCCACACAACCGTAAGAAGCAAATTTTAGAGGTATATTTGGTTAATCCAAAATTAATTTCGACAGCGCATGCCACGGAGACACTGGAAGAGAGGAGCAGACCACGCACCAAGGGGGTATTTATTCTGAATGCTGGCGGGTATTCATTTACTGATGCCAGGCGCGCGCAAGGCCTCCGGCGGGTGAGCGCGCTCGTTCGCCTACGTCGCCCTGCTGCCGCTGGCATTGTGGCTTGCCGATACAGGGCTCACCCCCAAGAAAGGAGCTAGTGCGACGCTCTGATCAATCAAGCGAACATGACGGGCGTGGTGGCGTGCAACCACCGTAGGAAGGCTCTTAGGGGTAATTTAGGCGACGGTGACGTATGCCGGCTTCAGGCGCTTTAGGGCTATGGTGTCGTGAGAGCTGTTGATGTCGATGACTTACCTCGAAGGGTGTCGCTTAATCACAGGAAAGGGCCAACGTATTGTGGTTGAAATGTGTAATGTGTGGTTGAAATGTGTATTGTGGTTGAAATGTGTAAAAACACGTGTTACCTGTTCAATGTCCAGACGCTGCTCAGGGTTTTCGCTCACGGGTAGGCTGCGGTGGTAGACATGCGAGAATCATTCGCAGAAATTTCACGTAGTCCGCGACGGAAGGTGCCTCCGACGGTACATCCAACAGGTCGGCTGGTAGCCGAAGCAATGTGCTATTAACGAGCTCAGCCGAAGAACACGTGAGATCAGTCTTGTAGGTGGTGCTTATTCTCATAAGTGTGAGGGGCAACAGTTGGACATCTGTGTTGGGCAGCCGTGTGCTGTGAGCGCGGCCTTAAGCTACCGGTGAAAGCATTCGACGAGTCTATTTGTTTGTGCCCGGTACGCTGCAGTACGGAAACGGGTCGTGCCGAGGAGGCCAAGGAGCTCTGCGAACAAGGTAGAGTAGAACGGTCCGCGGACCGCCAGGCGGACCCACCTTGACGCGAATGCTAGCGCTACCGTGGGCGCAGAGATGTAGGGTATCGCTGTGAATTCAGGCCAGCGTGTGAATCATTCCACACAAGTCAGTAGGTAGCGGTAGCGGTGCGTCGATGCGCACACTTGCGAAGCTCTTATAAGGTTAAAAGAACATCTTTGTCCTCGCGTTACTGGGTACTGGTGAAGATTTTAACACTGGCATCGTGCACAGGTGCGCACCCAGTCGCGAACATCGACGTTCATGCGAGGACGAACACAACGAGCCGGGATGAGTTTCTGCGTGGCATGAATCTCATGATGTACCATGTTATGCAGGGATTGCAAGAGCTCGTGACAGCAGGTTTTCGGTACGAACGTCGTGGCTTTCCGGTCAAAAAGTCGCAACCCATCTGCTGTCCGTCGAGTGTCGTGTCTTCGAGCTGGAGTGCATTCGGCGATGTGTGGAGGTGGAGGAGCTCAGTGTCGTCTGCTTCCTCAGGAGCCAGTCGATGGAGGTCGGGTGGAAATAAAAGTGGCGAAATGGAGCCAATGGCGTCTACGCGTCTTAGAACATCCGCAAGTGTGGACTGAGAACCACTGACATACTCAATATCTGTCGTGTACTTGGACAGCAGGCAAGCTGCCGCACTTCTCGTGGGGCGCAATAGGTGTCGGCTTGGCTAACGGCATACCTCAAGCGTTTGTAGTCAGTGAAGATGGTGAACTGACGACCCTCTAGAAAATGTCGCAAAGGACGCACAGCCAGGTAAATTACCAAAAATTCACGTGCGAAGACATTTTACCGGGTTTGCGGTGGGGTTAGGCGTTTTGAGAAGAAGGATAAGGGCTGACACGCGCCGTTTACGTGCTGTTGGAGGACAGTGCCCACATCAGGACTTGAGGCGCCAGTAATCAGTGCGAGTGTACGTCCTGGATTAGGGTGAGCGAGGAGAGCGGCGTGGGCCAGTGCACGTTTTATGGCGGAAAAGGTGCTTCAGCACTTGCATCATCATCACCGGCCTATCTACAGACACTCCAGGGCAAAGGCCTCTCCCATTAATCTCCAATTACCCCGGTCATGAGCTAACTGCGACCAATTATCCCCGCAAACTTCCTGATATCATCTGCCCATCTAACTTTGTGCCGCCCAATGCAACCCTTGCCTTCTCTAGGAATCTCTATATAGGGATCTCTTGCCATCTCTATATTACCTTTGTGATATGGAGTGACAATAGGAGGGGGGGTAGCGCCGGCGAGAGAGGCGGTATTTACAAGTGATTCATGTAAAGTCAGAAGGCAGCGGCGGGTTTACAGGGCTTCATGGGAAAGGGGTGGCCTGGCCTGGCTCGGTGGGTTAGCTCTCTAGCTGCAAGGTTATCCGCTTCATTTCCTTTCAACCCCGCATTGGCAGGAGTTCACATCAGCTCGGCCTTGGAGGTGGGAGGAGTTTGAAGGAAAATTTTGAGAGCCTGCGGGGAAAAATCCCATTGTGAAATTTCGAACGGCCGTTTTCGAATCGGAGAGGAGTCTTGGGGTAGGCCATTGAGTGAGCGCTAGCGCAATAGCCACTTCTTTTGCTGTGGCAGTGGAGTGCATTCGGATAGTCAGTGAGTGGAAAGAGTTTGCTTTTGGATAAAAGAGAGCGGGGCCTGCGTAGGCGTCGTGACGGGTAGAACTGGCGGCGTCAACATTTACGGTGGACTGGCCCATGGGTACTTGCGGGCTAGGACGCATGCGCGATTTTCGCGGCGTTTATTATTGCACTCCGGGTGCATATCGGCCGCACAAGAAGACAATTGTGCAAGTGGGGAGGAACGCATACCCTACGGTCAATAACAATCGGTGCAGGAAGCACGAGCGATCTAGGATGTATCTGCGAGTAGAAGTGGTTAAAATGCAGGAAACTTAACTGACAGAATGGGCTTCTAGAGCTTTTTAGCGGTGTTATAAATGCCTAAGTTCTCCAGTTTGGCAGTGGAAGCACTCTGAGGAAGTAGAAGCACCGTTTTGAATATTTTTCATATGAGACAGTTGAATTTAGATAGCTTCATTTTACTTGGGTTAAGGTACGCGAGAGCGGATGTCAGGCGACTGAGCACAAATGCTTGAACCAGCTGGAGGCGCTCAAATTCCGTCATTCCCTCGTTTCGAGCTGTTATGCTACGTATGAGGCCAATAGATTGGTTTACATGCGAGGTGAGTTGAGAGATATATCGTGTATTGACTTTGTTGGGCTGTATGATCAAACCTAGGACTTTGAGCATAGGTACAAATGGTAGAGCATCATTCTGTACAGTTATTGTTACGTCTGGAGTGGACCCTACCGGTGGGGGAAGGGAGGGTGAAGAGCTCTGGTTTACTTTGGGAGCATTACAGTCCGCCTAGTTCCGCTCCTGCTATGATGATGTCTGTGCCTGACTGAAGCGCTTTCTCAATTTGTGCATCACTACCTCCGGTGCCCCACAGAGTAATGTCATCAGCATAGAGACTATGTCTAAGACAAGGAATTTGAGCTAAACCCTTAGGGAGACTATGGAGAGTCACATTAAAAGAGAGATGCGAAAGGACTGCACCTTGAGGTGTACCAAATGAGGGCATCTGAATGGTGTCTCATACTAAGTCACCGTCGTGAATAAAGACAGTACGGGTAGTAAGATATTCTCTAATACAAGTGTATAACTGTAGGCCGGGGTCTGTCATTGAAAGATTTTGGAGTATAGCTCGGTCTGGCACTCTGTCAAAGGTTTTGGTGATATCTAGTGCTATAACAGCAACTGTTTCTGCCTTTGAGGCCGCGATAACGATCTCATGCGTGAGTGGACAAAAGGTGATCCTGTGTCGACAGACCCTGCCTGAAGCCAAGCATGGTGTGTAAAAGTGCATTGGCTTTGTTAAGAGGTTGAACTAAGCGGGCATAAATGATGTGTTCAAGAACTTTCCCTACGTATGAAGTGAGGGATATGGGGCGGAGATAATAAAATTTCAATGGTTTCCCCGGTTTAGCAACCAGTGTTATTTTAACGTATTTCCATGAAGGAGGCAAAGTTTCTCTGGTGCAGTGGAGATTATAGCACTGTGTGAGGAGGCAGAAGGAGTTGTCTAAATTTCGTAGTAGTTTTTTGGTTAGACCTTCTTGTCCAGGTGCAAATCCAGGCCAAATCTTCATGAGTGCCGCTCTTGCCTCCATTTTGAGCTTTCTAAAAGTACGGAATATTGTCACCTGCGTATGCCGGAAGCCCTATGGTACCACCTTAGGCTATGCAGGGTGTACGAAGACGGTCCTGGAGTTGTGTATCTCCACCGGGGAATGGTTGAATCATTTTCATGAGCTGATTATTTATAGCTGTTCGTGAGTGACGGGAATTGAACACGTTTTTATTGAGGGGGACCAAGTACGCCTCATGCAGAGACTACCTTTCATCTGTTCACATACCTTACCCCATCGAACACAGGGAAGTAAAGATATATAAGTCTTTATTGTTGTAGCGAGAGAGGCTAACCAAAAGTTAAGGCCCTTATTTTGTTTCTACTTTCGCCATCTACGGTGTATGCTACGATAAGCGCCCCACGGATGATGCAGGCGCGCATCTAGCAATTCCGCTGTGTTTTAGGGTCTACGCGATTGTCGTGAGTGCGTTTGTTAACGAGCATTTGACTGACCTAGGTATGATACGTGTAAGAAGAAATTTCAGTAGTGCGCAGGTTTTCCTAAAGGCATTATGATTTGTAAGGTATTGCTGTCGGTTTCCTCGCACAATTTCAGATCGGAGCCGTAGATCGAGTCGTATAGTGGTCGCGGCCGAGCGTATGTGGTGGGCTGAGCCATTTCACTTCTGGTATCCTGCACAAGAAATTAATGTCTGGGGAAGTATCTTTTTTCGCGCCATTGCCGATTCTTGTGGGAGTGGAGGGGTCGGGCTTGATTGTTATGCGCTGTCCCTGGGTAAGCTTTCATAAGAGGCGGCCCTCGTGGGTAGTGTGTGTGTAACACCAGGCCAAGTGGGGATCATTGAAATCACCTAATACGAGCAGTGTGAGGTTGCAAAGCGTGAATAGCAAGGTAAAAAAGGTCAATTTGTGTCAAGGTCAATTTGTGTGAGTACGCACGTGGTCTACTGTACGTGTTGAGAATGTACAATCGGGAGGCTTTGCCCTTGGGGGGCGGTAGAGGACAACCAAATAAAATGAAATATGAATTCTTTCAAACTGTGAGCGTCCATCGGGAATATTACGTTGAACCAATACCGCAGGGTATGGGTTATCTGGAGATTGGAAGGCCTAATAGCCCATCATCCTAATATTTGGTCCATGTTTCTATAGTGCTATTGCAAGAGGGGATTTTTGTTCTGTCGAGAGAAGGAACTGTAGAATGGAGCGTTTGCGGGTAAAGCCTCTGCAATTCCACTGCCAAACAGAACACTCCGTGTCAGGCTTATTCATCGTCAAGTTCACAAGTCGAAAAAGGGCTATTTTGCAGAAACGCATGGTCGCTTGTTGTGGTAACTATTCCCCGCATTAGGATTCCCCGACGAATCCCCGCATATCGGCGCAAAGCGATTCAATGGTTGCCTGAATGGCTTCCTGGTAGCTAAGATACTTTGGTGGAGCTGTAAATATTCTGTCTCCTGCTGCAGGAGAGCTGTCCTGCATGCAGCCTCTACCCAAGCGAAGTGATCACCTGATAGGGTAGGTGTAGTGTCGGAGGTAGTAGGGGTAGACGGGGCTTTTCTCTTAAATGGGGGGGGTGGAAACCTCCTGGGACAGAGGAGTTGACTGCTGCTCCGATTGCACGGAGGGGTAGGGGTGTGCAGTTCTTGTTTTAGGACGCTGTTTCCGCGTTTTAATACTGAATTTTCTTGCTTCAAGGCTAGTATTTCTGCCCTGATAGCTTGACATTATTTAAGGTTTTCAACTTGCATACCAGCGGAGGTAACATACGAGAGTAAGGATGACAGCGATGGAGCACTGAGGGGCGAACGCTTGCAGAAGACCTTTGCCTGGTTGATGCTCGATGGAGGGAGCTGGGTGGCACCAGCGTGGCACGGAAGGTCTGGTCGTCCTTAGGAAGCAGTTTCTAAGGTCTTGGCAGGTTGCAGCGGTGGAACGTCCGTAGCACAAAGAGCACACGAACAAGCTCCAGCCTTAGCGCATGACACGACAGGCCGGCGTGGTTGGTAGCGCTTGAGACACGCCGCCGTTCCAGTAGCATCAGGTGAATTTGGTGAATAGAATGTGGGATTGGCGTTGATTGAAGCGCGCAATGCCTCTTGCGATGGAGACACCACGGTCTAGAAGCGTACTTTGGTCGCTCATTACGGTAAACTCCACGTTATTAGCAGCATCCTCACAGTAGAAGATGATTAGCAGTCTTGTGTGGGGTGACAGGGTGACACGATCATCGGCGATCCCTACACCAGAACGGTATTAGGGGTTCGGTTCCGGTGTCATGGAGGGGTCGGAGGAAGAAGTTAACGAATTGCTCTGCAGATTAGTTGTAACACCGTTGTCCATCCAAAAGTTCATTCCAAGAATTATGTCGGGGGACCAGTTAGTTAAAATGACGAACGCAGCGGAGTACGTGGTGTCGTCTATAGTGATGCGTGATGTGCACGTCCCACTTTGCGTCACGAGATGGACTCCTAGTGTGGATATATGCGCGCCATCCCACCTCATCGTAACTTTCTTTAGCTTACACGCTAATATTCCGCTCAATGCAGAGTAGTCGGCTCCCGTTTTATGTGGGTGACTACATCAAAACCATTAATGGCCAACAGGACATCGGACGCCGCCTTCGTCGAGTTCAGGGTGCGGCGGGACGTCGTATCTCCGCTTGTGCGTGTTGACTATCGGGCACTATGAACCGCCGTTGTCGTCGCCTTTTCAGTGGCAGGGTCGGTCATGTCGGGTGCGCGTCGTGCCGTTTTACTGTTGACGTGTTCCGATTCACGTCCGGGTTAGATCGGGTGGTCGGGCAGAGGGCATGTCTTGAATCGTGGTCTTCGGGAGCCATTGCCTATATGGAGGTATTTTATTTTTCAGCCATCGTGCTGCTTTACGTCCACACGTTGTTGCTTTTAGTTTCCCGTATGTGGCCTTGTAGATCTCCCAGTTTCCGCAGCTCCTACCTCACCGGTGCGCGGATAGTCCCGCCAAGGGTATATGCCGCAATCCGAATGCTGTCGACGTAGTTCTATGGCCCGTGCCAACAAAGTTGCGGTCATCCTGCTGAGCATACATTTAGAGGGTCCTCTCAATTTCGCTGGCTTCGGTCGTGCATTCGGCGACGGTTTCGGGCGGATTGCGCAGAAGTCCAGCAAAAAATTCCTCTTTCACACCGCGCATTAGGAAGAGTACCTTCTTTTATCTTGTCATGCTAGGGTCATCACGCCTGAAAAACCATTCAGTTCTTTTTCACGAACACGTCAATGATTTTCCTAGGGTGTTGTGTCTGCGTTTGCAGCAACACTTTGGCCCGGTCTTTTTGCACAGCCATGGTGAACGCCGTTAAAAACTGCGTTCTGAATTTGTGCCAAGACAGTTGAGACCTCTTATGGTTTTAGGACCACATCCGCTCTGAATCTTCAAGGTAGAAGAACACTTGCCTGGGTATCTCTGCTTCGTCCCATAGGTTAAGCCGCAGGACCCGCTCGAATTGCTCCAACCAGTCTTCGGGACCCTCCTAAGGTAATCCTGCGCATGACTGGGGCTCCCTGGGTTGCCGAACAACAATGGCTTGGTTGGTAGAGCTGGTCATGGTGCCTGCATTTGTCATGTTGATTTTCACATCTTCTTCGTTCACTTTACCCGACTGCAGTCCAATCTCCGGCTGATGACCTTGCTGTCGACGGCTGACCCAAGTTGGGCTTGCTTGCCCGCTTGACGAGCGCTTATGGTGCATGTACCCAGCACCTCTACCAGATGTCACGTAGCGAAAGATAACGATCTTTGTTCAAAAAAGCAGGTTTATTGGAGCGAACTTGTGCTCTTCGAACAACTCAAAGAATACAGATGCGGCGAAGCAGTAGTCAACAAACTGGCGTGCGTAGGCAAGTGTCGAAGAATCGAATGCCGCGGCGTATTCTCGGCGATCATTTATCTTTCTGCGTGATCGTTTCTCGAACCGCCGCAATACATCTAGAACACTCGCGATGCCTCTGCTCGGCGATTATGTATCGCTCTGCGTGATCGTTTCTCGAAATCGAATTACGTTTACAACACTGGTGATCACAGAAGGTTATTCTAGTCCAGTAAAGACAGCGCTAAAACACTATCCCTATCAAGTGAGATAACCAGTGTGGCATAAAAAAATGTAACGGGTGATTCACTTTGAACACAGATAACAGAGCATGGCGCGGCCAGATGGTAAAACGAAACACACACATCAACAAACCAATGCAAGGTTCGCGGATACATTGCTTCACAGCCAAATTTGGCATGTCCTTAACACATGCACCGGCGGAATTACTAGTTTGAGCACATTAGGTCCACTGCCATCTAGTCCTGCCTCCACACCATCCAGAAACGGCCGCAGAGGGAAATAGTGAAGAATAATTTTTGTGAGCGACACCATTTTTTAATGCTCAGTTCACATGCCCACCTTGCAAGCACAACCTCTTTCTTCCATTGCCTGCTGTAGTTTGGCTTCAATGATACGGTAGCTGCACCAGCCACTTCAGCCACTTTGCGAGAAAGTCTTGTAGAGTGTGGACACAGATCTTTTTACGGCCTTATGCCGTGCACCAACAATAATTATTGGTCCGACTGGACTGGAGAGCCCGGATTCGCAAGACAACGAAAGGTCTACTGTCCTTCGCGCACAAGAAAGCAAGCAGTCGCAGTAGTTAAATTCAAGCAAGCAGTTACCCTGGATATTAGATTGAGAAAAAGATATATGGCAGCACACTCGTTCGCCATCGAGCACTTTTAGCAGCTCAGGAGAGATGTATCTTTCTTTTGTATTTTGGATCCAACAAGTTGAAAAATTTTTTTCGGCACATCACTTCTGCCAGTGTCTTTCGAGGTGAGCGCCCAATTCCCGGATTCGATGTCTTCTGTTAACCTTGGGACGTCAATCGGTCGATATGACACTTGTGCATCGAACGATTGGCCCCAAACGAAATTGATATTTCTAGGACTGAGAACATGAGTTCAAGAATGAACGCATCGCCATTACCATTGTAGGCCTTATTCGACTAGATGGCATACGTAGGTCACAGACTGCAAGGTCCGCACAGAAGTTAGAGCTTGGGCGCTGCGGCTCTGTGAATGGCTACTGGAATACCTAGCAAATATATCCTCACGATTTATTGTGATGGGGTTACTGCAAGCGGTGTGGTAGTAGCTTCAAGCTATTAAAGAATATCCGTTCAATGAAGCTAGGAGACAGCATTTCCAGGTTTGAGCTCGTAAGTTGCCATTAAGAAAAAAATAAAGGAAGATCACACTGATGTTAAAGACTTCAAGGTGGCGATGCTGTGGTTTTTAAGCTTCGCCACTGTGCTGGGGCCCGAATCTGGATATTCGTCTAGCTCTATCGCGCATGGTTTTGCGCCGCACGTTGCCTCGTGGCCTTCCTTTTTGGCGCGCGATTATCCCTGCGGCGGCGACCTCCTTGCCTTCCTCGACCACGCCACGCGCACTCGTCTCGCGCAAGTCTCCTTTCCCTCCTCGCCTATCTCTCCCCACCATCGGGTTGCTTCTCCGTGCTGGGCGCTTGTGGAAGGGGGGGATGAGGGGGCGTGGCTTGACCTCTAGCGCTCAAGGGCAAAAGTGAACACCCGAGAAGACTGCCTGAGGTAGCGTAGTGCTGCTTGCGCTACAAAAGTCAAGCTTCCACCGGCGGCTGCCGTACTCGAACGTACTTATGAATTGGAAGACTACAAATTTTCCTTAATTTTCGAGACCAACCGGGGCGCTGCGATCATGTGCAGATATAGCGTAGCAAATCGGCGAAGGGCAGCCCATAACGAAAATCTAGCTTAGGTAGATTTTTTTTATAATCTGAATACCTCTACATTGGTAAGGCGAATTTTCTGCCGATAGGAAGCCGGTCGAGAAAATGCGCGCAAATAACTGACCGAGGTAGTGCCGTCTTCAAGCCGCATGATGATGTATCTCACAAATCAACGTTTAACCAATTCGTCTGTAAAGAATTACAAGTCGCCAACGGGCTTGCACCCCTCTCACAGCATTGATTGTATTAACTTTGCTGCAGACCTCAGGGACATCTGTTGCATTGAGGCGATGCCGGGATATTTAGAAGTTTACAGCGAAGATCTGTATTTCTTGTTATCTACCTAGCATTCGTAAGTCGGCAGAGCAACGAAGAATGAAAATTTTTGTCTCCAGAACAAGCGTAAAATGCTCGGTAGCCCTCAGTATGTCATACGTATTCGTAAACAAATATGCCGGTAATTATTAATTATGCGAAACTCTAGAACTTAGCCTAAGTATTCACGGAAGTGATCGCGATCGCTGAAGTGATCGTGAAAAAAATTGGAAACGAAAATCGCATCAATGGCTTTCCCTGGGGATGCTGATTGGTGCCATAAATTAGAGTACTGTAGTTTTGTATGGCTAGAAACTAAATAAATACTTTAAGAAGGCACCTACCTGGCGGAAATACGGCCGCTGAAAGAGGAGTTATTCTCTTCAGGTTTTGAACAGTGCAGTTTACGACGGATAAATAAAAAGAAGCTACACAGTGCTTCAAAGTGCTAGCTTCCAGCTGCGCCGGGGCAACAGCTTTTTTCAGAAACCCGGGGCGCGAACACTACCAGGTGCACGTTGCATTGACCCCAACAGTAATCACGAGTGCGGCCAGGCCCATGCCAAAAATTTTATACGTGTTCCAAGCCACATTCGAGATCGTAAACGAACTGGCGTGCCGCTCCTGGCCTGGTCTTTAGAGTAAGCCTACGGCGGTGCAATGCTGTAGGCATAATTGCTAGCGTTCCGTTAATGTCCTGTTCATAGTGTGGTTTCGCAACGTTCAATGACCAAAAACTCCAGCAAGTAAAACGATGTAAACCGTCAATTCACAACATGTTTGGCGCTTTGCCAAGTAATGATAGTTTCACGCATTCGATCGAAACACTCAATTTCAGCAAAATGCAACTTTCCTCGAATAGTGTAACTGCGTTCCTAAATACTCTGCTTTTCAAGCCCCTTTTGACGGGTACAAAAAACTTTATCTTCAAGGCCAACTTAAATTAGTGAAGCCGTTCTACGGCACACGAGGCTGCCCACAGCGTTGTTGCAAAGAATTTTCTTTAATTGATGTTTCTCGGTCTAGCAACCGGTTCAGTTCTCGCAGTTTTTGGTTTGATTGTTCTGTCAGATAGAAAGCATGGTGGTTATCTTCCTTTCGCGATTTTGCGTGAAAAGCTGTGAGCGTGTTTCCATCAGAAGTATTGTCGATGGCCCAGTGATTAGCCCTCCAATACTTCGAAAAACGACGCGGCGAATACAAGCAATATTTGTAGCTAAATGGTTCAGCTCCAGCCAACTCATACTACTCCTGGGGGATACAATTTGCGTTTTCGTGGCATTTCCAATTTGAGAGACACGTTTCAATCCAAGGGCATGACTCCTATCAACAAAATCCTAGACAATTATTTTAAACGTATTCCTCACTCTATGTTTCCTATATCAAACATCGGAAAGAAGTGAGATAGTTTCTGTTCCCTTCAAAAACGAAGAAATGCTGAAGGCGATGCACAAAATATCCGAAAACGATGGGAAACCGCAATAAGACGTATTCACTATTAAACGAACAGTTCTCGACGGATGGCGCTGGCCGAGTTCATGCACACCAGAGCATTTACCTCGTATAGCTCTGCTTTATCTGTAAAAAAAGATTCCGTGGTATTTTATTCCCCCGCTGTATACTCTCCATGCCAGAACTGAAATCTGTACCTTTGCTTTGGTAATTACTAAACAGTATGAAAACCTAATTGTGCAATAAATTGCTATTTTCAGGCTCGTTATAAAAATACAGATTAAAAAAACAGACCCAAAAACAGTCAACGCCGAATTCCCACTCAATAACGTGAAAAGAGATGCGGAAGTCAGCATCAACATTCGGAATACAAATGGTGGTTTTCTCGTGACAACAACGTTTGACGACACAACAAAGTTCATCAGTTCACCCGAACCAAAAAGTTATATATGGCCTTCTACTTCACCGAACGTCCAGATTCTTAGACAGTACGCAGTGAGTATATAACAATGGACCATGTAATACTCCCCACCACATGCAGAATATTTTTTACCTCTTCATTTGCTGCAGCAGCTGAGGAATTACTTTTAGCACTTCAGTAGGCGGCCGGCTTGACGCCACCGCGTGCAATTAGCATTAAAACTGAACCCTGTGAAGGCGCTCTCTCTTATATAAGAAACACCTAATGCGGAGGAAGCGTAATATGCCCGCGACATGCACCGAAACGCGACCAATTTTTTTCAGAAAGGCGCGCATCATTCCTAGTTCTGAGCAGAGTTTCAGTTCAGTTCCAGTTTAAGCAGAATAAATAGCACAGCATTAGGGTATAGACAGGGTTTAACAGTAATGTACACTTGAGCCGGGTGCAGTCGCGTGCAGTCACGTAACAAAAGCAAATGCAGAACATTTTTACAATTAGAAACAACTGGTTATACCACAGAATGTCAAAACAGAGTTATTACATAGAGAAAAGCAGGAGTAAAGAAATGCTTAGAGGGAGCGTAAAACAAGTAAAAGATCTAACATCCAGAAGTTTGCAAAATCAATCACCTACTTACAGATTTAGGTTCACCTGTAGGTATAGACACATAAAAATACAGATATTTAAAATATGTGATCGGATATATTCTAGTAAGTGAGTGCAAATAGTTGTTTTTACTTTTTGGCACCGTGTGACTGCTCTGTATTGCATCTTCATGAGAACAATTTTAACTCTGGGTACTGTCTAGCGCACCGTTCGTCGGGTGCTGAATATTTGTTATTTCAAATGGCACAGTGCATTGCCGCTGACACATTAAGCAATGGTTATTTTTAATCAGAATATTTAAGAAGTGTGAACATTGCAGTGTGCCGAACGTTTTTGCACCCATATGCGTAAACGTTGGCGTCATCACAAGTGCACGTCCCACAAGAAAAACTTCTGCCTAAGGATCACTGGCCTTGCGAACAATTTTCTGTTAACATTCATCCAAAATGGGGGGAAATAAATTTGGTTTTCACTGCTTTAGAGAAGCCTAACTGTACAGCATGTGGCTAGTTCAGAGAATTCCGTATTGAAACCGAGTATTTTGACTCTACTTCTAAGGAGCTTGTATTTTGCAATCCCATGAATAGCAAATCACGTGGGGTCACTAGGTTGTTTTTAGGTAATTCTTAGTTCTTTTCGCTCAACCTGGAAATAACCCCTGTATAGTGGACAAATGAATTTTTTGTTCCACTTACGTTTTTTTCTGCAGGCGCAACGCTTTTTGCTCGGAGGTTTGTTGTGCGGTATTTGTATTCGTCGTTCCAACCTTATATCAGAAGTTTTTTCAGTGTACTCGGTTTTTGTAGGAGGTGTCTTAAATATATATTTTTTGTGTTACATGATTTCCGGCAAATTTTTCTTGGTTTTATTTTCTCTAATGCTTGCTTTTTCAAAGATATTTTCGACAAATGGTTTTAATTGACGGTATTTTAGAGAATGATTTGTTGCTTTGTGCGAGTTATACATCCATATAGAAACACTGGCACTATCACGCCTCACTCCTTTTCGCTAGATTTTGTTGGTATTTCGAACATTTTTTGCGGATATTCTGGGGGGTATTTTTTCTTAACAAATGCATACGCTGCGCATTTTAGCTGCACAGAACTTGCCGGGCGTGGCTTGTCGTCGTAGCTCGTTGTGAGTAAACGTATCCTGCGACATCATGCACCCAAACAAAGGCTACGAAAAGAACACTGCTTCTTCTGGTCGCAATCGAACATGAGTGCCTCACATTACAAAGCCGACGTGAATACCAGTGCGCTATGCAGGCACACGTTACCTATATGCAAAGTATTAGAGGTTCTCTTTGCTCTTTTCGTTTGCTACGAAACCTGCCGTTGCTAGCCTGCAAATAAGTACAGATTAGTATGAAATCAGAGAAAACCAATATTTTCCCCATAAATTATTCCAAAATAAAAAAAACTCAACCAACTGTCTCATTATCGGCCTTTCCAGCGGCTGCGGCGCCCTCCCTTCATACTTTCAGTATCTACACACAGCTGATACTTAACTCAGTAAATTGAGGGCACCCCAGCCCATTGGCAAATACCTGCACAGAGTCTGACAGCTTTCAGACAGAGCGGACTTTTTTATTTTCTTATTTTTTTAAGACAAGCATTTTCATCTACCTCCAATGGTTCTTTCGTGACAGTTGGTGTCAAGAGAAAACTCCAGAAAACAAATAACAAAAGTTAATGGCTCCGCTTGGAATCGTACCTGGAACGAGTAGAGAAACGGAGTGAGAGCTCGTTGCCTTACGGATTGAGCTACGAGCCCATGCGGAGACGTGGGAGGCAGACGGCGCACTCAGCGAGCACATCTGCGTCTTTACCGCTGCGTTATCGCTGAATGCCACGTGATAGCGTCACGCGACCTCTCGCGCCGCAGTGAGCTGCCCTTACAACACGTGTAGCGGCCGTGTGCGCGCATTGCGCATGCGCTAGGAGTTACACAAATTAGGGGAAGCTCACACCAACCCATGGCATCCCACTTCTCCTCTGTCTCTGGCGCCGATCTCGTCGCCTCCGTAGGCCGCGGCAGCAACCGAAGAGAAGTAAGATCGTTTAACAGCGGGTTTGAGCTTGCCCTAATTTTAAAAAATGAGCTTCACCAATACAACTCAATCAACCACAGTTCAGTAATAATGTATTGATTCAATCTTGTCCAAGAATACAGCTTTGAAGTAAAAAATGGTGTGGTTAAGAACTTTTAATTGTCTCTTCTTTCACTTTTTGTAGATTGATGTGGGTGATTTCAAGTGACGTTGCCTGGGTAATAGCTATGGGTCTCGTTTAGAGCTTCGCTTTCCAAACGTTTTCACAGGGTCTATTAGCGTGCAGTTTTCATTCAGATATATCCAGGACCATTTTTTGCTCGTTTTAATTTTTTGTCTCTCAAAATTATTTTCTCCCATGTATCTTCATGTACGCCATTGTAAAGAATAAATGTTTTACTTAGGCCAAATCTGCATTTTTGTTAAACGCCAAACGTTACACGGCCCTGGCTGGAGCAGTACTTGACAAAGAATGCTACAAATGGTCGCTTGTAGGAGGAAGAAGGGATGTCTTTAATGATGAAGAGAAGTTAGCCTGGCAGCGAGTTTGGCTTGCTACTCCACATGAACATGAGACGTGCGAAAATGAGCCAAGGAAGCGAAGACACAAAATCTAGTACAAACACATAAGAAATGCAATTGAGCACACCGAAACTGACAGGCGCAGGAGCATGCTCAAAGCCCAGCGCAGCCGTAAAGTTACAGCAAACGTTCACAGGCTTCCGTACAAGCCGGAGAGATTGACAAATGACGCTAAAGCCCTTGCATTCCGTGTTGCCGCGGCAGTTGACTGCCATAGACCGATGACGTCGGAAATGTTCAGAGCTAATCAGCACGTAGTCCTAACGTTCCCTTGGAGGTTAGCCGTGGGGCCTCATAACAGGGACACACACACACACTACATGTTCCCGATCCTCGCGAACACTGCTAGCGTGAGAGTAAGGGGAGGCAACTCAGCGTGCCTTGTACAAGTGGTGGCCGGAAAAGCGACGTTTAGGTAATGCGGGGAACAACTGCTGTATTGCACTTTCCCGGGCCACTCCACAATAAGAAAGTGGCGGCGGGTTCAATTCTGTGCAATGGATGATAATGTTTTTGATCTGTCGGTCCATATTGAGAGTTGTATGCAAGTGTTTACTGGTTTGTTTTATGTATGCGAATGTCCCCCCTTATGTAACACCCTTCTAAGAAAGGCCTTTTGGAATGTCCGAGTAATTAAACTGATACAAATATATAAAAAGAAATTGTTTCTCAAGCTGGCACCACCCAAAACATAAAGCGTGGCTGACTAGACCCAAACGTCGTTTTTGATGCTTGTGGGTCTCGCGGTTCTCGACGCGCTTACAACTGCACCACCTCGCGTAGATTTCTACCAATGCGTTGGATTCGCCATTATTGAACGGTTCGCTGGCCATTATAAAGCTTCCATATTATCTACAAGAACCAAAAAATTGCAAAACAAAACGTCATAACTTTCTAATAACATGTTGTTTGCGACTGGAGGCATTATACTTTTTTGTGTTACTGGCATATCTCGCCGGAGTAATAACAAAAAATGAGTTTGGGCTAGAAGCCTTTTGTTGTATACATGAACATTCGTGTACTGTTTCGACTACTTAATGAGCATTTTCGTTGCCCGACGTTGCAAAAATTGAATAGCTTGCCAGAAGTACGGCTGGTTTTCTAGTCGTCTTTTTTTTCACTGCAGCTTGTAGTGTACAGCTCGAAGTCTTCGACAATAAGAGATATGAATTGCTGTGCTTTCTCGTGTCTCTGTTACTAAGGTGCTCGCATGCACTAAAAATAAGAAGTCTACAAGATTCCACAAACAACATTACATGCAGGTTTATATTAACCAGAACCAAATAATACCTAAAATCAATAAACCAGCAACCTCATAGCTGGCCGAAAGAGCTACCCTGGTTATGAAGGTCAGCAAGCTTCTAGGCAAGGTTAGGACTGCTTTGACGCTAATACCATGAACGGTGAGCAGCAATTCGGACTAATTTCGGTTTTTTCTGTCTTTCTTCTCTATTTTTCAGGAGCCAGGCACAGAGCGACATACATGATTTGGTTTCAGAGTTATTTTTAAACTTCGTAAACGTGGTTTTGCACCTCCTAACAAATAAACTGCTTTTTGTTTTTGCTGTTCTACAAGATGTTGCTTGACTCCTTCAAAAATATATGGCAGGACACCTGCATATGTAATACTGAAATGCGCCTCATGTTTACGTGGCCACGCAGAGTTCCAGACTTTGCTTACACAAACGGTTGGAGGCAAGCCTGAAAACCTGTGGGGATGACGAGATTGCGGGATTGCCAGAGGTGCTTTCTTCATCATTATCATTATTCACCGCCATCATCATCACCATAATTAGACTCTTCAGGTTCATTGCAGAACGAAGGCACTTTCTATTAAAGTCCAACGCTCCTGTTCTGCGCTCATGGTGTCAACAGTTTCTTGCTTTTCTTTAATTTCTTTAATTTGTTTAGCAATTTCTTTAATTTCATCCCTCCATCGTTTCATTGTCTCCATTGTTTCACTAATTTTGATACCTGCATTTGATTTCATAAATATTTTATTTTATTTCATTAGCTATCATCTAGTCGCATCTCTCGGTATTCGTTCTGTTACCCTCAGTTGTCCACCGATTGAAAGTTCGTCTCACTACAAGGCCAGTCAAAGTCCATTTCTTTTTTATTTGAACTGTGATGGCGTCTACTGTAGCTTTTTCTCTGATCCAGGTGGCTTGTTTCCTATACCTGAGTGTTATTCCTAGCATTATGTGTTTCATGGCCTGCTGAGCCGACGTAATTTTGCTATCTAGTTGTTTAGCAAGGTTCCAAGATTCAGTATCGTATCTCATCACCGGCTGTATGCACTGGTTGTTGATTTTTCTTTTTAGCGACAGGTGCAGCTTACTATCCCTTATTTGGGAGTGCTTGCCCAGTGCTCCACAACACATGTCTATTCTGCGCCGTATTGATCGCTCGTGGTTGGGGTCAGTACTAACCATATCTTCGAGGTGGTCACATACTTTCAATTCTTCTAGAGTTTCGATACCTAAGCAGAAGAAGACTTTCTGGCATGCTTACTCCTTGTTACGTTAAATTTATTTTTAGCCGCACGGCCGTGCTTTATGATTGTAGTTCCTCAAGAATTTTTGGCATGTGTTCTGTACTCTCACGCAGAAGCACACTAGAGAGTTTTAGCAGTCCGTCCGTTCCGTCGCGTACGTAGCTAGCGCGTTGACCGGGACCCGTCTGGGCACTTGGGCATTCGTCATGGTAGGGGGATTAGTTCCGCCGGCCGGCCATCGCCATGTCCCCGCCTCCTCGCCCTTCCGAGCGCGCAGGCGCAAACTGCTCCCGGCAATCCGGTAACAACGTAATGAACGGAACGAATGGACCGCTACAACTTTCTATTTTCGTTCGCAAAACTCAAATGGCTCAAGTATTCCCCGTTTGTCTGAATTCCTATGTTTTTCCAGTTAAGCTTTATAAATACGCCCTCCAGAGACATGCTGCGTATTGTTTTGACACGATCGTATATTTTTGTTTTACTTTCTTTTGGATGGAAAATTCATCACTTTGTTTCGGGAGGGGGGGTATTCGGCCCGCGCATTCCTTATATATTCGGCCCAGAATTCTTGTGTGTTTTACCTATTTTTTGCGTACTTCAGTGTTTCTAGCAAGGCTGCGGTGAAATCAATTTTTTTCTAATAATCTACGTATGCCATGTAAAGGGATGTAGTGGCCTCTCTAGATTGTTTTATGACTTTATTGACGGAATGAATGCAATTAGTGGTTGAGTACCCTTTCCATAACCCAGCCTGCTCCATGGGTTGGTCGGAATCCATGGTGTCACCTGTGGTGTTAACTACATCTTTGGTAAACAACCTCTAGACAACGGAGAGTATGTTGACGGGTTGGTTATTCTTGAGGCCCTTGGGAGCTCCCTTTTTATGAATCAGAACAATGTTGGCGTTTTTCCAAGCGATGGGCGCTGTTTAACTCTTCAAGCATACCGAAAACTTGTACAGTAAGCCTTTCCATTACAACATTCCCTCTCCCCTTCAAAAGTTCCACTGTTATGGCGTCGTAACCTGCAACTTCTCCTGAAATTTCATGCGTTTGAGCAGCGTTCCAACTTCCCTTTTGGTAACTAGTAGGACATCGCAAGTTGAGCTTGAACATCTAATACTGTCCCCTTGTCTACCGTCGCTGGCATAAGGCCTAGTGTAGAATCATTGTGCTACTTTTATTATCTCGTGCAAGTGGCTGATAATGTTACCCCGCTCACTTTTAAGTGCGAACATCTTATCTTTGTCGATGGCCAGCTTTCTCTTAGTTTCTTTCAAGCTTCCCGCTATTTTCAGCGTTCGCTCTATCATTGCCATTGTATGTCCACGAATGCATCTTTTATATTTCCATTAATCAGTTTACAGATATCCGCTAACTCAATTCGATCTACCGTAATTGATAAATTTAAGTTCTTGTGTTTGGCAAGTAGTTCCTTCATTTACATAGCTAATTTTCTCATTTTTCCTCTACATGGTACTTCTCCCACAGGCTGCTCATTCGCTGAGTGCCGATATGTGGTTCTCATTTAGCCTATCTGCACTGACCTCTGTCTGCTTGTTCAGAAAAAACAATTTGTTTTCAAGAGGTAATTTTGAACTGCTGCGATCTTGCTCTTTCTGTCTCCATGCGGGGTTTCTTAGTTTTCACGAGTTTCCTTCTTTCCTTTTATAAATGCAGCGCTAGCTTGCTTCTAACAATCATTTGATCGCTAATCCGAATCTTATTTAGCACCTCTACGCTCTTGCACTATACCTGAGTTGGCACTTATAATGAAGTCAACCTAGTGTTTTGTTGCACGATCGTGTCTTTTCCCTGTTCATTTCCTGATCGTTTCGTTTGTACAAATGTGTGTCTATCCACTTCAGGTTATTTCTCTCTGCATAAACCACCAGTGTATCTACCCTATGGTTGCTATTGCCTATTCCGAAGTTCTCCCTTTACCTTCCTACCATTTTCTTCGTACCGACGTTGGCCTTAATGTGCTCCCTTCACAATCGTGAACTGCGTTGCTGCCTTCTTCATTGCTGATTCGACGTTCTCGTAGAAGCTGCCTACGGCTTCATTATCATAGCTAGTTGTTGGCACATACACCTGTACTAGTTAACCTTTATCCGCTTGCTTAGCTTGATCACAACACCCCGACTCCCTCGCTAATGCCGAAAAACTCCTCCATATTTTCCTGCCATGTTTCTCATGGAATAAGAATCCCACCCCGTGGTTTCTCTTCTGTTGGGTTCTACTGAAGCATAGATTACGCCCTTCTACTTGCTCCATGCAGCCTTTCTCCTGTCCTTCTTACTTCGCTTCACCTAACACCCACCTAATATCCTAGAGCTCCTCTAGAAGTAGAGCTAAGCTTCCCTCACTAGACAAGTTGGGTGGGGTGAACGTTGCCAGGGTCATGCTTTCAAATGCAGCCTGTCCGGAACTAGAGATTGTCAGCACCCTCTTCTGTGGTTCTGTTCTGACCGCCACCGTGGGCAGGTGATCTATAGTTGCTGGAGAATGAGGAGCCGAGAGTTGATTTTGTCAGTAATTGGATGGCGCGGCCAACTACTACACCTTGGTGGCCAGACCCTGCTTTGGTGAGAGAGTGCTGTTATGGCCCAGATGATTCATTGAATCTCTAAAAATACGCACTTGGAGAACCGCGTGGGCTGTAAGCCCCTGGACTTTACTTACGGGTTATCTACATAAACCGTCCCAACGATTGATAAAGTCTGCCCGAAGCATTACATAAACTCATGTCTGTTTGTTTTGTAGGTTACTTTTTTGCTTTTTCACTTAGATTTCAGTGTTATTTTTTATGTTACGGCCTCCAGGACTTTGGTGATGACGGCAAAGTGACATTTTATTGTGAAGTAGCTCTTCCGCGCCGCACGTTTTCTCGTTTTTGCCCCTAAGCGATTTCGTTACAAAGAATTCTTTCCCATAATATGATGTACTCAATTCGTTGATGTTGTTGACTAAAACTTTAAGTAAATCCACGAAATTAAATTCACCCACGCCACGGTGGCTCAATGGCTAAGGCGTTGCGCTGCTGAGCACGAGGTTGCGGGTTCGATTCCGGCTGCGGCGGCCCCTTTTTTATGGCGGCGAAAAGCAAAACACCCGTGTGTCAGATTTCGGCGCACGTTAAATCCCGTGGTCAAAATTAATCGGAGCCCTCAAACTAGTGGCTGCCCCTACGTTGTTGCATAAAACTCTACACTAATTGTCAATTCTACATAGCCTGCTTACATGCAGTCGTCAAAGAAAGCAGCTCGTTATCTGTCTCAGTTGAGCACGAAGAGTCAGACATTATTGTACCATGCTGATGGTGACCATCAGGTTAAGTGCTCCCCGTTTACGCGTGTCTGCAGGGAGAACTGCTGAACAATGCCGCTCTGGCGTGTAACTGGGAGGCACCACGAGAAGCGTCTCACGAGAGTTTCACTGGAGTATGCTGGCGACGTATGTCAAATCAGCGCTGTGGTCATCTAGAATGGTGCATGTCACACAACCGTAACACCGCTAGGCCGAAATAAAACCACACAGCACGTGCAGGCACATCCCTACGGGTTTGTGAAATTTACGTCTTCGCTGAGCGGTGCCTTTAAAATAGTGGCATTTTCGGCCCAACGAAGATTTAATACGTGAACCATCGGTAAAAAATATTCAGAAAACGTCGCCCTTATTCTCGTCCTATTTTTTCCCGCTGTTCTTCGCACCTATAAAGAAGACTCTCGTGAGCCGTTCACAAAATGGTGGTTCTGGCCCCTAGAATTGATATTTGAGATAACTGAGAGCTGCTCGGCCAAAAAAGCTTTTGCAGTAGCTCTGACCTCACCGTACTCTGTTTAGGCTTATACACTATTTCAAATACTACGTTAACTAACAGGAAGATCGTCGAAACGCAATGACTGATCAGCCGCCGTATCGTAACACCGTAAGGTATAGGTTAAATCATGAATGCCATGACAGTAAAACTGTTTCCGTGAACAGAAATGAGGCTGTAAGGAAATCTTCATACAGGAATACGTGCCAGAGACTGTTGATATTATTATAAATATTTACTCGGCAGGGTGAACGCCTGATCTAGTCAGAGATGGGGAAGCGTTAAGGAAGGTGAGAGCGTCTACATTCTCCTGTGTATCCCAGTTGTACAAGCGAAATTGCACAGGGACATAAGAGTCTCTTTTGAATGAGCCAAATACGCTTGAGTGCACAGGCTGAACTCGACAACGAGACAAAAAAAACCTAAAAACCATTTGGACTGCAACTCGATGAAGCAGAAAAAGTGACGCACCTACGTATCTTTTGTCGCGGGTTCGATTCCCGGTCGCGGCGGCCGGTTTTTTGATGGAGGCAAAAAGCAAAAACGCCCGTGTGTACGAGATTTCGGGGCACGTTAATGATTCCAAGGTGGTCAAAATTATATCCGAGCCCTCCACTACGGCGCGCCTCATCGCCTGCGTTGCGTCGGTGCGTTAAGCACTACCATTATCAATCAACAAATCCGTCCGCCATAGACAAAAAACTGTCAAGCCCCAAGACAAACAAATTGTTAGTAAGTCCAGGAAATCGAACCCGGGACCTTTATCCTGGGACACAGGCGACCTCCCCACCGGGAGAGCCTAAATGCGCGAGGGGTGTGGGTACACAGCGTTGGGGAAAAATACCATGTGCGGCCAATTAAAAATAAAAAAACGCTTCCCGAGGTCATAATAAAACCTAGCACCCTATCGCAATGAACTCGGCGTCTATCTGATTGGGTGATCATAGCATTCAGTGCGCTCACAATTTATTTTGTGTTCATAGCGCGGTCGTTGGCCTAGCACTTGGCCGCGGGTTCTAGCGTCTACTAACGCAGTCCAAGTTAGGAGAGATGTGAAAGTCTCCGGATGCAACGGTCGCCGGGTGTAGGGTTTAACGTTGCGTCGCCGCGTTAAGCCCTACAATCAATCAATCAATCAATCAATCATCTTATGTATCTTTGAGAGGAGCTGCAAAATTTATGGGCTTTCGGTTGAGAAATAATAATACTTCTGGTGTGAGAATCGGTTGTCTCTTCTCCCTCATCCAAAGACTGGGTTTGCGATTCTCATGTGTCTACCGAGTGTGGATAGAATTTATTAGTACAATTTGATTTGATTGATTGTTTGATTGATTGTGGGGTTTAACGCGCCGACGCAACGCAGGCGATGAGGTGCGCCGCAGTGGAGGGCTCCGGATTAATTTTGACCACCTGGGGATCTTTAACGTGCGCCGAAATCTCGTACACAAGGGCGTTTTTGCTTTTCGCCTCCATCAGAAAAGCGGCCGCCGCGGCCGGGAATCGAACCTGCGACCTCGTGCTCAGTATTAGTACGATTTCTCTGAGAAGCAGTGGCTTTTTGTGTCGCTAGAAGAGGGGTTAAGTTAAGATAGAGCGCCTAATAAATGGAGCAAAAATTTGTGTGACACAGCCTAACAGCAACACCAAATATTTCAAAAGTAGCCGCTAAGGCTCGCCGGGTTAAAAAGAAGCGCAACGTGCTCTGTTTCTACCTAAGGTAATGAACGCCGGCCGTAATCACGTATTTGCAGGGGAAAATATTTTCCTCAACCCCTGTCTTTATAGTGACTAACATGGAGCGCGTAAAAATGTTGCCTTGTTTCCAGCCATTTTATTATTTTGGCCTCACTCGTGACATAAAAACAGATTAGAATCGGTATGGTCCTAGCAAGTGCGGTCACGATTACGGCGAGCACTGGATTTGTTTTTTTACCAATCATGGTCAATCTCTATAAATCGGTATGCTAGCTTTGGTCAATGTTGGGCGATCTCCCTTAGTGGGTATGATTGGAATTCTTGCCCAGTCTTCCTAAGCTGGTATGCTCGGCATTTTCTTGGTATTTAACTGCGGACACGGAAAATGATGATTTGCTGAATAGCTTCGCTGCTAAAACAGAAGCACCTACGGGACATCACGACAGTCCTCCACCAAACTGTTCCCGCCACTGATGTCACAGGACTTTTGTACCCAGTCATGTTCACGCTGACGCGTTTATTGCTTTACGCGTTCATTGTTTGCTTTTAAAAATAAGTCATATAATATTAATATAATAATAACCGCCCCGCATCGTTCCGCCTGCCTATCCGGCGTAGCCCACTGGGAGCTATTAGATAAGTTGCGTTCACGACGTTTTATGGCGGTGAGAAAGCCGCGGACTAAAGGTGAGGAGGGAACGATAACTTGATATAACTGGGCCATTCGCACCCAGTAATGATGCGCGCTCTGTTGGTTCACAGTCCTGTTTCCGTCTAGAAACTACACTGGCCCTCAGCTGGGTCTCTGCAGTCTACACACAAAGCGTTACACAATAATAAAGATGTTCAAACGTCATGTGTAGGGTGCTTGTGTGCTGAGACAGAGAGTTGTAGAGTACCCGGAACGCTAAAGACATATCGCAGTGTTCTCTTGCAACTTATATAAAGGCCGCATGTATTCCAAAAATTCAAATGATCTCGCACAACTAATTCAAGTATTTTTTTTGTATTAACGTATTACGTTGCAGCAGTATTCGCAAGACAAACTCCGAGGAGAATAGAGACACTGCGCTCAAAAAAAAAAAAGAGGGAGCGAGCGCCACCAACAGTGCTCAAGTAACACTCTCCTCGACGGAATACATATTTTCCTCAGATGCGCCATCTCCGAAAACAATGTAAAAATACTGTGTGAACAAGTAATAATGAACGGAACTCTCAAAATTTCAGACTTCGAACTAGTTTCTGGTAATATAGATGAAGCGTTCTGCAAATCCGCTTCGCTGCTTATCGAGCCGTGAATGCGGTTGAGCTGAGATAAATTTTTTTGAAGAACAGTGCTATGGAAACCGCGTGCTGCGAATAAACACGCGCATGCGTGGTCCTGCAAATTTAAAGCAAAACTAATGGGATTCGTATCTAGGTAAGCAGGAACGCACTCTGCAGCGTAGTATTGAAGCTACTGAAAAGTTTCGGCAAGACAAATGCTCTCACAGTTCGATTCTTTCGTTGCGGGAAAACCTGCATAGCGCGCTGAACCGCAATTTCAAGCGTTGGGAGCCCTACATTATGGTATCTACTGAATTCAATGCGCGAGGCACTGGCCAGGTATATCTTTTATGGATTACGAAAACATGTGCGGAAGGCATAATAATTGCTGTAGAATCATTATTGCTCTCTCATTATTCAATCGCCTGTATGTTTCTAGAATTCAATTATTAGATGCGTTATTGCCCAACCAGCCTTTTGTGTGAATTGCTCGTAACTGCTTCCCCATGAGTTGATCCATTCGTTGGCACGATCGGGCCCCATGAACATCGCGCAAGCTGACAACCTGCCAATGAAATCGAAAAGGGTGAAGGGGGCGGAAGATTGGTTTTCGTAACAGGATGGAGAAAAGGAATAAGTAGATGAGGTTAGGAGGCGAAGATTCTCTCCCCATGGACGCTTTCCAACGAGCTCGAGTTGAAGGCGGGCAAATGTAAGCGCACCGAGGCTGAATGACCCTGTAATCCTGCTGGTAGAGTGTGGCTACGCGTTGCTGTACAAGAATGAACGCGGAACAAAATACAGGTAAGAGCTTCCCTCCAAACGCCCCACTCCTTTTCCACTGATTCTCTGAACATTCAATGAAGGAAGATTAGGCGACACTGAACGTCTAATTATTCACGTTATCAGCAAGATGGAAGATAACCCTAGGCGGGAGCTCCAACCACGCCTTTATTAGCAACGGTATGAAAGATATACCAAGACATAAGATCCACTGTTGAATCTTCGGTATCTCAAGAACATTCATATCGTTGGGGGTGTACACACGTATTCCTTTCCCGAGTACAACCGCAGGATACCTGTTTTCAGAAGCCGTAACGTAGAATACTGTAAGTCTGAAATGCCTGGTCACAAAATCGAATGATAACTGCTGTACGGTAACAGCGTTCGGTATGGACACCTTTGCAGTTTCAAATATTAAAAATAAAATGGCTGCAATTTGTTTCCCTCTTTACTCACAAAAACCAGTGTCAACAAGCTTTAGAAGAGTGTCTTGGTCATGATACTCGTCCGCTGACTGTTTTTACAGGAAGCACCCTTTGTTTTGGTGAAACCTTCTGAACAAACTCGCTGTTGACGATGGTTGGGTGTTAATTGGGTGTTAAAGACCGTCTGGAGCAAAGAGCGCCAAAAACTTGTTACAGATGAGAGATGACAGGTAAACACTAAAACTGGTTAGAACAAAAGTAAAATCAGTAAAAGACAATAAGGATGGCTGGTGTAGAAGGCTAGTTTGTTATTATGCGCGGAATAAATTTATGTTTGAAAACTTTACATCCGCTAAATAGAGAAAAACGCCTTGACAGAAAACTTGTGATCGCGAGACAGGAAAAATGCTGGGTGTGGTGAAATTTGTTGTCTGTAGGCTTGGGTTGAAGTGTTTGTGCCGTATTGTGTCGAGTGCTTTGCATTGAATAAGTACGTGGGTCACGGATAGGCTGTCTCCACACCTGCTACACAAGGGTCTTGGAGATCACGTGAGCAGGTAGCGGTGTGTTACATGGGTGTGCCCTATCCGTAATCTAGCTAAGATAATTTCAGTGTGTCTGCTGTGTGTGTCAGTGGTGTATGCTACCAGGAGTGCCTTTACTGTTGTTATGTACGCTCCCTGTTATGCGCAGTGTATGTAAAACAATCATTCTTTCCCATCCATAACACCGCAAAAAACACGGCGCCAGAAATGCAGCGAACGCTCTGCTCTATCTTTATAAAAGAGAAGATATAAATGACCATTGTATACATTGAAAACTGATAAAAACCCTTGAAAACTCCGAATATAAGAGAAGGCACTGCGATTAAGGTGGTGTTTCTAAAAAGAAGCAAGAAGAAACGACTGAGTGTTCTGAATGCAAATACACCCGACAGCCAAGCTTTTAAAAAGTGCAGATCTGTGCCTCACTACCGACCTAAGGTAGTTTCCAGCCAAGAAGGCAAGTGAAGATGGAAGAAAGTTCTTGTTTTTAAGAAGTCCGCATGTAAAAACACCTAAGCATGCGCCAGAAAAACAGTTAATGTCTGCATAGTAAACAGGGTGAACACAAAAAGGAGTGTTTACATTCCTAGCATCTTAAATAACGCAGCCAGTGCACTAAAAGGACACAGCAGAACGGTAAGACGAAACATCGCAGCAGACTTTTCTCGAGGTCTGGGGAATCAAGGCGGAATCAGAGCGAAGAGGTTTTCCGCTGGTAGGGCATAGCATTTCGAGGTGCTGCTTTGCGAGATGAACGATGATGGCAGGCATCCGACGTACCTGTCAGTACGACTTTTCCTGCGGGCCAAAGCATCCGATTTCACCTCGGGACCAGCAGGGAGGATCTTCCTCGCTGACTACTCGGTCGGGCTATGAGTGCTTCTTAATATTCTCGTCATATATCGTTTTTAAGGTTTTTGTTATAGGAAAGGTTGTCTCGAATGAGTTTTTTCGTATTGGTCCTCCAGCAGCAGTTTATACGTATCACACCCTTCGACTATCCAAACTTCTACGCCCGTCCAGATGACTATGGTAAGTCTAGCATGTAAGAGCTCTGAGGAAAAACACGATAAGTCAGTTGTAAAAACCTCGGTTACTTCGACGCAATTCCTGAAATTTTAAAATTGTCTGCGTAAAATTTGCTCCTTTTTTATTCAAGCGTGCAGAACTAAATAAAATGTACTTTGAATATTGAGGTTGGGATCGAAGCCTATTTAACGTTGAAATCGAAGCTTCGACGAACGCCCGTCTGGTCGGGAATGACACTGAAGTACATAATAAAGAATACGCCGACCAAGGCTCCCGTTCGGGTTGCCGAAACGTCATTGTTTTATTTTCTCTGGTGGTCGGCGTATTCTTTATTATGTACTTCACTATTTAACGTTGCGGAGTTCTTACATTGACCAATATTTACCCGCTTCTTCTCATGTGCGAGGAACTCGTATTCAAGACAGGAACAACGGCCTTCACTGGGGATTATAACTCGATATCTGAAGTTCAGGGATAGAGAATGCCTTTTTTGCACGAATATAATTGCTGCCGTTTTCTATTAAATATTACAATTAAAAACCCTTTTTCTTTGCCTTCACTTGCATTCTCGGAGACTGACGTCATTACCACTAGCAATTGATTGGGGCGTACTTCAACGGGCGGACGGTACTACAGCGGATGTTCAAAATTTTATACTTTTGGTAATTTGCTGGTCTTCGTACCTAATTTGCCTGGCGTACTCAATTAAAGGGGACAAATTTATTCAGGAGGGATTATGTTTGTGTCTTATGAAATTTTATCTACCATAGGAAAACTTCTGAAGTTCGAAAAATGCTCAGAACCTGTGGAATGCTTTGTGTTACAATATTAGTTAAATTGCGCCAAATGAGGTACGCGCGGTTCAAGGGCCCCACGTCAATTACTTCAGCAAATGCTTCCGCTGCGCTGAGCGGGAACATAGAACACCAACCTTGCGAATACCGGAACCTGAAATATATAGTTCCCAGAGGAGGCAATTCACTCTCGAAGCAATCGGGCCAGTGTCGCGAGACCTCATCCGGGCAGTATTAAAACATTTAGCGCTTCGTAAAATACTCAACGCTGTGACACAAAACTAACTACCATAAAAATAAGCAGAACTGCTTCGAAAAATGTCGTTTGCAACTTTTATAAGGCATGTAAATTTTCTGTTACGCTCTTCACATGTGGCGTAATCACAGTCGAATTCCCAATTCGTTTTCAATATGTAAACAAAATTACTGATGTAGTATTAATCCCCGCAGACAGACCCTCCCTTCACGTAAACCGTAACTAAAAAATTCTTGCTTCTCCAATGTCTCACCGTACAGTTCTCTAAGACGTGAGTCTGAAGGAATATCATACTATTAGGCTCTCTATCGATGTATCCCGGATAAAACAACGGAATAGAGTTTGCAAAAAGATAAAGGGTATGGTGCATACGAACTACGTCAATAGCAATTGCGGAGATGTGGTTTTGACTGATATAATTGTTTTTGGCATAAGCGCAAATGCACCGTGGACGATATAGGAAGGACATGCTTGGAAAGCGAAACAGAAACAAGCGGCACTATCACCATCAGAACCAGCGGCAAAGATTATAGGGTAATTTTATTATTACAAAAAATGCTAGGATGTCTGCCTATAGATATGGGCTTTGGCTTGCTGAAGTCTATGAAAGAGGGTTGTAAAATACGGGGAGAGAATAAGGACCGCGACGCCTCAGTGCTACGCGGGTGGTTATATTTAGAAGACTGCCGTGTGAGGAAAACGAAACAGGTCGTGCGAGAGCCAATGACTCGATGATGAGCACCGATTATAATGATATCATTGGTGCAGCGACGATGCCGATTTGTTGTTTCTAGAAGACAAAAATGGGTAAAGAGCGTAGGTAGGGGATGAGAGGTGTTATGTTTCTGAGAGACAGAAAGATGAGGATACGAATCCTACAGAAAATATGAATGTCTACCGCATAATAAACTTCATATTCATGGTTCACCGTGATATGAAGTAGTAAGCTGTAGTTTTCAACGTCCCCTTGGCTGACGCATGAGCTTTAATTAGACGGCAAATGTCAACTGTCATGATTGTCACCGTTATCTGTATCAGCAAGGGCAAGTCAGATGCATTTCTTAACTTTCACTGAAGTCCTTCTCGCATTGCTTAAGGTACCCTTGATTGATTGTTTGTAGGGTTAAACGCGCCACCTCAACACGGGCGATGAGGTGCGCCGTAATGGAGGACTCCGGGTTAATTTTGACCAACTTCGAATCTTTAACCTGCGCTGAAATCTCGTACACATGGGCGTTTTTGCTTTTCGCCCGCGTCAGAAAAGCTGCCCCCGTGGCTGGGAATTGAACCCGGGTCCTCGTGCTCAGCAGCACAACGCCTTGGTCACTAAGCCACCGCTGCGGGTATTACGTACCCTTCCGTCGTTCGCAGTACTTGTGCCAATCTGCGAGCATTGTTTCAGTTGTACTACTAATTCCACCATACCGAATATGTATGTACCGAATTATGTACTCATTGTGTACTGACTTTGGGATTTTCACACACTAGAAGCGCCGCAATTAATGATTCTCATGGCTGCTTTAAGACCCATGGGAGATGGATTCTGAAAAAAAATAGAGAGAGAGAGAGAGATAAAAAATTTATTTGTCCAGCGGAGACTGATGTGTGGGCCTCACCCGTGAAAGGCAGCCCTTGTACGGTATTCCTTGGCTTCGACGGGCTGTCCTTGCTCGGGTCACCATGTCAAGCTGGTTATTCGGGTCTTGATTGCATTGGATAGCCCCAGTGTTGTACGGAATGGCATTCCAACGAACGGCGTTCCTGGAACTAGTTCCTTTTTGGAGGAACGGAGGAACGCCACCGTTCCATTAGGGGCGGTGTAAATGTAACGGTGACTCGTTAGGTTTACGAAGGAACGGCAGGAACTTCCTCCTGCAAACGTTACATTGTTAGGACTTGGCTGTTTTTGATGCCAAGGCTCGAGTACAAAAATCCACAAGTCGCTTTTGTGTTTCTCTTTCTACAAGCTGGCCAATTAGCTCGCGCCCTCCAGCGGAACGTGCTTCCTCGCTGGTCAACGGCACAAGGGTAACCACGAAGCGCGCCGCACGCAGCTTGTGCTTTCTTTCATGCCGGTCGAGCTTACGCGGTGTTCGACGGGTGAATAGCGCAACCGCGAGAATCCTTTTCACCTGTCATCGTTTGTCTGTAGAGGCTAGGATGCGCATCTGGGAAAGGTTGTCTAGTCCGAGCGGCCCTACGGGTCCTTTGTGAAACCACCGTATCTGTATATTGTCAGGGGTAATTACCGCATTAGAGCGCCCGAGGCGCGGGTGCGTTGCTGTCGGGGGAGTGACACTAGTCTGCTGCACGTCACTTTGTTGACTGCTGTTTCCCCACCCGTGTGTACATTCAGTTGTAAGAGGAGCACAAGTCTGCTCCAATAAACTTGTTTTACCTTCAAGTCAACTGCGTCGTCTTTGGCTGCGTGACAGACTGTTTGGGTTTCGGGTACGCAGCCTTTATGCTCCTATGCCTTCTGGAATCCGACAAGCCAGCCCAAGCCGAGCAAGGCGTCGACTTCAAGGTTTAGCGGCCGATTTTGTCTCACCAGAACAAACCAAGAGTAAGACCACTGAAACTGACTCGCCCTTGGTTATGTGACAGAAGAGAGCAAAAATGTTGTTCGTCTTAACCATTGTGTTCGCCTTAACCGAGTTTGTCTTAATGGAGTTCATTGTAACTATATTTGTTTCCCCTATATATTCAAGCAGTAGGGTTCACTTAACATCAAACAGTGTTATTCGCCCCGGAGATTAAAATTACAAGGAAAAAACTATGAGTACACGTGAGCACATTTTTTATGCAGTGGATGCAAAATCATTAGTGTGTGATTGAGTGCTCCTGCACTGTTCGGTGTGAATGAGCTTTTGTCTTACCTGGCCACAAATCAGAGCTGCCTTATGAAACTGTTGATGTCGGAAGAGCTGACAAAGGTACGTGAGGACGCTGATGCTTCTAAAACCATTGCGACAACTTCTTTGCAGATGCAAGAAATGCTTCAGGATTGCACATCTGGGCGCTCGGCTTTTCTCTATATGCGTAAAAGATGTGTCGCATGACACAGGGCCGAGATTCCATCTTGCTATAAAATTTGTTACAGAAGTTTGACGGCATCTAAAAAGTATACAAAAAGCTCCGGCTTATATCTTTTCTAACTCTACCTTTGTAAGAGAATCGTGCAGATAGCGATGGACGATTTAGCAAGTTGCGATTTTGGATATGGGGTAAAGGCATGACCTAAAAGGGTGGCGAGGCATTGATGAAATTTTAAAATCATAAAGGAGCTCTGTGTATGCTCGCTTACGTTGCAGGCTTCATTTATTACACTCCGCATCGAGACATTGGAACGGGAATATGCGGAATGCGCCACATGGCAGGCGAATCCCCACATGAAGCTCTGGTACAGCATTTTGGAGGATGTTTTACTCGCTGACCCATAGACAACACTGCCCTAATCCAATCTTGAGCCCATTAGGCTAGTAAAAACACGTAAACAATTTGTTTCTCAGCACCATATGAAGTAAGTGAAGGAACCTTTAAGATAGGCATTGCCTTTAGGCATTTCGGTTAAAGGAGCCTTGAAGACAAAATACAAGTTTGTTATATTGGAAAGCCTTCGTGTTTTATAGTGCCCCCAGAGCTTATCCGGATGCAAACGATGGTTCATTCACTGAGAAATTAATATATTAAGGTAATATTTTGATGTTCCCGCTATATCATGTGTTTTCGTCGTCTGCAATGACATCACAGGAACCGACCGCTCTGCAGCCTAGGATACCTTGATAAACGGCTGCGGCGTACAGGGTGGAGACACGTATACGGTGGCACCGCCATTTTGGGTAGCTCGCTCACCGCCGAAGCAAGTCATCGTATCAAAACCGCGCTAAAATTATCGCCACAACGCGGTTTACTGGCGAAGTTTGAATCATCTTATCTGTTTGGCGTTGCTGGGACTCGTGGTAAACGAAAAGACCAACCCGTTGAGCACGTTGACCGAATGGCGGCGGCACGGGACAATTCAAAGGGTGTCTCCACCCTGTACGGCGGCGCTGGTTTCAAGGAACTCTACAGCGGCCTTCACGCGTTTGTTTACGTTACTAAACCTAGATGGTGTCAGCATACCGTGGCAAGCCATATTTAAACCTGGCTTGTTTTGTTGTGGGAGATAATACTCGTTTCGTAAAACATAGTTCTCGCTCGACAAATATGGCCACGTAAGACACCGCTGCTTGCGTCGATCGGCCAGTGTCGTCTGAGGCAACCCCAAAGCCCCTCAGTGCTGTGCAGCTAAACCAAGCAATGTGCGCGCCTTACCAACAGCAGTACGCGTCAGTACTTATATGTTGACTGTGCTATCGTAACTTCCACTGTTTTTCCCACCATTCTTATTGCTTTAAAAGGAATATGGCCTAATTTAAGCACAGATAGCTCGTTCTGCAAGCTTATCAGCTCACCCTAATTTGCGTTTGCTTTTCCCGGCCTCCGCCAATCGCAGAGCAGTCTGTCATGACATCATTGGTTCTGTTGCGGGAAACGAGCGAGTGGGTCGCATGGCCAATTCCTTTTTTACTCATTATACATCTTATGGCAGCCAAGATTACGAGAAAACTGGTGTAAGTAGGATTCTGACAAGGCCGTCTTTTGAATGAACCAAACTTGTTTTTTGTCGTCTGTCAAGAACTACACCTAGAAAATTGTGTTCGTTTTTGACTGGAATAGAGATATCCTTGAGTTTGATGTCTGTATCCGGCCAGATGCCACGCCTCTTGGAAAACAAAACACAAGTACACTATCCTGGATTAAATTTAAAACCGTTTCTGTCTGCCCAGCCAGCTAGCTTGTTAAGACGAAGATGTACTTGGCGCTCGCCGGTAAGCAGGTTACAACACTTCAAGGATAGTTGTACGTCGTCTACATATATTAAGCAGGAAAAGGATGGCGGCAATGCCTTTCTGAGTAAAGTGCAACTCAAAACACCAACTTGTGGAACGCCATTTTCCCGCACGTGAACCCTAGAGAGTGCGCTTCCAAATCTTACACGAAAGCTTCTTTCAGACATGTAACTGGCAGGTGTTTATCATTTTACCGGACATGATAAAGGACTTCAGGTCGCTGAGGATTCCGTACCGCCAAGCGGCTTCGTAAGCTTTTTCAAGATCAAAGAATACAGTCATACAATACTGCTTGTGGAGGAAAGCACCTTTGATAAAAGACTCTAATGCTACCAGTTGATCGTTGGTAGATCGCCCCGCCTAAGACTGCCTGCAGCCCTCGAGAAGACCTGTGTACTTTAAGAAGTACACGAGTCTTCTGTTTATCATCTTCTCGAGGAGCTTGCACACGCAGCTGATGAGGGTTATGGGTTGATAACTGGCAGGAGAGGTTGTGTCCTTCCCCTCCTTTAGGGAAGCCATGACTATGGCCTCTTTCGAAGACCTTCGAATGTGCCCCGAAAGCCAGAATCCCGTACAATTAGGCCTGTGATGTGCATTCTTTCAGCGCCTATACCCATACGTTTGTGAAGAAAATTAATTCAGGAATTCTGGAGAAGATTGCTGCAAAGGGTGATATTCTGAACACAAGATTACAGTCAAAGAAAGTTAAACAGATTTCAAATTTGAGCGAATTTTTTTTATTCACAATAACTTACAAGAATGCTTCTGAACATAGAAATCTGAGAAATAAAGATGGGAGCTATAAAACAGGCTCCAGATAGGGTGTTGATGCCGCTTTAAAGCAGGATGTGAATACTCCTATGAACTTAACTAAGGTGAGGTGCAGTTTATCGACAAATCGCGCGGAATTTTTAGCGGCCATGAAATTTCCTCGATGCCATCATGTGTAACTAGTACTTGAACGAATCCTAGAAACTGCCTGAAAACAGACATACGTAACCTCCTTTATGTAACGCACACACAAACACAGCACCAAGCGTTTTTTCTAGTGGCGTGTCCAGTTGCAACTTCACGACTGTTCTGGGTTCTGCCACATACCAGCTGGTTCACGTCGCCTCATACAGTGCACCGGCCAACGATGTCCACGGGTGAAACCTGGCGATGATAAAAAGCGGCTTCAATCAATGCGCTTGCACTCTCGTACAACACGCAAACTTCTCCGGCGATGTACAGCAGAAACGAGCACATTTTTAATGCGGTCATAAAGCGGCTGTTCTGTGCAATGGAACACAATTTTTAGCGCTTCGTAATGTGCGCGTCGATTGTGTGAATTTGCGTTAGACAACATTTTTCTTCGTTTTTGAAGTGCTCTGCTGGAGGACGGAAAGAGCAGGCGGGTCCCATCACCCGCGTGTAGCGCCTCCCCGCCCGAGAACGGCCACCGACGCGAACCACAAGCGCGGCCGCGAAGTTTACCCCCAACAAGCCAAACATGCCGAAAGCCATACGCCGAGACAGACGGAAACCGGACGGCGAACGAGAGAAATGACTCCGAGCCACAACGAGAAACGTACCCTTTCCTTCTTTCTTCTCAACTTTCCCGGTCGACTGCGTGATCCGCGTCCAACAGAAGCTAGGTAGAGAACTAGGCCTGACACTAACTAATGCGAAGTTGCGAGGTAAATAGGTAGATCTATACAACACACTAAAAACGTCGTCATTCAAAAAATAGTTCAATATATTATCAGCAAAGACACAAGGAAATAATTAGGAAAAAGAACCCCATCCGGCCGCAAAAGTGGAGTTCCTAGTGACCGGCGCCGCGTGTCGCGCGAGAATTACCGGCAGGTGACACTCGGTGTTCTCTCGCACCAACCAGGCGCGCACCACACCTCCCAATCAAGGTCAAATCACCCATCAGACTGTTCCTTCTTCGCTACTTTTTACCAAAAAAAGCGAACACTCCGCGCAGTGCACACGTGAATGGCAGAAAGACACAGCGCACAAACCGCCTGCTTCGGCCGATGCCTCCAACGGCTCTTACTCCGTTTTCCCGAAAAAACCGCTTAAGCAAGCGGCACCTTTCAATCCCTCCGTATGACAAATGAAAGCAAAAAAGCGCAAGTCGCAGCAACATGCAGCACCGCGCCCATGGCTCTGTTGTGGATGTGTATTGGGATATGTATATGCGTGATTAGGAAAGGCGCGATCGCTGGGTCGAGATTTTTCTTAGCGTGATTTTTGCGGTTTACCCGCATGCAATCTTGCATCACTCGGAAAATAAACCGAATATTCTGGTTTTCCGAACCGGCTTCACGCTTATATGGAAGAAACCTACGCGTATTTAGAGTCACGTGGTGCTCTAAACAAAGTTGGCGGGGCAAAGAAGCGTGTTGCACGCTTACTATGCGTGAAAAAATTTAGAGTGATACTCAAGGTGCCCCGTACGGGAAAAATCAAGGTGTTTAATGATGGTCACAAAACGTGTATAATAAATAAAAGCAGTTCACAATAAACTAACATAACTTAAACTAATTTTATATACAAAATAATGAAGATTTATTTAGGATATATCAGAAATTTGTTAAATTCCGTGGCAAAATTGGTTTCGAACGCCGTTTTTTTTCTGTAAAGCATTCTTCTTAGCATGCTGCGGTGTTTTACACAAATACAACATACGGCCACTCAGTCTTCCATTCAATTGCTTAAATCCGGTCAACTCAAGAGAGGGCGCCACCTCCTCAGGAAGCGCCCCGTTGCTCCTCCCGCCGGCACTTCTCGAGCGCCCAATTAGACCGCGCCGTGTGGCAAGATAGAGACTTACAAGCATTGAATACAATTATAGATTGCATGCTTGGCCCCACCCTAGTTTTTAGGGGCTTGGGATCTTGGCGTCTCCTGTCGTCGTCGTCGTAACCATCGTCTCATGTAGTCGCGGTTCTACAAGACCGGGAAACTTGTTTAGGCCTCGCACTAGAGCGAAACGCGTGCTAAAAAAGCGCCGGGACGCCCGTTTACGCCTCCACCTAGAATGCATCGTGCCTCAAAGACACGAGACTTTTACAGCAAAGCTGTATAAAACTGCCCCCAAAACGGTTTCATCTCCGTTTTCAAAAACGCCAAGGCGCCAAGAATACACTTATACACTGCATTCTTCGCCCCTCCCCATGTTTCTTGTTAGTGTAGATGGCCCGGGATTTTTCGCTGCTCCGCAACACTTATTCGCTGTTTTGCGTCAAGTATTATTCTTTTGTATTTCAGACAACCTCCTAGTAAATGCGACGTTGTCTCCTTCCATCTCACACAGGGAAGCGAACTACGTTATTTCTTTTAACTGCCGTGACAAAAATATGGGAAAATAGGTTTCTGTGGCAAACTATTTCAGACGCGACAGCCAGAGCTCTAAGTATGTCTTTAAGAAGATGCACATTTTTCACACACTATACGTTGTGGAAGGACAGGGGATAGACAGGAAAAAATCGTTCGCTTGCCTCTTCCGGGTATGGAAACAAAAAAGCCAATTCAAACAAAACTGCGATTGTCCGGAGTTATAAAGACCACCGCAACCACGTTCCTGGATGAACCACAGCCATTATTGATCATGAGCCATTTAAGAACACCATAGCCAACGTTGTATAATTATAGGGCCTTTCTTCCGTGTCCTCTTGTTTTCTCTTTAGCTAATATTGTATATTTAAAAGCCAACTTAAGTTTCTGCTTGGCATACTATGCGTCAGCTATGATTGTATGTTTAGAAGCCGTTTTTGCAACCCTTTTTTATTTTACGGTTTTTATCATTACGTTACTGTATGTAACCACTCCTATCTCGAATGCATTATGGTCGGGGGGTACTGTAATTCAATAAATATAACAAACTAACACTGAGTGTATTTGATGTGCTACGGCTTGAAAGAAGGAGTCTGCAATTGTAAACAAAATATTTGTTTATTGAAACAGCAAAGTTGAATACAGAATGGCGTGTAATGTATAAAACAGCCAAATTGTTAAAATAAGTCTCAAAAAAAACAATAACTAAATGAGCAAATTTGAATAGCAGTACGAGTGTTCCTTTACCCAAAAATAGCACTCAAACGTAACACAAGTATTTTATACCGTATTTTTAAAATCGCCCTTGCCACTGTAAAAACGAAGCCCCACGCGTTGGCCGAAGTCAAGCTGCTACATGTTGACGATGCTGTAGCTCAATCGAATTAAAGACGACACCGAGTACCTTCAACAGAGTGCTTGCTACTTTGTAAAGTACGGATCCGGGTTCAGTCTGAAGGCGGTCGAAGCTGATTTCATTACTGAAATCTAATAAGCATGCCGGACATCCCATGGAAATCCGAACTTACACAAAACATTACCAGGCGACAGAGCTGAAGGCAGCACGATGAAAAGCTGCAGGCAGCGCTATTGGGTTGCTTCGCGAAGCCGGGAGCCTGAAGTGAAGACAAAAGAGGGCGCAATAATAAAAACAGTGCATGAAACAGATCAAGTATTTCAGCAGAAAAAGCGGTAAAAATACTGTTAGCTCCCAACTGCTGTATTTTTAGCAGTATCTAGAACATTATTTTGTGGTAGGAAAGCTCATAATAATCTTTAATGAGGACTATTTGGGCTTTGTGGCTTTGATAGTTTAGACGCCTTCAAAGATAAGCTGATCATTTTTGCAATGCAGCTTCAACAATGCTGTGCTTCGGTCTCTTTTGTCGGTTTGCATTTCTCTCAGTACTTGAACCAGTTTCTTCCGGTGCAACAGTTGGGCTTCTATAACCCGGTTGCCTATCTCGCATTCCTTAATACTATAAGAGCGTTTATTCGCAGTGTATGAAAGTTTTTAGTTGGCCACTTGCGCTGTACACGACTTCTTCTTTTACAAAGCGAATGTATCACATTTCCCCCGGGTCAAAAGAAGCATCTTGAAAGACGGCGCCAGTACAATACACATAATGCTCTTGTGTAATTTTGCTTCGCCATTTCTCTTTATTTACGGGCAGCATTCACTGAAAACTTTCCCGCACATTTAACACACTTGTAGAGTATTCGTGAAATATTTCAGAACAGCAGGGGCGGTAGTGCGGCTTTAGTGGCGTTTTCGCATTTATATTCTGGCAGGAAGTCCCCGCCACTTCCTCCGCGAGACACCAGGGTTAAGTGTGTACATAAAGCTTCAGATCTGCAGCTCTTCAGCTCGCTTTCCCTGAATTTCAGTGGAATCAGTTTGCGTTACTCTCATCAAAGCGAAAACGCTACGCTGTATTCCTGCTTCCTGCACGGATCCACGTACTACGTTGGCAAGGGCTCGAGTGCAGCCCATATCCACGCCGTTAACAAGAACTCCGGGCAACGCTAAATAGAAGGGTGCCGTTGTATCCGCACAGACAAAAGCTTCTTGAACATTCTTTTAAGTTATGTTTCGTTACACAAAAGAGTTCCAGACCCTCCACACGCATACAGAAGTGCCTTAACCAAGCGGAAGAAATTAATGACGGTCTGCCTTCGAGGGAACAGGTGCGCCTAAAGAAAGATCATTAATCTGGAAGATGCCGGAAAGATCTTGGCCGCGCGAAAACAGCTGACGCTCGATTATTGCAAGGGGCGAAGGAACGAACTGTAGAGGTACTAGATAGGTGCTTTCAAAGAGCTGAGGCCTGCTCGAAAATCAGGCAACGAAGGTGTAAAGCTATCGATGCTTTGAAGAAGAAGTACAGTAGAGGAAAGACTGAAGCTTTCATGCAGGGCAACAAAAGGTCTCAGAAGCACTCAGCAATTTTATGAGCGCGGGGAAAACTATTTCGTTCCGTTGGCTATATTTTGTTTCTATGTTAAGTTTGCCATGCTTGCACCGGTAATCTTTAGTAATGAGGGTATGGCCATCCGATGAGAGCTCTCTTTTTGTTGGCAAGTGGAGCGTTATTAAGCACATTTAGTTGTATTTGGGCATTATAAATTTATTCTCGTTGTCCTATTTCGACGGACAATAGGTGGCCGGCTAGAACTGTTTGCAATACAAACAGGAGAGGTGAAGCAGCATGTTAGGAATAATTTGTTTGCCAGCTAGTGCCTAAATATCTAGACCACAAGAAGTAATTGCACTTCCAAAATTATCTCTTGCTGCGAGTCTTCCTTGAAAGCCATTGTTTTTACGCGCTTGCAAGTCATCATACAATTTGTGGAGAATGAGTTAAATACCGCGATGATTTTGCTGTCATGTTGTCAAAGCAGATATATTGCGCATACCTCACGTCAAGGCGCGTACGATCAGCTGACCAGTGATGTCGCTATCCTGTTTAAAGAGTTGAATGAAAAGGGCCACACGGTGGTGTTTCAGTGGATACCAAGTCACTGTGGCATCGCTGGAACTGAGTTGGCGTATGCAGAAGCACAGCAGGCACACCACAATGTAACTTACTTGTCTATACCGATCACAAGACAGGATGCTAACGCGATACTCTAGGGAGCACGTAAACAAGCTGCAGCCTTGCATTCGTCGGACCCGAAGAAACGACATGAACGCCTTCACAAGCTCGATCCAGAGCGCAAGTTCTGGGTCAGTCATGCTCCTCGTCTTCGCCGAAGTCAAGAGACATTGCTACACAGGCTGCGTCTTGGAGTAGCATTGACTCGGAATTATCGTCACACAATCGGACGAGAGGACACCCCAGACTGCCTTCTGTGCGGTTGTCCTGAGACTATCGAACATTTGCTTAGCGCTTGTGCAAAGTACTCTAGTGAGCGAATGAACCTTGAGACAGCTTTCCTACGCTTGGACACTCGCCCTCTGTCCGAACTAAAGATTTTGGGCACGTGGGCTGACAACAGGAAGCGAAGCCTAGCCGTTAAAGCCCTGCTTACATTTCTTGGTGACTCCTCTTTGGATTCTCGCCTCTAGGTTGCGACAAAATTGAGCAGACTGCGAAATAATGTCTGAGCAGTTTCTTTTTTTTTCATTGATGATAGTCATGTGCTAAAAAGTGAACTGTAGTCATCTGATTCAGCGCCCCGTTGTACGTGAGACGTTTATTGGTTTTACTGCTTGTACATAGTTCATTTGTCGCTTTCATTGTAATTTCCCATACCTTCCCTATTCATTCCTTTCTCTTTCTGTTAACACTACCCTCCCCAAAGAGGGAAGTAGCAGGCCCAAGATTAATTTCTCAGGCCGACCTCTTCTCCTTTTTAATAAACATTTACTTTCTCTCTCTCTCTCTCGTACCTCGTAATTCCATAACGAAGTAAAAAACTACCAAAATCTTAAGATGAGAGACACCTGTTTTACTGACCTACCTGGCACTTGCAGCCGCTCTAAAGATCTCAAAGTATCCAGTTCAAACGAACCCGTAGCAATCGCAAATTAGCAACAAAATTCTTCAGTACTTACAGTTATTTATATAGAATTTTGTCCCCACCTGCTCATATTGAAGTTGCATAAATGATATACCTCTCAAATGTAAGCGTGCACTGAAGGTCACGGCACCAACACGGCAGAACTTCGTGGGCGCAAATTTGACTGCTGTCCCGTGCCCGAGAGGTCTATTAGATAATCAAAAGGCACATAAGACTTGTTATATGCTCCGCCTTTATACTTTACGCATGCAAATGAACAGGTTACTTGACAGACGCAATTCCCCCGAAGCATTAGTTTCAAAATGACACGTCTTGGATGAGCCACGCGCACAATTGACATTCACGGATGATAACAGAGTGTTCCAGGGAAACAAAATGATAGAACAGCGCGAACTTGCAGGGAAAAAAGGAGAACCGGAGCGCTGATGGCACTTGCAGCGAGTGGCGCAGTTTTCGACCTGGTTCCATAAAAGATGTATTCTCGAAAGCGGTACTGTCTGATTATTTCCTCGGGCCGTCTTTATGAAATAGTAATCGTTACGCTCGATAAAAATAGCAGCCCTCGTTTTGTGTTTTAAGCATGGTGCGTTGCTCTTTAGGCAAACTCGATCATTTAATAGCGAAAAACCCAATTAGAATTTGTAGTCACAGCCTACGAACATCCTGGTAAGTAGTCTTTGACGTAATCAGTTTCACGTAGCGTTTCTTTTGCTACTGAGCAGTCAAGATACCCGAACAACATAAATGCGACGCCTTCCAGAACTCGGGCCCGCAGATGCTTTCTCGCACGCTAAGAACATGAATAAAAGCTAAATTTCTAACAAAGTTTGGTTAGAGTAATAACTGTTCCTCAAAGTTTTTGTTTGCGGCGGAGCTTAAGGCATGTTTCTTAAGCGGAGCTTAAGAAAACATGCAACCAGTCTACATTAAGCAGATACTACGTATATCCTTGCGTCACAACCATTTCTCTAAGCAATACGACTACAAAAATAGTCGGACAACGTAGCCAATAGCGGTGAAGAGAAGTTTAGGTTGTTGAAATGCGAGCCATACTGAAGAAACGGGAATAATCTGAATTAAACCAAAATCACGCTAAGGCCATTTGACAGTGCGTTGAAGAAGTTCGGCATCATATAAAAAAATTATCTTGTACTATTCTTCCTGACCTCAATAGGAATTGTTTTGCATCTTGGAATGGGTCTAGAACTCACGACATCAGCAATAGTTGAAGCAGGATATGCTGCAGTTTTCCTCGCAAAGAGAAAGATCAGAAGGGACATCAATCTCAGTGGACGACCGATTTTGATGACCAATGTTGAGGCCCTGAAGCTGCACTAGTATTTCTAATTAGGTTTCTTCTGTATCATCTCATAATGTTTTTAGGCGAGTGAGTGTTAACAGAACACAATACAGTAGAAACATCTTCAAACAAAGCTCCATTAAACGGGTGGAAGTGGCCTCACAATGTTCATAATAGTGCTTTCTTTCACTTTTCCCTTCACCTACTACCTTGGCTTATGACACGTACAATTAATCCTGAGCCACCAGAGGCTCTTTGATTTCCATCGCTCAAGTGCTTTACTGTGGAAAACAATAGTGTTCGGAACGATCAACCAGAGGTATGAAGTATATTTTGCCAAAACTGTTTTTGTTAAAAATCTCCACATGTTATTGACGTGAATCTAGAATTTCGCAACTATAACCACTTATCAAAAACGTTACTTCCCAACCCGTTATGGCCATTACGAATAAGTCGAGTACTTGCGAAGGAAAGTTTAACATCCGCCTAAATGCAGCCATGCGGCTACAAAGGAAAGCTATACAGCTTTCTCAGAAATCTCGCAGTTGAATCTTCGTGGTCGAATAATACCTGTCCTTCACATGGAGTTGTTTATCAACTTCTCTCTCACGCTACAAACGACTAGCCTCCTGGTTAGCTTATTTAGTAGAGCGGCTGCTCCAGTCAAACGCTGGTCCCGGGTTCGAGTACTGGACCATGACTAATTTTTCTTCGACTACGAAGTTTCTGAGAAAGCTGTATAGCTTTCCTTTGTAGCCGTATGGCTGCATTTAGGCGGATGTCAAATTTTCCTTCGCAGAAACTTACTCCATCTTGGAGGATTTCCCCTAAATCTGGTCGATGAAGAGTACTTCCGAACAACCCGGAGTCGCAATATACACTAGTAAATGCGTTTAGGCTCGGCGGCAGTTTGGGTGGACGGACTTAAGATCTGTAGCTAGCGCAGACAAAGGTGAGTAATGTCTAACATTAATCTCCCTGTCGAGGCTGAGGGACAGGCGATATTAGAAACGTATTCCGAATTTAGGTAAGCTGAGAGCTAAGCAGCAACATATCACCCGACCTATTCAACCATATTTTTTGGTGTAGAAAGGTTTTTCTCATCCCTCCACTGGTTATACACACCCAATTTTTTTCGGGGTAATAAACCATCCCCAACACTAAGAATGGTAAGGAAACAAGCTCAAGCCGGACTGCTAAAAGCCAAAGGGTGGACCTATGCTAGCCGCACTGACCAATCACACTATGCGTCCTTTAGCATGGCTTGAGAACCGTTTGTTGTTTAAGGTAGGCGTGCTAAAGTATCAGCTGCAACTAACCGTCTTATATGTAGGAACATCTAGACAAAGCAAGCCTTCCATTGGGTTTTGAGTGCCCAATGCTAATTTATTTTTATCTGGCCTGTTTAGTAGCTACCTCACTGTGGCGCCATCCATCAATCACCAAGGAGATTGCGGCGGCAACCAGGCCGCAGGAAACTGAAAAAGTAATCTAAAATTTGCAGTTTATACGGCCAATCGAGGGGGTTTAGGCGACAGCCTTGCCAAAACATCACCGCACAGAAAGTCAGAACTTAAATATGGGCTTTTCTTGACAGGTGGAAATAAAACAGAAACGACACAGGAGATGCATTCGCTACAGCACTTGAATTTCCGGAAGCTGACAGCGTGGAGGGACGAATGGCTGTCACTTGCTATCGTTAGGGCTCCTTGAAGGTGGCGGAAGGCGGCTGGTCTCTCCTGTCTGGCGGCACTTCCGGCTGGTGACTCCCCGGTGAAAAGCGTCCCTGCGCTTATCTAGCTTGCATTCGAAGTGCCACGCTTCCTGAGTCGCACCGTATTTTTAAAGTTCGCTTCTCTTTGGCAGGAAAGGAAGCGCGCGGTAATTCGAACGGAGCAACGCAAAAGTTCAGAGGGGAGAATCCCTACAAATTCAAGTAATTAGGAATTTCCCGAATTTATTTCAACTTGGACAACTTTTAGTTTATTTCTTTCGATAAACAATTCATTAAGTGGTGTTTGGGATCCTAGAGGTATGTTTTGCATAATTGTTTTTTGCTATTTGTGTAGCCTCGGCATCGGCGTCAGTTTCGTTGATAACGAGTTTCCACGGGCGCGTAATGAGCTCTGCTCCTGAGGACTTATAGAAACCAAAAAAATCGCTCAGTGAGCCTCGCGACTATTGCATTAGAAGTATGAGCTACTAAGGTAGTGTTTTGGCAACTGGGAATGGAAGCCTAAGGTTTTTTTTCACTGTACGATGTAGTACAAAGTGATAAAGTGTACGCCCTGCATTTACACTGTTTGTTCCGGGCCGCGTTTCAGCAAATATTGAAAATTTGATGACGTAACTCCGAATGCAGTTTATTGTAGTCCATTCGCCAGCTATCTCCATGGTCATTTGAGGGCGGAGCGATATTAAACAGAAGCAGTGCAGGTCCAAGTGATATTGTGCACTGCGCGTCCACAGGAATGACAATACAGGCAACACGAAGGGAGGTAAGGTGCGCAACAAGTACGAAGACAAACATCTGTGATTTAACGCGCCCAAACTAAACCTTGGATATAAGACACAGTAGTAGAGGGTAAAGATTATATTTTGACCTTCAGTGGTCTTTAAAGGGACACTAAAGTTAATTTGTGAAGCTTTTGTCTTTGCTTGCGCTGCGTCGACTGGCTCAAATAAACACGTTTCATCGCTTGTCCACGCGATAAACCGATACTGATGCTACAAAGCCTCAAAGAAGAAAAACTACCATGCGGGGGTTTGCGGCAGCCGCACCAACCAACAGCAGTAACGTCAGTACAATGTGGTACGTGATTGAAGAATGCGTGAATGTTTCAGTTTAGGTTCTGTGAGACAAAGTGCTTAGCATCTGACGTTATCGTTGGATGAGCATTCTTGATATCCAGCAATCGCCATACCGCCCTTCTACCATGTTGTCGGCTGTAAAATGCGTCAGAGCGTCAGATAGGCACAGCTTAAAACCACAACAATCACTAACCGAGGCGTACGCAGTGGATGAACGCCCTCCGCGTCACCGCAGACGCTCAAATGCGATGCGCTTTTCCTCCATCTTTGGACCTTGCCCTTGGGCCTGTATTGTAAGAGGCGAGTTCGCACTCGGCCAAGGGCCGGCTGATTTGGGACTGCTCCCGCAACCAGTCAGTGCTTAGGGCAACACCACGCCAACGAGAACTGGCTAGCACATCACTGTCAGTCTTTACGCCTTCCGCGACCCTGCTCGTGGAGCAATGTACTATACAATTAAAAACTGGCAAAAATGGTAAACATCGCAGAATAGAAAATAACGTAACTTAAAAAAACATGCGCTCTCTGATATTCATTCTCCCGGCTTGCAAAACGCAGTACCTACCTAGTGCTCCAGACCACTCAGCCATGAGCCAGTGATGCCAGGGATGGAAATACAAAGTGTACAATGTACATCCAGCTTACATTTTTATTTAGTTTTCACATTTAAATCACAATTGTTGACTATTTCTTTTACAGCGCCCATGCACTAAGCGTCCCCCCAATTCCCAGGATACCTCGTGTCTAGGAACCGCAATGGTTAGATGAAAAAGCAACCGCAGCTGTGTGATTGTGCTGACGACCGCTGTGCTAGTTCACCCAGTGCTAGAAGGGCTTGCCGCACCGTGGGTTCACGCTCTACGATAACACGTTCTGTTGATTTTTATTAATTATTCCCAATATTAGGTTCGCTTACTCTTCTCCTGTCTTCGGTTGGCGTTAGATTTTTCTACTAACGTACCAATAAGAGAAACGTCGCGTTCTCGCTTTTGCGGAGCGACTTGGTCTTAGAGCTTGGTACAGTCTACAAACTAACGAACGTAACGCATATTCTCACAGGCACAAACGTGCCGTGGCTTAGTTTCACCTGAGCGTATGAATTGCGGCCACCCGCCGGCCGCCGGCCGACTAAACGCTGGCCCGACTGATTTTGTTGGAGGGTCGGCCAGCCGCGCAACAGCGCAATGAAACCAAGCCACTTTTTTTTACTTCACACGAAACGTCACAGGAGATCGGCAAGCAAAATGCAGACAGGAGGGCAGAGTTTTCGAATAATTCTTGCAGTGAATTAAATCGCGTAAACACAGCGAGAGCTCACCTAGATGCTGCAGCCTACAATTTGCGCTAATATTCCCGCAATGTTTTCACATCCCTTCAGTTTTCATTCAACGAGCGACGAAATGCCGACGCACGGGAGTTTTCGGTTTTCGCCGAGAAATCTGAGAGATATTACGGAAATAGCTTCGAAAGTGGTTTTTTTGTTGTCCCGTACACTATTGTAGAAGTGTTCAGGACCAGCTCCAGGCGCACACACCGAACATTATTTGAATTATCGAATATGTCCTTCCGTTAACAGTAACAACAGGAATACGTTTGAGAATCCGGTCCCGGGAACGAATAAGTATCACGCTCTAATAAACAAAAATGACCTTTAAAATAGTTTTATATTGCATTCAAATGCTCCGTGGAGGACTCCAGCGGATTAGCTACCCCTCTCGGATAGCGCAGACAACTGCAGTAATAGCGGAACCGGACGTGCAGTGCACCCCCCTTTACGCTGTCGACCCGCAGTTTTTGTTTCGTATACCCCATGGTTTATTCCAACCAAATGAAGGTGTTTACAAGGCCTAAGCCACAAAGTAACCGATACGAAAAACTCTATTTGGGAAATATGAATTATGCATCACCTCTGTGTACCCGTTCGGATGCATGAGAGGACACCGAACACGTGTTTTAATTTGTCCACTCCCCTACTCGGCGCAAATGACGGCGCGAAGTTCACTACGGGTGACAAATCTTAGCGTGACAGCCTTTCTAAGCCCCTGTAACAGCAAAGGAAGTGCGGTGCGGGGTTTTAAAGCTGTTGTGGGTTTCTTGGGAGACTATCAACTAGACGTCAGCTTGTGTTTGTCTCTCTCGGTGTATTTTTGTATATATGTGTGCATGTGCGCCTCTGATGGTTATTCATTCTTTTTTTTTCAATTCATAAAATCTTACGATTAGTTGTTGCGTATAATCTTCATGACATATTCACCAGATATCTTAAGTGCAAAATTGATTCGCTATGCTTGAGCACTCGATCTAAGCGTGTGGACTTGCTCATTTGTTATAAATATACGTAGATATATGAACTGTTTGCCAGAACAGTACCCACAAAAACCGCAATTTATAACGCTGCACTACCTTATATAATAACCTCAGGGAATATAAATACACATAAATATATGTAAATAAATATATATAAATATAACCTCAGGGAATTCATTGAAGCCGGATACTGAGGCGAAAGCGTCTTTGTGTTCGGGACCCCACTAACACCCCAAAGAACAATGCCCTACGCTGTTCTGCCGACATTTTTTTTTACATAGAACGCTATAAAGCCTATAGCCAAGAGTTACGGTGGCTCACACCTCTCCGGGCGGGGATATTCTTTGTAACGGCCGAAGGACAGAGACCCCGTTGAAGTACAGGGAAGAAACAATGCTCCGACATCTATGGGCGATCGCCGCCGACAGAGATCAGCCTGTGTAGGCATGGTGCCTTCTAGCTATTCTTCCTTGATAGTATATTTTCTTGAACTACTAGATGTGAATTTTTTGTTTTACTTGTCCTTCTTTAAGGTTATCTTTTAACACCTAAATTACGGTTTCGAAGTTCTTCGGATAAACTGATTAGACGGTCGTTGCAGTACAATGAAAAATGCTAGGCATGATTTTATGGCACAAAAAATTCAGACTGCTTTAAAACTTTCCCGAGAAAATGAAGTGGGTTCCTTTCTTATCTGAAAAACAAATTTCGGCTCTTGATCCTGTACCGTGCAACCACAGATAAAATACCTAATAAGCGAAAAGACGAGAGCTCATAGGTATAATTTTATAACATGAAGGAAGTAGTGGGTCATTAAATTTGTTTTATCTCAATGCAAAAGAAGCCTCGTCTAGCGAGCAGCTTTAAACGAGCTACGAGTTCAAGAGGGTTTTATTAGTGGCTAAGATTTTGGGCGTGACATTAGAGATAAGCACTTTCTCATTTTTTTAGTTAGTGCACTCAAGAATTTATTGCAGTGTGCGTACTCTTTTTCTCTGATTAACAGCTGTGTTGCATCACATTTGTTCGGATGGTGATTCACAGTTATAGGTGCTCGCTCGACCTTCGCATTTTTAAGGTAACACAGGCACGCTCGCGGGCAAGATATTAAAGACGATAGTCTTTCTTGGGCTACTCAAACCAATAAATTTTCACCTGTCTGTCTTTGACTCGATTCAGCCACCGCGCCAAAAGGATAGGAGTTCTTATAAACTCACAGCCAAATCTAAACGTCTAAGTCCAGTGTAATGTTCATACTTGTCAAGCTTCATGAACAAGAACAGGGCATTGCGCGAATATAAGGCCACAAATTAATACATAGCTGATATTTGCAGTCTTCATTTATGAAAAATCATAGATGCTTGAAATTTGCGAAATAAAATATTGCATCCACTGCAGCAAAAGAAATCACTCAGCCGTCACCTCTATCGCCCGCGCCACTTTAGCTTCTAACCGCATTTTACGAAATTAAGCCGCAACAGTTACGAAAGGTTCCACTAGATAGGTTCCACGTTCTGCGTGTAACGGACGTGCAGCAGGAAAACGTGGTTCTATAAATGTTTAAGCAGGGCGCATCGATTCACGCGCGCCTTCGCCGTAAACCAGTGCTTGCTTTGAGGCACCCGGGCTCATAGATGGTAGAGATTTTTTTAGAAACTCTATGCCTGGCCTAGATGACTGGAACGCGGTAAATTTAAATCGACTTGAGCAAGCGTTTAGCGTGTTTACCTTCAAAGGAGCGCGACGGGAGAGGAACAGCATGACAGGTGAGCGGGAAAGCGAAGGGAGGCATTTACTTGGACAATGTTGACAAATACTATCGTCTTTTGTCGACATTTGCAACAAACGGAGACGATACGCGGCCAGTTTTTTTTTTATAATATCAAGACGGATTATGTTTGCTTCGACAGGCACCCGATCATTTTATTACAAATGTGGGGAAATCTCGGTTGAGGAACCAGTTGTTTTTTCACTGATGCCCTTTCACTACACCACCAAAGTTAATTTACAGCGAGTTTATTCTACCGATCCAAACCGCATAGCTAAACCGGGGTAATACGAACTTGTTCTTTTTGTGGCAATGTAGAGCACGGCAGGTCATTTAGTTTTCGTACGTTTCGTGGCAGGCCCGAATTTATAGCAGTGGGGGTAAACTTTTCGCGTTTCATCAACAAGGAGCATATTTGCTTCGAAAAGCACGCAATTATAATCATAAAAATATATGTAAACTCGGTTCTGGATGCCGATTTCTTTCTGCACCGTTGTCTTGGACCACACATAATAGGATAATGTAGCATCCATATTCATCCTACTACGCAAGTTTGATCACAGGCCGTGGCGACAGCTTGTCTGATGGAGGCGAAAAACAAAAAAAGGCCCGTGTGCTGGAGAACTCGTTGCACGGTAATGGTCCCCAGGTGGTCAAAATATTCCGAATCCCTCCACTACAGCGCGTCTCATCGCATATGTAACATCGCATTTGTAAACGTCATACAGCATCTATAACCAGATTCACTGATTTGATAATTATAAGCGTTAACGTCGCGACGCTGCAAAGGCGATGAGGCGCGCCGTAGTCGAAGGTTGGGATTAATTCTGACCCACCAGAGGACTTCAATGTCCGCCGAAATCTGGAACACATGGCGATTTTGCTTTTTGCCGCCATCAGAAAAGCGACCGCATCAGACGGGACTGAAGCCTGCGTCCTCGGCTCAGCAGAACAAAGCCACCAGATCCGGTTCTACGTGTTGGCACATAAACATAACCCCCAGCCATAGACAGTTCTTCGAGTTTAACAGGCGCCCTTGTGGAACTCCACAGTGCATTTCGTACCCGTCTGCGTTATCGCAATCAATAATTTATTGCAGTGGGTGTCTTTTTATTTTGATACATGGAAGCAAGAAACATTCATACTTGGCGGCAGAACGTATACCCGGGCAGATCCCGGGGTATAGCTGCTTGCTTTATTCACACAATTTGATGTGTGAAAGGATAGGAAAGAGCCCGAAATTGTGATGGTTGTTTCAGTAAGATGCACATATTTGCCTCTTCAAGCACTCCGTATAATCATACAACTCTGCTGAACAATGAGTTTCAATGCCTCTTTCTTTGTCGACTTATATTTAAAGCGCCATCTGACGATAGACAAGACAACACGTGCGCTCGTGTTGCTCTCGGCTGGGCGCACCCAGCCGAGAGCTTTTCGAACACAGTTCTCTTCTCTTCTTCCTGCCTACCTGCCTGCCCTGTCTTGTATTGTCTTGCCTTGCCTTGCCTTGCCTTGCCTTGCCTTGCCCTGCCTTGCCTTGCCTTGCCATGCCGTGCCTGCCCTGCCTGCCTGCCCTGCCCTGCCCTGCCCTGCCCTGCCCTGCCTTGCCTTGCCCTGTCTGCCTTGCCCTGCCTTGCCTTGCCCTGTCTGTCTTGCCCTGCCTGCCTTGCCCTGGCTTGCCCTGCCTTGCCTTGTTCGGCCGTGCCCGCCAGCCCGCCAGCCTGCCCGCCAGCCTGCCTGCCTGCCTGCCTGCCTGCCTGCCTGCCTGCCTGCCTGCCTTGATTCTATTCTGCCGCCCGGTACCCAAGGTGGAGCGGAAGCTGCGCTATAGTCTTATATACCCATAGCCAAATATCAACACCTAAGTCAGGTGTCAATATTCATACTTCTCAAAATTATTCAACAAACACAAGACATTACTCCATTATGAGGCAGAAAATTAATGCATAAGTGGTACTTGCCGTTACATTATTTAAAAATTTATCGTTGTTTCGTTTCTGCGATAGCAAATGAAATGCAACCAACTGCGTAACACCGTCGCCTGATGTTGCCCGTGCTACTATAGCTCAGTTGGTATTTCAGAAATCGAACGGACACAGCAACGAAAGGTTCAACGTTGCACTTGGAACGCTCGTGCAATAGGGCAACGTGGTTCTATAAACGTTTAGTAAGGTGCCTCGATTCACGCTCGTCTACGCCGTACGGCAGCGCTGGCATCGAGGCACCCCACTTGTAGCAGTGGGATGGGGTAAATTTACAGTGACTTGGGTAAATCTCTATCGTGCTATCTTGAAAGGAACGAGACGGGAGAGGAACAGCATGAGAGGTGAGGGAAAGAGAAGGGAAGCGTTTACATGGCGGGGGCACCAGTCGACTATCGTCTTTCGTCGACATTTGCAACCAAAGGAGCAGATACACGGCCTTTTTTTCTTGGGCCTCCAAGGTTTTTCGGTGCGAAGAATAGAAAAAGCTTGGCCTGAACATCTGTTGTGTTAAAACACATGTGTGATCACATCTCGTTTTGATTCAGTTGCGAGAACTTAGCATAAAAGCCGTGTAACCTGACGCCAGCCAATCCAATGCATCTGATTACTGCTAGCGTCGGCATGCGAAGCGCGGTTGCTTTTTATAGTATGAACTGGACACTCCAACAAACGACGAGAGGTAAAGCTAGGATAGAAACATAAGAAGTTACTGTAACTGGGAGCATCCTGCAATTGGCGGTGCCCACTTGTTATCTTCTGGCTGTAGGCTAAGCGGCTTAGAAATGGGCATTATATTTTTAGTGCTTCTTGAAGATGCCCACAAGCATTGTATGGCGAATACTTCCAAGCCCTGGAGGACAATTATATTTTCGCTGACATTTATTGTTGTGTTCGAAAACTGCAAATTTTAATTTTTTGGATATAGAGAGGAAAGTGTATCTTTATACTTTTTGACCGCTGCGTGCATGCTTTCAATATGTACCAAAGGTAGATTACATTGAAGATAACATAGGAGCCATTTATTTTTGATAATTGAAATATGCAACGGCCTTGAACTTCACTGAAGAATTTAGAGGAGTGGAGTACTAGGTTGGCAGACCATTCACGCTCGCTATGAAGTACTGGCAGACATGAGTTAGCTCACTTTTGCCGACACGAGGAACGTTTAAACAAACTTCTAAGGTTAAGACTCTTCAAATTGATGAGTTGCCAACTTTAAAGGTTCTGGCTGTTATTTATATTTAACAATAAAAAGCTCAATCGGAAACCGACAAAGGATGTTTAAAGGGTCACTTTATAAACAACACGGGAAAGAACATTCGAACGTGTTGGCTTGGTACTTGTAGCGGAATGGGAAATCCGATGAGAGAAAAAGAGCATCAGCGTTGAAGATGGCAGTTTAGCAATACGGAATATCTTGAATATTTTTACTGCAACTATTTTGAGATCTATTGTTTGGAACTGAAAGAAAACCGAAACTTCATTCCAGAATGTCATTTAACCGTTAGCTCGATCTGTAACCCTTGACCAAATACCCTGTCGTGCGCTACCCGTTCTCATGCTGCCGAAAGTTCATTCAGACACCATTTGTAATGAATCGTTAGAAGTTCCTATGCCTTTCTTAGCGTCAGAATACCAAAGATGCTCAGGCTTGCGACGATGTTTTTCCGTCGAGTTAACTGCAGCGCGCAGTAATTCAACGTCTTCGAATCCTGCTGTCACGACGCAACCGCTGCGTCGGTCGACTAGACGTGATTGCAATATCTGGGGCTCTGGAGCCTTCACGCGAGAGAGGCTCAATTTAAAATCGCATATCTGGTCAGCTTCCGTCAAAGCCTTGCTTCTGCGCAGAGGAAGTGATACGAAACTAGTTTATTTTGCCTATAGAAGACTCGCAACAAGGAGGAATGGTGGTAGGCAATATGGAAAATGGGCACACTGCATACGTGAAACAGGGGGTGTTGACAGCTCTCAAAGTAATAGCAGCCACTTTTAAAATATTCGCATTCATCACCTTTTCTGTATTATCCAGCAGCAGTGCATCCTGTAAGCCACACGAGTATAATGCTTTAGGAGGGCACGCTTCCGCCTAGTGTGTTTAAGGGCCAGACACTTGAGGGTAGCATCTGGCAGGGGGTTTAGGAGACAGGCGGTGTGCCAACGCAAGGCTACAGCCGTACAGCCAGACTTCCGGTAATTGTGGGGCCACGGAAAAAAAGGGCTAATTATACCCTCAGAATAAAGTTGCAGCGGCGAAATTTGGAAACATGGGTGCCGCAAAATGCCCTCACGCGCCGATTGGAGACACATGTTGCGATGCGCATGCGATGAGTCGTCGGCATCGTTCAGCCTGCACGGCACTCCGACGAGTCCTAGTCGAGAAGGAAGATGCCTGTTGGTCAATCACGCATCACGCCGCGGCCGCACTGAGCGGTGTGTTGTCTACGTGCGTTCCTGTCGCTATCTCTCGACGCGACAAAATCCCTCGTGATGTCGCTCATATAATCTGCGTGCACTTGGAGTTCGAGATTGCAGTTGGATACTTATTTTTAATATTGCGTACTCATTGATGTAATAAAGGCATGAATAAGTCGTCACTGCTATTCATTGAAACAACCGTCGCTAAAAGTCGTAAATCCGCCTGGTTTTCAACAACTTAACCCTCGCCCTTCTCAGCCACCTTTCAAGTGATCTTGAGAACGGACGATTGACTTGCTAATCGTCACAGCACCCGCGCAACGGACTAAGCGATTACCATTTACTCGAGGCAATGAGGGTACTTGTTGGGCAGGGTTTTAACTGCGTCCAATCTTAAGAATGAGGTCAACCATGCCAGGCGCCTTTTTCACCCGGTTTAATCCACGTTAGTCCGCTGCAAAGAGAGCGCATGTGAGAGGGTTATCCTGCTAGGCAAAAATATGAACTTTGACGACACGAAGAATCTCGTGGAATTGGTTAAGTGTCACCGTGGCCAGAGCAAGGATGCTTTGTCCGCAGCCAGCACCAAAATCTATTTGGCAGAGATCCGACGAGGTGCTACGCGACCAGCGAAACAGGCGTCACATAATATCAACCCTGTCGAACTTACAAAAGGGTGCAACTGCGAAAAAGCCCCCAGCTAGATCGTCAGACAAGACTATTGACTCTTTAGATGTTGCAGGACGAGAGGGTTGTAGCGCAACAAAACCGCCAAGCCCGCCATAAAGAGAGCTGATTTATAACACTACAAGGGATAGCGAAGTCAGGGTTGCAGCGGGGAAATCAAGGGGAGGAGGCTTGAATTCTGGACCCTTTCGGGCAATCTCACCGCAGCATGAACGCGCAAGTGTTGCTTCGATTCCATCATACAGAATTATTTCCGCGTCCCGTGCAGCGCCTATGGAGTACGAAGGTTCAACGCGGATGTACGTGCTTTATCAGCAGTACATTCAGCAGTCAACATATTGGGGCAGTTTCAAGCCTCAATTCGCAATTTTTTGGCAAGTTCCGTTTTGAGTGACGAGTGACGAGTGTCCGTTATGAGTGACGAGAAAGCAGCAAATAGCTTTACGCATCAAGCAAATATTGAGCCAAATATTACCTTACGTTTATTCCTGGTCTACGCACGAAATACATCAGCATTGGAAAACAGCTTGGTGTTGTCACGTCCAGGGTCAAACCTGCAGTGGTATGTTCATGAGTTCTTCAGCCAGCGCGCTTCACTACTGTTGAAAATGCGTTAAGTTAAACGCAACATTTCCCCGTTGATAACATACAAAAGGTCGGATTGTTGTCGGGATAAAAGTACGATAACGGAGTGGGTCCACCTTCTTGCGGGTGCTCCCACAAGCAGAAGTCTCTGGCTGAACAGTTTACACGTCTTTGCGAGAAAAATCTGTTGCCTAGTAGAGCCAGGCCCTGCGGCTGCCTTGGTGTGACAGACACATTTCAGGCACGCCGGGAAGTCAGGTTCCCACCGGGCATTGTCCACAAGACAGGTTCCGTTGCATGGTTCGATACAGTTGCACCATGCCGAAGTGTCCGTGTGAGGCAGCGCCGCAACAGAGAGGTGAAATGAGCTCGTGCCGCATCCGTTTGTCGCACGCCTGTGCGCCAATCCAGACCTAGGGTTTAGTGACCCGGGCAGCCGTAACTGCATTCGGCTTCGCTTGACGCGTTGAGACCCGGGTCTTGGCTGCCGCCAAATTGAATGCGAATGATGTTTCTATCCGCAGGATGCCTAAAAGGAGAGGCAGTGCGCATTCTTGAGGCCAGATTACAGGAGGATGTGCACATTATCCTGTGGACCAGACGACAGGGTAAGGGTTAGCTATATTCTCTGGACCGTATTAAAGTATATTTGTTATTTAATAATCTTAACCAAACTAAAGAAAACGAAACCAGCCTTCTTCAAAAAGATATTGGGCGAGTTGATTTCGGAGAACACTTTAGGGTTAAATATTCACTTTGAAACTGGAATTTCCGAAAAACTGTTCACGCTTTAACCCGGACCTTTGGCGTCAAAATCAGACGCTCTACACGGCGAGAGCTGACTAGGGAGGCCCTTTTAGCAGATGCTCAAAGCGGGATGCCACACTCTTGTCTGCTCCACAGGATAAAGCTGAATGTTGTCTGTTCCACTGAATAGGCAGTGCAAAAAGGTAAGCACAGCCTTTATGATTATGATGATGCTGCCGCTGTGTTTGCACGTGCCCACAGGGGCGTTGGCCTGATAACAATGAAGAACGGGGTATCCAGGCTTCGGTATCTTCCTTTCACACTTCTAGTACTTCTTGCTCAGCGCATTTTAACTGCCACTATTACAAATACTTATCACGGGATTAGCGAAATCCACAGTAGCGGAGGAATAATTTAGGGCTTATTATTTATGTTGCACATCCTTTTTAAAACGAAAAGCAATAGTGCCTTAGCTCTTGCTGTCCTTGCCGCAGTTAGTGCGTTCCCGTGTCCCCTTAAAAAAGTGGCACGTGCCCACCCTAGGATATTGGCGAAGTATGAAGAGTATTTCAGGAATCGTTAAAAGAATTGGGCTTTCAAATCTCTCAGGACACGCGTGTTGCTCCTTCTTACGCCATTAAACGTCAAGAATTGAAGAATTTGACTTACCACCAGGTAGGGTCGAAAAGTTTTTTTTCTAGAGTTGCGCAGATCATGATTGCATGTCTTTTTTTGTTTTTGAACGTCACGGTGTGACTAAGGTGCATTTCAATATCATAGGTATTTTTCGGGCTTTACAGTGACCTAAAAATACTCCTCTATCCGGGCGTATGCGCTTCACTGTAATACGTCCTGTAACTAGGAGCCCTCCTAACACAAACTAAATAAAGAAAAAATACGCTGACCGTATAAATTATTTCTCCCAAGCCGATAGAGAAGTGTTAACTTAAAGAATTACCTGATATTTGATTATTTGCAAATGACTCTCTAAAAAGACCACAACGTAATATTTGTAAATTTGCCCGGACCAGCCAGAGAAGCGTGAGTGCGATACTACCACCAAAATGGTCGCACTAGTAATGTGCACTGCAGATACAAGCGACATGCCCCACCCTAAACCCGAGCCAGATGATGTCCCGCTGGCGCCTTCCCAGCTTACGCCCGACGAAACTAAACAAGAACATCAACACCAGCGCAAGTTCGTTCATAATTGCGCCATTTTACCATCAGAATTGTTTAAGCTTGAGCTTTGTCTTTTGGCGTTCGCAAAAAATACCAAGAAAAAACTCTTTGGGTGCGAGGCGCCCAGCACTACGTTCGCTCAGCCGCGTAGACCGAGCCAAGCCCTGCCTAGCTGTATCATCGTGCGTGCTATGACCGCTCACTGTGTGCGTGGCGTGAATTCTCGCGTCCCCTTCCTCTCGCCAGTTCACGTGCGTTCGCTCCTCAAGTTAAGATCCCATAACAGGTCAAACTACAGACGCTTAGTTCGTGACGCCAGTTGCCACTGGTTCTACCTCATGCTGATGCAGTCTCCTCTCCGAGAGACGTAAAAACCTGCCGGCATAACGATCCGGGCCCGCCAGTCATCGAACACTTTAAGCGGCAAATTCGGAAATACATGTGATCTGCAAGAGCCGGGTCTCTGATGAAAGGAGACTGGCTACCAGCTCTGCTATTCCTCCAGCCTCGCAGAACTAGTGCAAGATGCGCCAATTTTCTTTTCAATCAAGACATCTTTTTGCAAAAAAATAAAGATGAGACCCACCTTTTCGGAGTTATTATGAAAATCCAAAATGAGTAATTGACCAATCAAAAAGTCAGCCTAGCTAGCCCTACATGTTTGAGGCTAAGCATGACGATGATAATTTGATCCCCATTAAGACCTCTGCAGAGTGTGGCGTTTTCATGTCATTTAGGGGTAATATGCTAGTGTCGACTTCTAAACTGGAAATATAACTGCAGTAATAAAAATTAGAATATAGGGACCCATCCTGTCCTGAAGAGTGTGATAGCCAGCGGAGCTTTTGGTGTACCGAATCAATCCCGCAATGAAGGAGATAAAAATTCACTTCAGGGGACTTTTGTTTCATTTGAACAGTAACGGGAACGGCTGTTCTGTGCAGCACACTCCAATCCGCTTATACCACAATCTGCGCCAAAGTTCTAGCGAACAACAACTTTACACAGATTCCTTTTGCTTGGGTCAGTAAACTCAACAATTCTGGAACGGTGTCCAATTTCCTCATTTATAAAGCTTGCAGTGGTTTTAAAGGGGCCCTAAATAGGCTTCCGAAGGTCGCCATTTCAATCACGCAATCGCTAGAGCACCCCTTTACAACAACGTATACTAAATATTACACCTCTGCGTAAAGCAGGGGCCACACAAACACGAAAAAAAGATTTCACTTTCTCTCCTGCCTCACCAAGCATACCTTGCCGCCACACTACCGCTCTGACGCAGTTCTTTCTGGCTCTGACGCGCCTCTATGACGCACGAGACATTTCCCAGTGCGGCGCCGCGAACGCGAACCACAGCGACAGCGCTCCCCGTGCAACCGTAATCTGGTGGGCGGAGCATGCGCGTCGAGTACTAAAAAAAAGCGCGTGCAGGGCTTAGCGCAGCCAATGACTGCACGTACATCAAGGAGGGTGATGGAGTGCCCTGTTTCTCTCGGTGGTCTTGCGCCGGGTCGATGACGTCGTGGCTTCCACAGTGCTTCGGAGGAGCTACTTGAGGAGGAGAGCCCCAGGCCTTACGGGTGCGCCTTTTTAATGAGTGATAACTCGGGTAATACTTAACCCATTTAAACACTTTTTGCGGGATGACGTTTCTGGGATAGTACTCCAGTGACTGCCCATGAAAAATTGAAACATTCGGCAGCCTATTTAGGCCCCCTTTAACACGACCCACAGAACGCCAAGGCTTTTAGCGAGTTTGCTCGCCGTATAACATCGAAAATTAATTACATTTGCATGTGAGTGAGGATGGTTCAGAGATTCAGAAGTGCCGATGCTGGGCCAGTTGGTATACATTGATAATGACGAAATATCACAAAATTGATGAGGCAAGGTAAGCTCCGTCTGTTCTATTCTGTTTGCCTGTCAATATTACTCTATTACGGTAGTATGCTTTATAGGTAGTTTTCTGCGTCGCACCTATGTGTGGCGAGAAGTAACCGTTATTATTTATTGAAACAACCGAAATAATGGGCTTCACTGAATCCCTAATTTCATTATTCAAACGCAGCCACCTTTATGCATTTCAGACTTGGAAAAATATCCGTCAAATCAGGAACACTGGCCTTAGGAGCGATATTGTTTTATATTCAACGCGGCATGGACGCTATTTCAATCAGCTTTTTTTTTTCAAGGCAAAGCACGTGCGTGTGGGATTTGAAGCGAGGACGCCTCGATTTGCCGGGCAGCTGGAGGAGCAGATTCACTCTTCCACCGGAGGTAGGCCTTCCTGTACAGGCTGCACAGGTAAGAAGATACAGGTACAAATTTCACGTTGCTTTTCGCCAAGAAAACTAAGAACAATTATTTCATACACGTAAATTTGAACACAGATCTAGGACGGCAAAGCGCTTGTGCTTAATTTGCGGCAACAATTGTTTCTTCTCTGCCAAAATGAACCGGCTTGCGCAGTCACTATCTCTTGAAAGGATTGGAAGAAAGTCAGAATCGCCCACAGCCGGCGCCAAAAATAGTGCAATTACTGAACTGGGTTAAAGAAGCAGGCTAATAGTTCTCTCAAAGATAAGTTGTCGCGAGACACAGGGCAATATTTTGAACCAGATTGATGGGACCTAGCACTGCAAATCCGACAGCGTCAGTAGATTGTCATCTATAAAACTGGTACCCAGGTCTCGTGCTATGTCTCGGCAGCATTTGATAGAAAAGTTCAAAACTAATTTCTCTGAGGCATCTGCGGACTGTCTTGGGTTAAAAGCGTCTGTCATACTTTTACGTCGTCGCAGGAACAGCTGATGGGACATAAAGCAGGCCCGCGCGATAGTTATACAAGCTAAGCCATTGTCTATTACAAGCATACATCCTTGCATGCGCTTCCGCATCCGTGCGAGCACTATACTCCGATGCCATGCCATCATGTCATCGGTCGATTTGCCGGCAATCCCCGTTCCGGTGAGCTGTCTCTTGCAAGTGGGGCCACAGCCGGAGTCATGGTGAGCCCGCCATTCTCAATGCCTCTCATTCGGTGATGGTTACTTTCAATCAGCTTGCACACATGTTTCTGTCAACACTGTAACCCATTGTTGAGGCTAATAACTGTGAGTTAGTTTTATACACCCGATCATTTATGTTACATTGTGATCGGGAAAGCGCCTCAAGAAATGCTCTGACCAGGGCATAGGATCTGCAAAGACACGCCGATATTTTTACGTATACCTGATTTCACCCGCCAAAATTCCTAGCCATATTGTAGTCTTCAGGAATGTGTTTACGGTGTTACAAAAAACAAACATATTACTCCTGATCTTCAGTTAACGGCCTGGAGTTAGGGTTCGATGCAGCGGGTTCCCGTTAACCAGGAAGCAGGTTACTCATTCATAATTCTTTAGGTGTGTCGGCATCATGGTTGTGAGGAGATTTCGAATCACGCTCTCGTTAGAATGACTGCGGTGAATGAGAGCCAGTCGTCAGGAGTGCTTGTGATCGTTGAGTGTCTGAGTTGGCTGTGGTACAGGACATTTTACGCAGGCAGAACAGAATACCTGGCACCCTAACCGTGTCTCTCTTAAACGACGACCACTTCACCATGTCAAGTGGCATGAGAAAACGAATTTTCGTCGTGGACGCGTCCGAAGCATGGGCCAGCTGTCACTCCCATGTCCCGAGCTCCTTAGCAGAGGAACTAAACATCCCTGTATGGGCAATATTCGTTGGGACCACGATGCTGTCTACAGTCACAAAGAATCGTGTGGGTCATGGTCTGTAGGGCGCCTTTCTTAAAGAAAAGGGAAGTGTTTTTCTATTGACTTACCGCAAACATAACAGAAACCCTCGCCTAACAGAGTTTCGCTGTCAAAGCTCAGTTTAGAGTGTGGATATGCTTTTAAGCTGGTTGGCTAAAGGTTGCTAGAATTAAAGAAAGAGCAACGAGCAACGTCTCCTTACCCTTAACAAGAAAAGTGTTTACAGGAGGTATGCTACATGTTAGTCTTTCGGCATGGCAAGTACTGGGTTAATGTACTCTCGGAAAAAAATCTCGGCTGTTCGAATTAACCCCCTTACTTCGCTGCTACTCGTCATGCTGCTTGGGAGCTGTTGTTTCTCTGAACACAAGCTGACGATTTTATCCAAACTCGTTCAGCGCATTTTTTTTCTATTCGTTCCTCGATGTGAAAGTTTAGGTTTCAATGTTTTGCATGGTTCAAGACGTTCTATGCTCTTCTATTTGTACAGTTGGTGACTTGGGCAGAGTTTTGAAGCTTTTCATAAGTATGCTAGGTTCCCGCTGACCAGTGTATGGGCACTTTTGTAAATGATGAGGCTGAAGGCAGGAAACGTGCGGCTTTTTTCTATGAGGTGTACTGCGGTTCATACCTATAAACTTAAGAGAACGTTTTTTGATACATGGGAACTAATACGTTATAAGTAGCAGCCGCGAAAGACGTCGTCGCACATATTTCAGGTTACATCATAAGCTCTGGAAAGCCGGATGCGCCTGCACGTTTTCTTGGATAGTAAAACAAAAGCGACTGAAGGTGCATTATAGTGTACTCAGTACTATTCAATCGATAAACAACGAAGTCGATTTGTAATACTAGTTTGCAAGCGTGACACTTTGCACGCAGAAGATTCCGCAATTAAATACTAGAAATGCCCGCTTATAGTACAGCTGTAATACCGTGATATTGCGATACACCCACTCGTATGTAAAGATTCAAGTTTTAAGGGTTCATCATCATTATCAGTCTAACTACGCCCATTGCATGGCAAAGGCCTCTCCCATAAAACTGCAATTTGCCGGTCCTGTGCTAACTGCGACCATTTTATCACCACAAAAATCTTTATCTCATCTGTCCCTTTAACTTCCTGCCGCCCCCTGCCACGCTTGCCTTCTCTAGGGGTCCACTCTGATACCCTTATTGAGCAACGGTTATCTTGACTTCGCATTAAAAGCCCTGCCCGCACCAACTTCCTCTCAATTTCCAACAATATGTCCTTAACACGCATTTTTACGTGACCTAGTCCGGTCTATTCTTGTCCTTTAATGTTAAACCGATCATCTTTCGTTCCATATCTCGATGAGTCGTCCTCAATTTAAGTTGAACCCGTTTAGTGAGCCTCCAGGTTTCAGCCCCCTAGGTGAGTACCGGTAAGATGCAGCTGTTATACACTTTCCTGTGCAGGCACAATGGTAGGCTGCCATCATTATCTGAGAATACCTTCGGAAGGCACTCCACCCCATTCTTATCCCGAGAGCTGCTTTGCCTAAGTATATTCTTATTCGCTTACCACATTCACTGCCTCACCACCTTTCTCAAACCGCTGTTCTCTCCCGAAGCTATTCAGCATTCCTTAAGATTTCTGCTTATTAATTTTTACGCCCACGATTCTACTTTGCGTGTCCAATGCGATAATCAGGCTTTGCAATTCGTTCCCCTAGTTACTTCGCAAGGCAACGTTCTCAGCAAATTTCAGGTTACTGAGGTATTCTTTATTAATCCTTACGCCCTCCTGTTTCCAATCGAATATTATAAATACCGAATGTAAACGTGGTGTGAACAACGTTGGAGAGATGTGTCCCTTTGTCTGACGCTCTTCCTTATAGGAATTTTACTCCTCTCCTTATGGAAGACTACGGTACATGTGGACCCATTGTATACATCCTCTACTATTCTGACGTACTGCTCATGTATACCCTGACTACGCCATGCCTGCATGACTGCTCAGGTTCCGACCGAGTCAAATGGTTTGTCGTAACCTATGAAGGCTATATATGAGGGCCTTGATGCCTATGAAGGCCTTAAGGGTTATTGCTCTGGAATTACCCAAACCCTTTGGGAGGATAACTTTAAAGATAAGTACTTTCCTGTGAAGTGTATTTGACGAATAACGCTGTCGTAAACAACATTCTACATGCAACGAGATATTGGGAAAATAACAGCTCACTCTAATGATAATTTTATTTGCAAAAAAATGATTTTTTATATTTATTGAATTTATGATTTTATTTTCCGATGATTTTATTTGAAAATAAATGCATATTAAGAGTGGTGCACATTCCTGAATTAGCCGCGTTGAGCATACACAATTCTCGACGGCACTCGGATATCTCCTGCCCAGGACTTACCAGAGGTTGAAAATGGCAAAACTCATCCAGATAAAGCTCTGCATTATCAGCACCAGAGTCAACGGCACATTCAGGATCCAAGACCAGTGCGACATCATTTTTCCGGCCTGGAACCAAGCGAAGGTCAGCACCAAAGTGAGGCTTAGCGTGAAGCCGAGGCCGATTAGGAACATGACGTGGTCGAACACGTGTTCTCTGTCCCGGAGCCAGTCGATGAATCTCTAGAAAAGTAGCAATGCTCATCAGCCATTGGGCACCAGATACAAACGAAGACTAACATACGAGACAAATTTAACAAGAGCGACATAAACACTTCGTGATCCCTTCATTAAAAACGTTTAGAGAAGGACTAAAGCTTTTTTAGAGTAAAAATGCGTCAAAAGTGCGTTAAACGTTCGTTAAAAGAACGTTCGATTAGATCAAGAATAGCTCCCAACGGATGGTCAAAGGCTCAAAAGACACAATCACACACACCGATTGAACCGTTGGGGCGATTTTTTCCGCACCTAGTGAACGTATCATACGGAGACCTGAAATAATAACGATATATGGATTATGACGTAAGGGTATACTATTGGATTTCTTCTTCATGGTTGATGCCCGTATTGTATGATTATCCGTATTGTCTGAGCGTATTCTCCGTTGCTTTTTCGTGATTTTCTAGTAACGGTTTTGACACAATGAAAGCCCGGTTTCAGGGACGCGCCTCGTGTCAAGAGAACTTATCAGAGCATCTCAATTTACCAACCGGCCTATTGAGAATTGCTTCAGTTTTTTTTACTTGACGCCATCTGTTTCATTAAGAAAGCTTTCCATTTCAAATTCCGGAAGCACTTCAACATCCTTATGTTCTTTCAAGGTGTCGGAAACCTGGCTTCTCATTGCAATATTTATCACCACCTTAACTACTAGCTAGTATTTTCTCTTGTTTTTTTTTGCTTGTCCTTTGCACGAGTTACTTCCAAAGGTAAACTGGCGATCATTCATGAATTAGATTCTCTAGAAATAGAGTACTGTTGCCGACGTGCACCTGTTGCAGGCAAGTGCCGTCCAAATCCTCGGTCATCCGATGTGAGCGATATAAAGTCTGCGCGGGATGCAATAATTAAGCTATCGTTTCTCCACTCGCAGCATAATAATTGATAACGGTGCTAATACACTCGGCGTTCACACACTTGCGAGAGAGCTCCGAGATAGTCTTCGTTTGATACCGAAATCAATTGCTGCACAATACTTCCGGGTGTATAAAAGGAAAAGGGGTCGAATTAATAGGTACCGATGCGTCGCAAGTACGCATAGTTTCCGAGCACTAATATTTTTTTGGCTTGATGCCACAATCTTTTTTGTTTTCCAGACCTCCAACCTCTGAGCACATCCGTGTTCCGATATATTATTTACCCCCTTAGAGGCAGATTTTTAAAGTAGAACTGAATGTAAATCCTGGCGGTAATAAAAGTGAATTTTCAAGCATCATTTCTATAGACTGTACTACTTTTACGGTATTTCTTTAAATACTAACTTTCTTTAAATACTAAATATCAAGTCACAGGACTTCTCAGTGTTTTCTTTCTAGACACGATACCCGGACTACTGTGTGCCGGTGGCATCGCTCTCCACGTAGACATTATTTTACACTGGTTGCCGACAAGAGCAACCACGAAGACTACTCCTCGCAAATACATCAGGGTTAGCATCGTCATGCTGCGCTGTGAAAACAGGATGCTGCTTTGTTCCTCGAGACATTATGATTAAAAGGCGTATTCCTATTATTATTATGTATTGTAGGGTTTTAACGCGCCGCCGCAATGCAGGCGATAAGGCGCGGTGTAGTGGAGGGCTCCGGATTAATTTTGACCACCTGGGGATCTTTAACGTGCCTCGAAATCTTGTACACACGGGCGTTTTCGCTTTTCGCCTCCATCAGATGGAGTATTACTATGACCTGGGCAATTTCTTTGAGGTGACCATCTTGGACCACCTCATACTCATCCGGGAATATGTCTCTAAGAAGCGTAGGGGCCTGTAAATGATTTGTAATGTTGACAGCGCCCATAAGGTACCCAGGTTTACGAAAGTACCACTCGTGCTACTTCGTAGGGGGTAACTCCGAATAGCATTTTTACGGAGAGTGTCACGCCAAATAGCCGAAGCTGCCGTGCTTGAAACGACTGCGATTCCTGAATTCGAAGTACTTTTGGAAAAGCACTCTGCCGACCCTAAAATAGACTCATAGAACTCGAGTAGTAAGCCTTCCTCCAGAGTGAATTTGTAATTTTGACGCAACAAACGAACAGTGTGGGCGGCGCATTCTGAGCTAGCCGTGTAAGTTCCTTATCCACAAGGGAGTTCTTATTCTGACAGAACCTAGTGAAGTGTACCGACTGCATTGCAGATTCTATAATTAGGTTTGCAGACGAGACATGCGCAGATTGTGCCCCGCAGTAAGTGCTGCGTACGCGAGAAATTACACTGGCACGAGAATTGCACCACGCACAATGCGCATTACACGACTGTAGCATTGTAACAATTTTTCGTCTTTGCTTTGGGGCAGTGAAAAATAGTGTCAAATTTGCTTCCTTCAGTCGGCAGGTTATGGAACGCACGCTTGTTGCTTACCAGGCAATCAACATCGCGTATCCCTTGCCACAATGTGTAGTTCTTACTCGGAAGTTTTCGTCTGCTTGAAACTAAGGAAACAGGGCCATAAGAAGGTTTTGCAATTTTACGCACACGACGTTTCAAGTTCTCGCAGTTTGGCAATTTTCCCATCATACAAAGAAGAAATCACCGGACGTCATCGGCTGGCAGTGCTTTTAAGTGAAGACGCTGGAGCTAGAAAGCCCAAAAACTGTTTAAACGGTTGTTGGAATCCGCCACCTGTTTTCTGGGAGGATCCCATGGTTCTTTCGTCTTGTGTCGAACGTATTTTCTCCAATCACGAGCAACAAAACGAAAGAGCGTTAGGCGCGAGACTCATAAACGACTGGTGCACGCGAATCGCAGGCAACTGATCGTTACGACTTATCGTTAGTACCGGTTTTGGCGTCATTCGCTCGTCGGAGGAGGTTCACGACTTGCGACTGGCAAGCCAAATGCAGTCGCCCCATCGTTGCGATCCTGGTGCGACCACAGCCAATGAGAGCCCACTTAGCCCGCAACCGGCTTGCGTTGCTCTGGTCGGCTCGGGTGATGGGAACTTTAGGCTTAGCATCCTGGTGGATATTGTATCGCCGCTACATGTGCAACTACGAACGACAATCCCTAACACAACGTTTCACCACACTATCATCCCCTTTCTAGCATGTGGAACTTTATTTCAGTTAGAAGTGCCGTTTGTGCGATCGGTGACCAAGACATCTGCGTGGCCTGTTTATATGCTTGCCCGCATGTATCGCCATCTCTCGGCCGCTCGGCGCACCCCGCGCCCCGGCGACCGGTCGGACCACCGAACCTCCACGCCGGTCAGCGTATGCTCAGTATCGTGGCAGATATGTGAACGCCGCTTTTCAGATAAGCCCTGACAACAATCCCTAGCAAATTTTTCACCACACTAACACCTACGCTCTCGCATGTGGAACTTCGTGTTACCGGCCAGACTTATTCGGAAGAGCAGCGACAAGCGGTTGCTACCGTCGTCTGCGCCGGTTCGAGCCGCTGAGTGTGCCGAGCTGGCAGGCGCGGCCGGCGTGTGCGCGGCTGTTTCCAAATTCTGAAAACGTTTCACGAGTGCCTGCTTTATTCATTTCTTGCGAACGACGCGCGGAATCTACAAATTCAGCTCAGCGATCGTCGTAGTTGACCATGGAGCGAAAACAGTGGGCGGAGTGGCGCCAACGACGCATCGCACGCGCAGATCGGGCCATGTGTCTCAAATTCACGCGTACGACTAGTCGTGGCGACAGTCGTTACGATCAGTCGCATGCGATTCGCATGCACCAATCGTCAATGCGTCTCGCGCTTTATGGTGATGAATTCGCACCGTCTACAAATCAATTTATTTCACTAACTTGCACTTTAGGAGCATTGCAGGTGCAATGCTATGTCCATAAGCGAGAGTTAAAAAAGAGTACAACAGCTGGTGGCCCCGAGGAAGATATTTGAGCTGCAAAGAACTGAGAAAACTACCACAGCTGATGCTACTGGGGCAGATATTTCAGCTGAAAAGATTTGGAAACGGTGCGACCTAATTTTTACCGAGCGTGTAGATTTGCATAACCAAAACCGCCCTTTTATTCCAGTCAAGTTACTTTTTGCAAAGAATATATTTCGAGGGAAGGGGGGAGGCACGAGGGCGGTTATTACCCTGCCTAATTGCGGGGGATTGTGCTCCCAGTATAGATAAAAAGTGACGGCGGATGCGGGAAAAAACTAGCATGATCTGCATAGGATGGTGGTCAGAAGCGCCCACGGTGTTTTTCAAAGTTCCATTTTTTCTCTGGAAATCTTTCACTCCTTCGAGCATCATATCTTCGTGCCTTGTCCGCACGTGTTCTGCTTGCGGTGTTGCCATTGTTTTCCAGTCCCTGATGCTGAGGACGGGGTGATGAAGAGTTCGACGTCACTAGACCCGCTTATGCCAAGTGTTTGACAGACACCGCACACGAGCCGACATTTATAATTCACACCAAATAAGTGAATTTCGAGCGCCCAGAACGGAACGGGGAGTTCCTGTTGTAGTGAGAAGGTGTAAGGCAATTTCACTGTGTTTATGAATGACGGCGACGTTGAAACTAGGCAGCAGTATGATATTAACCTTAGTTCCGTCAAGTACAAAACTATCGCGGCCGCTTTCAGTTCTACGGGAAACATAACATGAATATATTGGGAAAGACAGCTATATGAAATAGTCGCATGCAGCCGGTTTCATCTTTCTATTAGCCTTCTTGCTTTGCTTAGAAGTACGTGCGTCCCTGTTTGAACAGAAATAGAACACACAAAGCAAGATTCTATACCTGCACCCGGTTTTACATTTTAGATGCAGAGCATCTGATTCACTCGCCTTGTCCCTCCGGCGTCGTCGTCGGTGTTGTCCGCCCCTCCCCCATTCTCCTCGCCGCGCCAGCGGCGCTCTCCGCCGCTCACCCCCTCTCCGGATTGATTGATTCCTATTGGGTTCCCCTTTGAAGCGGGGTGATGACATGTCATCTTACCAAAAAGGACTAATATAACCATGTTTTACACTCTTCGTTTATTACTAGCGCTGCTTAGGGCAGGCACTAAAGCTTATTAGGCCCGAAATACTTTCTTTTCCCTGTTACAGGTGGTAACTGTCCTAGGCAATATTCCGCTCTCTGCTTTTCATCCACCAGCATTCTAATCTTCTTTTCGCCCCCTCGACAGCCTTGAAGTTAACTTCCTCTCTGATACCCTTAAATCCTAGGTCTTCTGAAAGCCCAATATTCCCTTTATGTAGATTTGGATGGATACCCTCACATTCTAACACTATGTGCCGCATAGTTTCTGTTTCTTTTCCGCAGACCACACATACCCCATCATTTTGTGAATACTTCCTCACAAAACTCTTAGTTCGCAGGCAACCTGCTATAGCCTCAAAAAGCAAAGCACTGCCCTGGGAATTATCGTAGAAATTTTCCTTTCTGATGTTCATCTTCTCAGCCCTGTACATCTCTAACGACGTTTTAGCTTCCATTTTTTCCCTCCATTTATTCGTTTCAATCTGCCTTACCTCTTTTTTGGTTACCTTGGCTGTTTTGGATCCCCCACTGTTCTTTCCGTATTTCATCGTTAGCTTCTAGTCTTTCTTAACCACTGCGTGTCCACGCTTTTCAAGTATAGGTACCTAAAAACCTTAGCTGCCCACCTTCGTTGATCCATTGCCCTCAACCTCATCTCAAAGCATATTTTACTCTGAGCTTCTCTAACTTCAAACGACGCCCAGCCCATATCTCCCTGAACTGCTTCGTTAGTTGTTTTTCCATGCGCGCCTAAGGCCAAACGTGCTACCGTTCTCTGGTTTACTTGAAGGCCTGATAGAACGTCTGATTTTAAGCAGAGTACAGCCTTCGCAAACGTGAGACCTGGAACCATTACTCCTTTCCATATTCCTCTTACTACTTCATATTTGTTATACCCCCACAGAGCTCTATGCTTCATTATAGCTGCGTTTCGCTTTCCCTTAACCTTAAGTTGCTCCTCGTGAGTACTTAAGTAGTTATCCCCTTCGTTATCCTCTTAAGTAATTATCCTCTCCGATAGCGAACACTCTCTCGCGAGGGCATTGGATTGGATTCGATTGGATTGGATTGGATTGGATTGGATTGGATTTGATTGGATTGGAATGGCTTGGCTTGGCTTGGATTGGATTTGGAATGGATTGAATTAAAGTGGATTGTGTTGGATTGTGTTCCGTTCATAGCCGCGGCACGTTTGCGTCATAGCCGCGGCAGACGCGCTGGGGCCGGCGCATGTGCAGTAGTCTCTCTTCCGCGGTTTCCTCTCCTTCGGGCGCGCTGCGCATATAACCGGTGTGCCGTTCCCCGGCGAAGCAACATCGACGCTAGGCTCAAACACCTAGAGTTCACGCCGCTTTACAAGTACGCCAACGTCGTCATCGACTGGGACCGGCTTACGCAGTCCCCTCAACGTTATGCGCGCTATAAAACGCGGTCCCTTCGCAGCTCCGCCTATGCGTCGCATCGACACAGGGGCTCCCGCGAGGGGAGGTGGGAGTTTTTTAGAAAGGGTTTGAAGGGTAGAGTACAGTAAGCATCGTTCACGGCCGCACAAAATAGGGGAAGCGCGCAGTTTTGGTTTCTTTATAAAATGATATGGCTCACAAAGGGGTAGAGGTAGTGGAACTATCGGATAGGTCGTGCAAATACCGATAGTTCAGTAGTTGATATTCGGGAAATCTTAGAATCACGGTGCAGTACCTATGTAATAGTCCATGTAATGCCCTCCCCAGAGGTCCTTTAGGGTTTTTTGAAATAAATAAAATAAAAAAGTGATTACTCTATATGCACACACCTCTTTGAGATGTTCTAATTCATTCGCATAAATTTACTGTGGTTTATTCACACTAATCACATACGAAAGTATTGCCTTAAAATACTAGATAAAATATAATAAGAAAGCAGATTTGCTTCTTCCTTTTGCAGCGTGGTTTTCGTTTTTACCAACATAAGCAAGGCTGTGTATTTTTGTTTTCTTTCAGTAGGCATATTCTGAGCGAAAATAAGCACTCTGAGTAAAGGCAAATACGAAGCGTATACAAAGTATACCCGTTATCATTATCCTTAACTTAGCACATGCCCCTATATTTTCATATCAAATAGACAGCCCTGCTTTATTCGTATTTATTTTATTTGGTAGAATTTGTCACTCCAACTTAAGAGACTGCGGGCTAATTGTGCGCGTACGAGGTGAACACTAATTACCCGCACGACGGCTGCCGAAGCTCGACTACCTTTTCTCATCTCTATAATAGCGTAATGTAAACTGGCTAATGAAGTGATGGGTGGTTATTGTAATTGTAATTATAAATATGTAATAATACGTTTTATTAATTAAATAATTATTAATATTAAATAATAAAATTATATTCATTATTAATAAAAAAATTATTTATTAGGCTATTGACTGACTGATTGATTGATTGATTGATTGATTGATTGATTGATTGATTGATTGATTGATTGATTTGACCGCGTGAAGAGTACGCAATATTTTCAAAGTTTATCCGGCGGTTCAGCAAGCCCACCAATAAGACTGTTACGAACCGAAGAGGCTTATCCCTAAAGTAAACCCTTCAGGACGTATTAACACAAACAATAAGCTCGCTGCATTACCTTCTGGGTGTTCAAGCGGATGTTGAAGTCGTAGTGGCAGTTTCTGGCAACGGCAAATTCCGTGTAGCCTTGCCTGCGAAACGACGCAACTGGCATGGGCCCGGCTGAAGAAAGAATCTGCGTGTATTGGAGTGAGCGCATTATATCAGGTCAAGTGTCTCCGCTAACGCAACAGCTGTCATCGGTTCATGGTCACCCCGCATTGCCATGCACTAGGTGCCACCCTAGGTGAGCTACGTCCAAGCGTTAAAGAATTGGGGTGCAGTGGCGCTGTATCCATGCATAGCTTTATTTTGCTGAACTGGCGCAGATCATTTTCTAATGTTGTCATGCCTGGAGCAATTGTTGGTATTTTAGTATGCTCAGCAATCGCGATTGCACGTACAAATACGACACGTAACACGAAACGTCCAGCGTCTCAATCAACAGCAGACACAAGCCACAAGCTCTAACCGTAGAGAAGTATTACACGCATGATCCGGGGCTCCCCCATGCGCCAGCCGCTAGTCGCCGCGGTAGGGGAGGCCAGCGTGTGACTTCATGTCGTGTGACTTCATGCCAACTTGGATGGCCATGCTAATGCAGACGCGTGCTTAGCCGAGATCTCTTACCGGGTACACCCATGTCGTGACCAAGTGTGCACCATCCTGGCATATAAATATGTTTTGACCGTCAGGCACGCCAACAGCACAAATGAGCGCTCCCTGCTTGTAGGCGGTGTTCTCCAGTCACCCACCCCACCTTCTCCTGTCTAGCCGCATCTATGGTCCAGCAAGCACGAATATTCTTTCTTCTTCCCTTCTCCCGTATGCACTATATACATGATGTCCTATTTCGCCCCACTTGCCCTATACCCAGCTGCCCTTTCCCCCATCAGTACGTCACCTTTACTCGAAATGCCGCCTGCCACACCCACAGCCTCACGTTAGCTTCCACATTGTTTTCTGGGAAAATTGGTTGAACTCGCGTCGTCGCCTGGCGGGTTAAGTGCACGCAGGAACTCCTGGCAGCCTACTGCCTTAGGGTTAGTTAAAACTCTGGGAGTTCTACGGAACGGTCATCTCCTACTGTGTAGACTTTGGAACGATGTCTTAGACTAGCTCAGTCTAGACAGTAGAGTTTCCTCATTGTTCCCCGAACGCCCCATCGTGAGTCCATTCCCCTGTCCATGGGATAACTACGTGGAGGCCATTTGGTGATTCAGAAAACCCATTTCCTCGAGAATGTTGCAAGATCAGTAACAGGAACTAAAATCGGGAGGAGAGATAAAAAATATTCTGTTCACTTACTTGCGGCTATTCCTGCAGAAGCGGGGTGAAAGGCTACCATACTAGCATTCGGAAGAACTAATGGGAAGAACTATTTCACAAATATTCTCATCCGTCTACATAAACCTTTAACAAGTGTACAAAAGAAGAATTCCTCAAAACGGGTAGTCATTATTTCGTCCATGTGTTCATTATGTTGTTTGTTCATGGGGCGTTGATGAACACACTATCTGCATACATACACGGGTACTGCGGCGGGGTTCACGCAATAACATTGCTAGTGCTGACACAACATTGGAATTTTACATGTGGAATATCACAAAACAGTTGGGTTGTTTTGCTTTCTGTTGATATACTATTTTTTTTCTGTTGAAATACTATTGTTTTAACACACCTGCGTGCCTCGGTGTGTTAAACCCTACAATCAAATAAGCCTAACAAATAACTTCATCTTTCTTTTTACTACAAGTGGACGTTACTGGAGCGTCCTTCTTATTCTTTGCTTTATACGACTGACAGTATACTCTCTCGTCTGGTTTGTCCCAGTTGAAACAAATTTTGTTCCGAAGATTTTCGGGATGTTTACAAAAAACACCATTAGGAGCACAGTGTAGGTTGCTCGCTGTCACCAGAATTGTGGATTTAGGAGAAGACTCGAGAAAGTTTTGCAGGAGCGGTTTCAATTCACGGTAGTGTCTCCGTGTAAGTAATTTGACCATCCCTTCATTTGTTTTCCCTTTCTCCCCTATAATCTTAACGGCGCAGCCGGTCAATCATTTTATATGCTCGACCTCTTTGCGTTTTCTCATGTACTCTTTCCCTTCTCAGATTTTGCGGCGCTACGTTAAAATTGGCTGCACGTTGGTACATAGTACCATAAAATATATAAGCTGCAGTTTGTGTCGAGCGTACCTTTGCAGTTGCAAGGAGTGACCATGCTCATTTGGTTGTCACTGCCGAGGCAAAAGCGGCAAGTGAACACGGGTGGCGGGCCCTGCCGCTGGACATTGATCCGTGCAAAGCCATCATCTGGCGTACGAAATTGCGCCCCGTCGGTGGCGACACTTTCAGGCTTCTCCGCTTTTACACTGGCCGGGGCCGGTGGTTCAGATGTCAAGGTGGATTCCAACGCTTCAGCCGCACCGCTGGCGACTGACTGCGCTGTTGACGCGTCTTGTCCAACGTCTTGGCTCATCTATATTCGTGCTATACTGCAAAAAATACGAGCTTGGTAAGGAAGGCCCATTGCGTGGTTCAATGTTCAAACAGCTCCTGCACACCGTTACACATCTGGAAGTGGTTGCGCTCAAAAGAAGACTTGAAAGTTGCTACCATCGCACTCGTCACGTCGATTATAGCTTTTGACACTTTAGCAAATTCCCAACTGTCATCCTTCTTGTGCTGTTGTCTGAACAAAAACATTCAAACCATAAATACCACTTCAACACGTCAACACCTCACTCGCCGGACAACAGCTGGGACAAAAACATATGTGCATTCTGGGAAGAACCGACTTTGCTCAAGGCCGCCGTCCTCATTCGAAAAACATTGGTTGTTTTTCTGCACCCTGGACTTCATAACAAATCCTGAATTAATTTTTTGTCCTGGGCAATGAAACCATAACACAAAAAGAGTAAATTCTCGCCATATAAATTATTTTTCCGGCCTTCCATTCCAAAACAAATAATACACGCACACCTACAAACGCTCATAAGTGCCGGTACCTTTCTGCAGCGCCAGGCTGCGATGTGTTAAAGTAAAGCCGCCACATTAACTAAATATGTATTCTGTTTATCACGTTAATTTTCCTGAAAATTTTCAGGGTATTATGCACAGCGTTTTTAACAATCTGCCCGAAAAGTTACTGAGTTGTCGAAAAAATGGGTATGTGATTGACCCATAAACCAAAATGTTTGTTTACACTTACATAATATGAAACATGGGTGAAATGAGACAGAGAAGAAGGTATGGCTTATTTTGAAACATTTTCTTTCACTAATGCAACAGCCGATTTCACAGTTCTTTCTTTTTGTACCCACCAAGGTGTAAGAAAATTCGTATGAAGTTTGCGTTGTGTCAGGGGTTCAATCGTGGAGATGGGAGGTTCCTGGACATAAGCAATGGATCACTCATCACCAGCACTACCAACACCAAGATCCCATTTCTAATCACTTCGTGAAGGCGTTCACACCCATTGTTGGCGAGCTTTCGGTCAGATACCCCACCCGATCCCTGTCTGGTGAGTAAGCAGTGTTTGTGTCCCTAGTGGCCTTTTCCAATAGGTTTGTGGCTATCTCGTGCATGTTTACTTCATGTACGTTGAGGTTATTTCTGTGGAGCACGTTGGTACTCTAAACAAAGAATATACGGTTTGAGACATGTGCCGGATATTTACGTTATGCAAGAGCAGTCTAACGTTCCTCAAACACCGGTATACCAAGTATACGATATCAACAGAGAAGATGTGGCTCCTTCAGAGAAGAGATTTTTAAAAACTGGAACGCATTCCAAGTACAGTGATACGCATTGGAAACACACCAGTTAATGGGGGTATAATTTACCCTCTGAAAGGCGTCGAAGAGGGAGGACACCTCAGCGCCAGCTTCGCTGGTGGAACGTTTTCGGCTAGCAAGCTATCCGAAAAAGAAAGGAAAATTCGCCCGCCAGTGGGAATTGCACTGGCGGGTTCTTCTATACCTTTGACTTCTGAAACGTTTTCTGTATAGTAACGCGCCTAGCAGTGGCCGTCATACGCTCTTTAGGGCCCTCAAAAGACATACGTGATTTATATTTTTTGCATACTGCATGTTATTTGCGCAGCCTTGATTATAGAAAAATAAAGATTGAAATGCCACATACCAGACGGCCCGTTTGGTGCTGTTCTTCTTCTTGTTTTCAACCGCTGAAGCTGAAAGAGGTTGGCCACATGTAGCCTACACGTTAATTCCAATAGTAATAGTGGAAAAATTATCTTCCTTAACAGAAAAATACTCGTTTTTTGGACATTATTCGTGGTAATGTTTTACGGAATATCTGTAAAATATAACTCGAAACTTCCTAAGTGCGCGATTGCTAAAGCCTTATCTTGCATTTCGGACTGTATGGTCCTTTTAATGTTAGGTCTGTCGCGATAATGCCAATATCTCTGGCAGCAACGTCTGCGTCAAAAGGGGATGATAATCTTCGCAATGTAAATGCGCTAAGATAAGCGGTGGTTTAGAGTGGCGGTGCTTTCAGCTGCAGCGAGTGCGTGCCTCTTAGTTCGCCGTAAAGCATTTTTCTTTTCCCTTGCATTTTCGTCTCAGGCGAACTTTGGTGAGCGACCACGGTGGGGAGCGGCCACTGACGGAGCCGGTTAACAGTATATCGCCGTAAAGACTGGACACTCATGAAAAAACCTGTCATTAGTGCGATTGAGTCAGGTTGATGATGATGAGGCCCTCAATGTTTCTTGCACGTACCCACAAGGAGGTACGGGGATTTGACAGAGCGAAATTGATTTTGCTACCGATGGGACTTCACACTGCCAGTTTATATCTACAAAAAGGCTTTGAAATAAAATGTAGGACAGTGGCAAGTTGGGCGAGTTGGTACGTGTTCATACTTAATCACAGCGCGAAGAACGGGACAGACAGAAAGAACAAACATTTACACTGAAGGCAAACAACGCCGCACGTGTCAAAGAGCATACAAAAACCAAAGAAACCAGATAAAAGGGCAAAACGGGAACATGGCTTATTTGTCGTTATCCATGAACTGGACCTCTTTATCAGTAAGCACCACTGAACGGTGGCTCACACACTTATCGCCCCTCTTGCTAATGTGATAGGCTTCAACTATCTCACGGTGTAGCTGCTTCAGGTGCTTGGTAAGAATATCAGTTTCGTGAAACACCGGTTCGCAGCCGCACGTGTGGCAGTGTGAGGGAAAAGGGCGGTCGCGGACGTTTGTTAAAGGAGAGCGCATGCTCTCGCAATCTAACATTAGCAACCTACCCGTCTGCCCTATGTATGATGCCCCGCCCGGAGAGGGCCCAGTGTCGTGTACCGAGTCCCTCTCAGGTGCGGCGCATTTTGGTGGCTTACCTTTAAAAATGGGGCCCTTCAAAATAGCCTTAGCAGGCCTCTGATCGCTGAGGGCTCATGTCATTGCCACCCAACGCAAGTTGGCGACCCCTTTGGGCGTGTGTGCTTCAAGTCAACGCCAGCCTAACTAGTACAGACTCATGACTAAAGAAACGTACTTAAGCATACTGTCCTATCATTCGCCTCGGTGTTTTAAAAAAACTCTTGCATTTTTTCTGAACCTTTTTTGTTTTCCCTGGCTCCCACTATTTTTTTAAAATCAATAGTTTTTTTTGATTGCAGTGGGTGGCAAACCCGGGGAACCACCGTCCCCCCCCCCCCCCCCCGCGCCTCCGCCCCACGAACGGAATTTTTTTTTAGATCCCGACGGCATCTAAATTCACTTCGCCTTGTCCATGCAGCGTCGTCGGCGTTGTTGTCATCCGCCCCTTCCCCTTTTCCCCTAAACCACGCGAGCTCTGCTCTCCCCCGGGGCACATCCCTCCCTCTCCGATCCCCTCTCTCGCGGGGGGCATTGGATTTGATTCGAATAGATTGGCTTGGTTTGGGTTTTGGCGGGGCTTGGTTTGGGATTGGATATGGATGGGATTGGATTGGTTTAAAAGGGTTGTTTTGGGCCCCATAGCCGCGGAAAAACCCTTTGGCCCCGGGCGCATGTGCAGTACCCTCTCTTCCGGGGTCCCCCTCCTTGGGTGCGCTGCGCATAAAACCGGTGTGCCGCTTCCGGGGGCCCTTTTCGGTCGACCGTTGCCTCCCCGCTTGCGCTTAAACCCCCCTCAGAGTCGCATCACAGCGGGGTTCCCGCGAGGGGAGGTTGGGGGGAATTTTTTTCTCCCATGGGATACAAACCACAAAATGAAACTTGCCCAAACCTCCCCGGCCTCCTTTCATATCAAAAACGTACCCACTCCTCACCCCGATATAAATATCTACCAACGCCACTGTTGGGTTTAATTGCACATGCTCAGGTTGCGTGCGGGGCCTTAAGTATACATAAAGGCTATATAATGCTTGCCTTTTTGTGTACTTCTGTTCTAAGAGAAGTAACCCCTAGTCATGCTATAATCAAGACATTTGAATTTTGATTATTGGAGTTTAATCATACCAATCTTTTATTTCAAACTTAATCACAGCGCGAAGGACGGGCAGACAGAAAGATTAAACCACAGGACAGGCCCCGACTCTCAACTAAATTTATTAAAAACCCCGCAACAAACATTTATACTAAAGGGCCAAACAACGCCGCACGTGTCAAAGTAGCATACAAAAACCAAGAAACCAGATAAAAGGAAAAAGGAACAGGGCTTATTTGTCGTTATCCATGAACTGGACCTCTTTATCAGTAAGCACCACTGAAGGGTGGTCACACACTTTTCGCCCCTCTTTTAATGTAATAGGCTTCAACTATCTCACGGTGTAGCTGCTTCGGGTGCTTGGTAAGAATATCAGTTTCGGGGAAACACCGGTTCGCAGCCGCACGTGGGGCAGTGTGAGGGCAAAGGCGGTCGCGGACGCTTTTTTAAAGGGGGCGCATGCTCTCGCAATCTAACATTAGCAGACCTACCCGTCTGCCCTATGTATGATGCGCCGCACCTGAGGGGATTTCGGTACACGACACTGGTCCCTCTCAGGTGCGGCGCATCATACAAGGGCAGACGGGTAGGTGGGCTAATGTTAGATTGAGAGACCATGCGCTGTCCTTTAACAAACGTCCGCGACCGCCTTTCCCCTCACACTGCCACACGTGCGGCTGCAAACCCGGTGTTTCACGAAACTGATATTGTTACCAAGAAACCGAAGCAGCTACACCGCGAATAGTTGAAGCCTATCACATAAGCAAGAGGGCGAAAAGTGTGTGAGCCCCCCTTCAGTGGTGCTTACTGATAAAGAGGTCCAGTTCATGGATAACGACAAATAAGCCATGTTCCTATTTTGCACTTTTATCTGGTTTCTTTGGTTTTTGTATGCTCTTTGACACGTGCGGCGTTGTTTGGCTGCAGTATAAATGTTTGTTGCGGGTTTTCAATAAATTTAGTTGAGAGTCGGCGCCTGTCCTGTGGTTAATCTTTCTGTCTGTCCCGTCCTTCGCGCTGTGATTAAGTTTGAAATAAAAGATTGGTATGATTAAACTCCAATAATAACAAAATTGAAATGTCTTGATTATAGCATGACTAGGCGTTACTTCTCTTAGAACAGAAGTACACAAACAGAGCAAGCATTATATAGCCTTGATGTATACTTAAGGCACGCACGCAACCTGCGTATGTCGACGAAATTAAACCCCACAGTGGCGTTGGTAGATATTTTATCGGGGTGAGGAGTGGGTACGTTTTTGATATGAAAGGGAGGCCGGGGAGAGTGGTCAAGTGTCATTTTGTGCTCTGTATCCCATGGGAGAAAAATTCCGCCAACCTCCCCTCGCGGGAACCCTGCTGTGATGCGACTCTGAGGGGGGTTCAAGCGCAAGCGAAGAGCAACGGTCGACCGAAAAGCCGCCGGAGAGCGGCACACCGGTTTTATGCGCAGCGCACCCGAAGGAGAGGAGACCGCGGAAGAGAGGGTACTGCACATGCGCCGGCGCCAGTGTGTCTGCCGCGGCTTGACGCAACACCACCCTTTTAATCCATCCAATCCAATCCAAACCCCAATCCAATCCAAGCCAACCCAAAATCAACCCAAACCCCAATCTATTCGAATCAAAACCCAAATTGCCCCTCGCGAGAGGGGGGCATCGGAGAGGAGAGGATGTGACCGGCGGAGAGCAGCTCGGGGTGGGGAAAAGGGGGGAAGGGGCGGATGAAAACAACGCCGACGACGCTGCATGGACAAGGCGAGTGAATGAGATGCAGTCGCATCTAAAAAATAATTCTTTCGTGGGGCGGAGGCGCGGGGGGGGGGGGGGGTACGTGCTCGGTTCCCGGTTCGCCACCCACTGCAATCAAAATAAACAACTGATTGATTTTATAAAGTAGTGGGAGCCATGAATACAGAATAAAGGTTCAGAGAAAATGCAAGATGTTTATTTAAAACACCGAGGCGAATGATAGGACAGTATGCTTAAGTACGTTTCTTTAGTCATGAGTCTGTACTATTTAGGCTGGCGTTGACTTGAAGCACACACGCCAAGGGGTCGCCAACTTGCGTCAGATGGCGATGACATGAGCCCTCAGCGATCAGAGGCCTGCTAAGGCTATTTTGAAGTCACATTTTAACGGTAATGCCACCAAAATGACGCCGCACCTGAGAGGGACTCGGTACACGACACTGGTCCCTCTCAGGTGCGGCGCATCATACATGGGGCCCGACGGGTAGGTGTGCTAATGTTAGATTGCGAGAGCATGCGCTCTCCTTTGAAAACGTCCGCGACCGCCTTTGCCCTCACACTGCCACACGTGCGGCTGTAACCCGGTGTTTCACGAAACGGATATTCTTACCAAGCCCCCGAAGCAGCTACACCGTGAGATAGTTGAAGCCTATCACATTAGCAAGAGGGGCGAAAATGTGTGAGCCACCCTTCAGGGGTTGCTTACTGATAAAGAGGTCCAGTTCATGGATAACGACAAATAAGCCATTTTCCCCTTTTTGCACTTTTATCTGGTTTTTTTGGTTTTTGAAAGCTCTTTGACACGTGCGGCGTCTTTTGGGCCTTCAGTATAAATGTTTGTTGGGGTTTTCAATAAATTTAGTTGAGAGTCGGCGCCTGCCCAGTGGTTAATCTTTCTGTCTGTCCCGTCCTTCGCGCTGTGTTTAAATTTTGAAATAAAAGTTTGGTATGTTTAAAAACTCCAATAAAAACAAAATTCAAATGTCTTGATTATAGCATGACTATGCTTACTTCTCTTAGAACAGAAGTACACAAACCGAGCATGCATTATATAGCTTTGATGTATACTTAAGGCACCCCACGCAACCTGAGCATGTGAAATTTAAAACCCCAGCAGTGGCGTTGGTAGATATTTATATCGGGGTGAGGAGTGGGCACGTTTTTGATATGAAAGGGAGGCCGGGGAGAGTAGTCAAGTGTCATTTTGTGCTCTGTATCCTATGGAGAAAAATTCCGCCCACCTCCCCTCGCGGGAACCGTGGGGTGATGCGACGCTGAGGGGGGTTCAAGCGCAAGCGGAGAGAAAACCGTCGACCGAAAGCCCCCGGGAGAGCGGCACCCCCGGTTTTTTGCGCAGCGCACCCGAAGGAGAGGAGACCGCGGAAGAGGGGGTACTGCACATGCGCCGGCGCCAGTGTGTCTGCCGCGGAAATGACGCAACACAATCCACTTTAATCCAATCCAATCCAAATCCAAGCCAAGCCAATCTATTCGAATCAAATCCAATGCCCCTCGCGAGAGAGGGGCATCGGAGAGGAGAGGATTTAAATGGGCGGAGAGCGCAGCTCGCCTGGCGAGGAGAATGGGGGGGGGGGGGAAAACGACAACAACGCCGAGACGCTGCATGGACAAGGCGAGTGAATCAGATGCAGTCGCATCAAAAAAATTTCCGTTCGTGGGGCGGGGGGGGGAAAAGGGGGGGGGGGGGTTACGTGCTGGGTTTCCCCGGGGTCGCCACCCCCCCTGAAATCAAAATAAACAACTGATTGATTTTATAAAGCAGTGGGAGCCATGAATACAGAAAAAAGGTTCAAAGAAAATGCAAGATGTTTTTTTCTTTTAAACACCGAGGCGAATCATAGGAGAGTATGCTTAAGTGCGTTTCTCTAGTCATGAGTCTGTACTAGTTAGGCTGGCGTTGATTTGAAGCACACACGCCAAGGGCTCGCCAACTTGCGTCAGATGGCAATGACATGAGCCCTCAGCGATCAGGGGCCCTGCTAAGGCTATTTTGAAGTAAACATTTTAACGGTAATGCCACCAAAATGACGTCCCCTTTTTGACCGGATCTTGCGTCATATCCTGTTTATTTTTTGTTCCACCGGCAGTGTTCCCCCCTCACACAGATGGCGCTAAGCCCATGAGCAGCTTAAGACCCCCATTTTCTAAACGCATGGGCTTCTATGGAAGCTTCGCTACCAGTTACATTTACCTTGGACTGACCACGGCTTCTTTGGGGCCGGGGAGGATGTAGACCCTTATGGAGAATCCTCGCTTCACCGATGATGATGATCGTATCGGTGCCGGTCACCACGAGGGAGCATCTCTCGGTCGAGCTGCTTCATTTTCCACTCATTCCCCCATCTTGTAAATAAAACACCACCGCATCACCGGGACTCTCGGGCCTTGGTCTCTCCTCTTTGTTTTATTTTTCTTGAACAACAACAAAACATTACGCTAATCTGAGGCAGAAAATCAATTCATAAGGGATATTTGCAGTGTTGCTTCACTACAAAATTCATGAATGCTTGTTTTTTTTTTGTTATCAAACATAATGCTACATAAACTGCAGAAAATCGGCGACTACTGTTGCCAGCGCCAAGATAGCTCCTGGCGGACTTTAAAGAAATGAAACGGAATCAGCAACGAAAGTGTTGTATATTTGTCAATTTTGTTTCGGTTCCCCGATCACTGCCGCAGGTGGCGGCAGTGTTGCACAAGTTGGAATAAAGGGGGCTTTTGTTTCGATGTGCGCTCAAGTTGTCTAGTCGTTCATTCATTGGCGGCACACGCCGCCACTACATTGGCGATGAGGATGCCCGTTTAGGAGGGGGCGTGATTTTCGTCATTTTGGCCCACGGGTTTTCCCCCGGCCCTGAGTGTTTCCGGACTGGTACCGCCGCCCCTTCCTGCCCACCCCTGGCCGCCCTGCTGGTGCCTGGCCGCAATGGATCCGCCTCTTCGAGAATTTTCTCCTCGCATCTGGTGCTTCGGACTGTGCGCCGGACCATCGCAAGGCTCTCCTACTCCACAGCCTCGTCGTCAAAGGCCAGCGCATATTTCACACGCTACCGCTTCAATCTTCGGCCAACGCTAAGCCCGGTGAGCCAACAACTACTGATACAGATTCTGGAAACTTTCCAAAGGGCACTACTCAGACAAAGCATGAAGCGTCGTCGTACAGTGCGGAACACCCTTGTCTATAACACTGAGTTCAACTTAAAGTGGTCTCCTCTGAAAACTGCGGAGTGAAACTTTTCACAAAAAAAACGTTGAAGTCAAAATATATGGTCAAGACTTCAGAATGACACAATAGTTTTCTTCAAATGGCCGAGGCAAGACAAGGCTATAAGTACGAAACCTTTGTTATAGACAAGGGTGTTGCCCTCTGTACGATACCGCTGTCGCGGCGCTGCATGCGCACTGAATGACAACAACCAATGTTGTGGTCGAACGGCACCGTTACGGTAGGCGCGTGGAGCAAGTCGGTGAAGCAATCCATGAGTACGTTACCGCGTTACGTGAGCTTTCTGCTACGTGCTCTTTTCCTTCTCAGGAAGTTTTCCCTTGCTTGACCAGTTCGTTGCGGGGGGTATTATCTCGGAACTTGCGGAGCGGTTGCTGCTTGAAGGGTTTTTCTCTTTCGTTCGCTCGAGTGTATTTTAGCGACGCAGTTTGAGCAGGCAAACCCAAAGATTGCAAGAATTTTTCGACTGCAGATGTTAGCGCATAAATGCTCGCGGAAACACCCCACCGCCCGCACCTTCTTCCGGCGACCCCTCGATGCGGTCACGCAGCCAACAGGCCCATTGTTACCGCTGCGGTTCACCTCGGCACAACGCTGCTTCATTCCGCTGCCCCGCCAAAAACAAGCGGTGTCATGGTTGCGGTATTATGGGTCATTTTTGCTCGGGCTGCAACAGAAACGCCGCCCCGGTTTTGTGAACTAGACGGCGAAAATTCGATAACTTAAGAAGATTGAGCATTCTGGCTGTGACGACATCCACTCGTCCCGCAATCTACATATCAGTAACAGTTGGTGAAACGAATTTTTTTCCCCGTAGTTCAGGGCAAACAGTTTCGATTTTGACCATGACCTATTTAGGCAGCATTTTGGGAAAGGGAAAGGGGCTTTCAGCTGCTCGAATTAGACTACTGAATTTTTTCGAAGAAACCAATTCCAGGGGTGGTTGCTTCTTTGCTGATGTCACGTACAATAACTGCACAAAGTTCTTTTTTTTGTCGTTGAACAAGGCACCTCGCTTTTGGGTATTGATGCAATCAGGGCGCTCGGTCTGCAGATTGATGGCTCGCACTACAGTGCCTTGAAACGACAGGGTGCGTATTTGCGCTCGAACGGAGCACACCGCAGTCAAGGCAGAGGCGGGGGGTTCCCTTACCCCTTTCCCTCAGAATTAGTTGGAAAAGTTTGGTGCTATTTTCCCATCCAGGATTTTGGGATCGCGAAGGGTTTTGTTCACCGCGTCAAAACACGGTCCACAGTTCAGCCAGTTGCTTCAAAACTCAAGGGGCCTTCCGCTCTCACTGCGGCCACGAGTCTCGGAAGAACTCCGCCGCTTGGAAAAAATGGAGTGATAGAGCGAATAGAGGCATCCGAGTGGGTGTCCCCCCTTGTTGTGGGAAAAGAAAGATGGAGGTATCCGCCTTTGTGTAGATCTTCGACAGGTAAAAACCGTCGTAGCAGATAGCTTTCCCCTCCCTCAACAGAAGAGCTATTGCATAGTCTAGTGGGGGCAACCCACTTTTCCAAGCTTGGCCTTGCATCAGCTTACCATCAGGTCATGCTTCACCCCGAGAGCCGCGATTTAAGGCTTTTATAACACACGACGGCCTCTTTCGTTTTAAGCCGTGTGTTTTGGGCTCGCTTCGGGACCATCTGCTTTTCCCAAAATATGTGTCGAAAAATTTTGCAGGGTTGCACCCGGGGTCCTGTTCTATATCGATGACATCATTGTGTTTTGGGGAAAGGGGGGAGAGGAGCACATGGCGAATCTTACCGCAGTTCTGAGGCGTATAAAAGAGGCAGGACTCAATTTGGAAAACAAAATGCGTCATCGATACGCCGGAGCTTTCGTTCTTGGGAACCCGGATCACCGCAAATGGTATTTTGCCGTTTAAGGAAAAGGTTGCTTCCACCGAGACACTCCAGCGCCCATGTTTCCCGCCAGCCTTCGATCATTTCTGGGATTGGTCGAATATTATTCTAGGTTTATTCCCAACTTCGCTGACATGGTTGAACCAATGCGTGTCCTGCCAAGAAAGGGGCAGCGATTCGTTTGGTCTGACGAGATAGACGCTAGTTTCAGAAAGACCAAAGACGCGCTGGCATCTAGCACTATACTGAGAATGTTCAATGCATCTCTTCCAGTCTTAGTGTCGACGGACGCATCAGAGTGCGGACTTGGGGCGGTCCTAAGCAGGTGGAAAGGACATAAACTGCACACTGTCGCTTTCGCGTCTCGAGTTCTTTCGCCAGCTGAGGTTAAATATTCGGTAGAACGGGAAGCGTTGGCCTGTGTTTGCGCGTGCGAGCGGTGGCACGTGTACTTGTGGGGACGCCACTTCACGCTTCACGTTGCTCACTGATCATCAAGCCTTGGGGGCATTGCTTTAAACACAAGAAACAGGAAGGCGCCCCTTGCGGGTAGCCCGATGGACAGAACGCCTACTACGGTACAACCATACCGTCGAGTACCGCAAGGGGTCGCAAAACCAAATGGCGGACGCACTCTCACGCTTGCCCGCGTCGTCTTTCCAGGAAGAAGAAACGCTGTTTCGCGAGGTTGTATCACTTCTCGAAATTCCTTCCTGCATTACCAGAGAACTGTTTGAGCAGTCCCAGTTGCAAGATAGCACAATGAAACAAAGCAAAATCTGTGCAACCATCGTGGCCGGCACACAAATCCTTATTGGCCGAGCTTCAGCCGTTTTTCAAAGTACGTGATGAACTTTCTGTTAGACAATCTGATCTTGCATGGCGAACGGCTTGTGGTTCCCACATCACTCACGCAGCAGGTAATCGCTGCAGCACAGAGTCCCATCCCGGAGGGTGCGAACAAAAGCGCGGCGGGGGAAAAGTATTGGTGGCCGGGAAAGGGCCGCCAAGTCGGGCTAGCTATCCAGAGGTGTAGCATTTGCCAGGAAGCAGACAAGTGCGTCAGGGTGCGAGCTACACCCTTGCAGCCGGTCCCATTTCCAGAGCAGCCGTGGCTCAAACTAGGCATGGATATTGCAGGCCCATTTGAGAGGGCGCCCTACGATTGCAGGTATGCAATCACGCTTGTCGATTATTCTTCCAAATGGCCCGAAGTGCCTTTCTGTAGCGAGACAACAAAAACCCCAAATAATACGCTTCTTAGTATCCGGGGTTCGGCGCAAGGCTACCCAGAAGAGGTTATTTGCGATAAGGTCCACAGTTTGCATCTCGGGAGTTTGAGGCATTTCTTCAAGATCGTTGGGATCCAGGTCAAACATTCGCCCGTATACTATCCAAAGCGAACGGCCAAGTGGAGCGCTTTAACAGAGTATAAAAAGCTTCATTCAAGTGGCGGGTTCTTGAGCAGCGACCCTTGCGCACAGGCGGTAAAGAGTACCTTGGTGTTTACCGATGCACACCCGCATGCTACAACGGCAAGGGGGGCTCCAGCTATTCAAGCTACACGGGCGGCTGCCAAGAACTCGGTTGGATGTCATCGAGCATCCGTCGGTCACCTTCTTTGATGTTCCTCACTTGGAAGTTCGGCGTTTACGTGAGCGGGTGAATCAAAAGCAACAGAGCAGCAAACGTTACACGGACGCTCGGAGGGCTGCAGGAGAAACCAGAGTTGACGTTGGTGACTTCGTCAGTGAAGAAACCCACTACTAGATTTAAAGGCGACCTGGAATTCAGCCGCCCAAGAGAAGTGATCAGCAGGAAAGGACAATCCTCTTTCCACCTGGCTGACGGCAACACGTGGAATGCATCGAAGTTCTCAAAGGTGCCACGAGCCTCTTCCACCCTTTATGCATGGGGAGGAAACGGTACAGCTAGGGCAGGAGGATCTCTGCCTACACGTAAGGGCCTCACCCCAGAGTTAACTACGACGATTTCAGCTGCTGGTCCTTCGGCTGCGCAGGTGCCCACGTCTCCTTCGGCTGCGCAGGCACCCATGTCTCAGTCGGCTGCGCAGGCGCACAGGTCGCCTGCGTGACGCAGTCGGCCAAGTCTCCAGGAGCAGTCACACAGCAACGCAGGGTGAACCACCGAGCGACTACCACCAGAGCGTTATGGCTACAACGTGTAGCGAGCGAAGTTGTGCTAAAGCGAATAGAACGGACATATCCTGTGTGGGGGATTTCTTTTGTAAATGATGTGATTTTGTAGTAATATATAGCTATGTTCATTGTACCGTTTGTATTTTTGAATAGTATTTTGCATATGTACTAACATACTAACCTACTACATTACTAATCCTATATGGCTGTTTTTAAGAAAGGGAATGTGTTGTATATTTGTCAATTTGGTTTCGGTTCCCCGATCACTGCCGCAGGTGGCGCCAGTGTTTAGGTATATGAGCATGCGCAATTTGGAATAAAGGGGGCTTTTGTTCCGATGTGCACTCAAGTTGTCAAGTCGTTCATTCATCGGCGGCACACGCCGCCACTACAGAAAGCTTCCACTAGATAGCTTCCACGTTCGCTTGGAATGCACGTGGAGCAGGGCAGCTTGTTTCATAAACACTAGTGTGGTGCCTCGAATCACGCCGGCTTCGGCCGTACGGCAGCGCTGGCATTGAGGCACCCGGCCTGGAGCTGTAGAACACGGTAAATTTAAATTGACTTGAGCAAGCCTGTAGCATGTTATCTTGGGATGAACAAGACGGGAGAGGAACAGCATGAGAGGGTGAGCGGAAAAGGGCAGGGAGGCGTTTACATGGCAGTGGAGCCAGTCGAGTATCGTCGGTCTTCGGCATTTGCAACCAAAGGAGCAGATGTGCTGCCATTTCTTATTCCTAGTTTTATTCAGCGTTCAGAAAATGTTGTTTCGTCATTGAACGCGAACGTTAGATTCACGTTTTTTACGTCCATCTTTCACTGATGACATCCTGCCATCCTCCGTTCGCTGCAATAAAGAAATATCTCCGTGTGTTTTTCGGTGTGTCCCGGACGACTCCCCATACAACCGCTCCACCAACAAATGATTTCGTCGTCCATCTTCGCGCAAAGACATCACCCTCCATTTTGTAGAAATGGAACCGGCAGTCCATAATACTCATTTGCTATGGCCACGTGCATTTGTTTGTGCACACGCCTTCACCGTTCAAGGCACCGGAGATCTGCTGCGAGGCCACATATCTCGCCCTGCGTAGAGCAGTCTACACTGGTCCGCCCACCAAAAGAATTAAAGCCTTTCCAAACACAGCTAGTGCGGTGCGTAAAATCCATGACCGCCTCCATTGCAGTATACCCGCCTTTAGCTGGCTATTATAAATCCCTTTGCTTCTCGGAACTACAAAAATGCCTATTGCATTATTGTGGTAAAGGTCTACTGTCCCCGAGCGCGTACAGAGTCGGCCCCTGGCGGCGGCGGGACGAACCGCTCCTAGTGTGGATGGCGCTCTCGCGTCGTCTGCTTTTTCACGTTGCGTGCGTCGCAAGACGCGTGCTGCACACGACAAAACAACCAATATGTGTGCTCGTTTGGCAGTAAGCAACGACATAGTTACCTCTGCTTGCGCATCTCCTCTAGAAACGCTATAATCAGCGGCCGTTGCGGGTTAATGCGCTGGTTTAATTCCACGAAACGTCTTCGCCGTGGTCACCGCTTGAGTGTGCAACGTGTTATAAACATCGCTTCCACACATTGCGCTTTTTTATTGTTGAGTTTCAGGAACGTCGAAGGGTGTTTTTTGAAGCTGGCGTGGTGATTATTTAAAGGATAAATGTTTAGTAGTCGAAAGCGGTAAGAAGCGACAAGACCTGTGCATACGCGTGCAAATTCCACACCCTTGTAAAATTGCGCTGTGCCCTTACAGAAAGAAGAAATAAACAAAAACGTTTACACTGCACACGACCCGCGCGCTATTGCCCATACATGACCGGGGACGTATTTTACACCCGCAAGAGCCTGTGCGATCGAATTCTTCACGTACCTTTTCTAAAATAAATACCATTTTTGGACAGTCGTTGTTTACACTGAGGAGGAGGAATAAACATTTATTCAACTGTATCGAGTTACTAATTTTCACGTAATAATTCAAATACGTTTCTATGAATGCGCAAGAGTATTTAGGGGGGATTTTTCCGTAAAATTAGGCAGTTGTGAGTTTGCGTCTGTCATGTAGCATTTCGTGTGTCATTTTCATATATATCTTTTTCAAATCCCGACATCACCTTGTCCAGAAATGTTTCTCACTCATCATAACCAAATGTCTAATATGGTCACGTCTTAACCTGTTAAGGTGGTCCTAAGTTTAAAGAAAGAGGCGAAATCGCGTAATATAATGCACGTTGTTGCCCACATGTGTGAGATGTGTGTGCCATGACTAGCTGTTTTTTTTTTTTTAATTTTTTCCCACAACGCTTGCATTCAATGCAATTTTTAAAAAGGCGAGCCGCAGTTCCTGGGCAATATCGGACCAAAGGGTGGTTAATCAGTTTGGAAAATACGCGTTAAAGTACTGCTTTTTCACCACTTCAGAACAGGGCGCGTAGCGTACTTTCGATTGTAAGTAATACTGATAACCATAGTTTGGCTTTTCACGTTACATGAGTTCTCTTCTCGCTACTCTTGCAACATTAGCAGAACCCCCCGCCCCCTTCCCGAAAAAAAACAACACAAAACGAAATGCACAGAATTGCGTTTTTTAACCAATCATCAAGAACTAAATGCCAGGACAAACGCGATGTTGAGTTTACAAAACAAAGTAGTTACCGGGAACCCGTTCCGCTGATTCGCAACGAGAAATAAAAACGAAATGTTTTACATCTGCAACAGCGCAACTTCATGTTCCATCTTTAGGGTTCTGGAGCGACCTTATACGCAAGAATACAAACACATCTCCCTGTTGCAGGCACCTGTTAGATTTTAAAAGGAACGCAAATTGTCAACAGAGCAGCCGTAACAGAAAATTTGTGCTCACTATGAGGTCCCAGAAGCTTGGTTTGCCCACTGTAAACCTGCTTGTCACTTTGCGAAAACCTAGCTAAACATGAGATGTTGATTGTACTACTTGCGTTGACAACTCATTTCGCAAGTTCACTTGTGAAGAAAGCCGTAAATAAGTGATCCGACACCGTTATTCATCATACGTTCCTTCAGAGTCGCTAAACTTTAATTTAAAAGACCCGTTATAGCGGTTACACTTATATTTCGGCGCTGACCAAAATTCAGTAATTTTATGTTGCCTTTTGAACACACTAAAAGCATTGTAATCTCTTAGAAAGAATGTAGGGGCAGTAAAGTAGTGTTACCATTTCAGGGCACCCCACGAATGCAAGAATGCGTTATACCAGTGAAAGCGATCTAGGTTGCCGTCTTAAACTGAATTGCAGAGATCGAGGCTTGCTCATTTGTTTCTATTTATGCTTTTATTGAAGGCTCAAAGCCATCGTACAAGTTCATTGTCACTTTTTCGGCCATTCTGAGATTCCCGATGGGTCGTCACTTTTTTTGGCGTAGTAATGAAAAATTACTGCCGCTTTCATGCTCTACACTGAACGTTTAGGAACCGAACTACAACATACCACTCTTGTTTTCACCTTTCATGCGCAAATACGTCGGGAAAAAGGCACGAAGCGCGCCTACAGTGTTCGTTCTTACGGGCCGCTCAGCGCGGCATCCACACTAGCAGCGTGACGCTGTCGCCACGTACATGCCCATCCCGCGGCGAGAGAGAGAGAGAGAGAAATAAACTTTATTGCAATACGTAGTTAGGAGGGGGCGGTGACCGGTAGTTGCAGTTTGCCGGTGATCAAGGTAGCCCGTTCCGTCAGACTTGTTTGCATCTGCGGGTCGCAGCTACCCAGCGCCGCCTCCCATTGCTCGGTGGTACGTATTAATGGGAAGGGGTCGTTGTTGCATGCCCACATGGTATGGATGATGGTGTCTTTCAAGCCACATGCGCGGCAGTTGGGGGACTCATACAGTGTGGGATGAATTAGGTGCAGTTTGGCGCGACAGAGCAAAGTGCTTGTTTCGATGAGGCGCCATAAGCGTTCTTCAGGGTGAGAGAGGGTAGGATGAGCCGGCGGGAATATGCGGCGGGCGAGGCGGTAATGCTCAGTTATTTCCCGATAGCTAAGCAAGCTGTCTCGGGCTGATCGGGCTCCGTGTAAGGGTACGAGGCTTGGGCCTGCTCGGACAGTGAGTTCTCGAGCTGCTTTGTTGGCTGCCTCGTTGCCCCCCAGCCCTGTATGGGCAGGAGTCCAGATCAGCTCCACGGGGTCGGTAGGGGGATTTTGAACAAGAATTTGGCGCGCCTGAGGAGCGATGGTACCTCTGGCAAAGTTTTGAATGGCCGTTTTCGAATCAGAGATGATAATTGTGGGGGTTAGCCGTTGCGTTAGTGCTAGGGCGATTGCCGCTTCCTCCGCCGTTGCCAGATGACGGGTGCGTATTGTGAGGGAGGTGAGGGGTGGGGAGTTAGGGCTGAATATTGCTGTGACAGCGTACGCGTCGTGATGTCTATAGTCTGCTGCGTCTACGTAGAGGGTGCTCGGCTTAATGGGATATTTCTCAGTCAAGGCCCGTGCTCGCTGTTCCCTGCGTGTTTTGTTGTGCACTGGGTGCATATTGCGTGGGAGAGGGCGGATGCAGAGGTGCGCATGAATGCTTGGAGGAATGGGGACTTTGGGATCAGTGGTTAGCGGAGCTCGCAGATTTAATCTATGCGTGATCTGTCGACCAGTGGATGTTGTCGATAGGCGCTTAAGTTGATTGAGTTGATGGGCCTGGATATTTCTTCTGCAGTGTTGTAAACGCCCAGCTGTTCTAATCTGGCAGTGGGAGTGCTGTGGGGTAACTGCAATGCCGTCTTGTATATCCGGCGAATGAGACAATTAATTTTTGCCAACTCTGCTTGAGAGGGATTGAGGTATGGCAGAGAATACGTAATGCGGCTTATTACAAACGCCTGTATGAGGCGGGTTCTCTCTGCTTCTTTAAGGCCTTTGTTGCGAGCGGAAATTCTGCGTAATATGCCCATGGTTTGAGTTACCTGGGATTTTAATTGTGTTATAAAGCAGCTGTTCGCGCGGTTGCGCTGGACAGTAAGGCCCAGAATTTTAATGCTAGGCACCTCCAACACTTCCACGTTCCCAACGTAGACTTTTATACTGGGAGGCGTTTTTGAACCCAATTTAGCTGGAAGGACAAGTAGTTGTGATTTATGTGGGGAGCATTCTAATCCGACCTTGCGAGCTTCGTCAGTGACGATTCGGGCACCCGTTTGTAGGGTGTCTTCGATTTGGCCATCACTGCCCCCTGACGCCCACAGGGTAATACAGTCGGCGTAGATGCTGTGTCGTAAATTGGGGACCTGCGCAAGTTGCCGAGGGATGTTTAGCAGAGCAAGATTGAAAAGAAGTGGTGACAGAACTGCGCCTTGTGGGGTGCCTATAGAGGGAAGAGTTATGGCGTCCGAGGTGATGTCATCAATCTGGAATATTGCCGTTCGAACCGTTAAGAAGTTTTTGATATAATTGTACGTGCGATGTCCCGGAGCTAGTGATTCCAAGTTGCTAAGTATAGCTAAATGGGATACTCTATCAAATGCTTTAGTGAGGTCTAATGCGAGTATGGCCGCTGCATCGACCTTTGAAGGGGGGATGATTATGTCATGGAGCAATTGGAGATGCACATCTTGCGTAGAGAGTCCTGCCCTAAAGCCAATCATGGTGTTGGGAAGTGCACCTGTTTGATCTATGCGTTTTATTAATCGTGCGTGAATAATCTGTTCCAGCACTTTGCCCATACATAAAGTTAGAGAAATTGGCCTTAGGTGATCTATGCTGAGGGGCGTTCCCGGTTTAGGAATGAGGGATATTTTAGCATGTTTCCACGCGGGGGGTAGGGTGCCTGAGGACCAGTAATGATTATAGAATCGGGTTAGCGTGGTAATTGAGTTGTCGTCGAGGTTTCGTAACATCTTATTGGTCACGCCATCCATACCTGGCGCAGACCCTGGACGGAGACGAGTCAAGGCTGCTCTGACTTCAGCTTCAGTTATATCGAGATCCAACGCGCTATTGTCTGGTCCTCGATAAGGAGGTAAGGGCTCAGATGAGCCCTGCGCTATGTAGAGGGTTTGAATTTCTTCTATTAGTTCTTGATTGGTGCCTGGGTAGTTTTGGATTATATGTGTTAGGCGATGGTGATGTGCCGTTTTTGACTGCTTAGTATCGAGCATGTATCGGAGTATGGCCCATGTGTGACGCATGCCAAGATTACCCCGCATTTGGTCACAGAATTAACCCCACTGTGCTTTCCCCAGCTCTGCAGCGTGAGACTCAATCTTTTTGTGGAGCTCTGCTATTTTGAGACGAAGACGCCGATTTTGTTTCTGGCATCGCCATCTGCGTTGCAAGCTTGTGTATGCCTCCCACAAATGGTGTAGGTGTGCGTCCACAATTTCCGCTGGGATATCCGAGTCTAGTGGTTGGTCGTGGTGTTGTTTGGTTTCGACTATTTGGTTTACCCAGCTGTCCAGTGTTGCGGTATTGATTTCAGCGGGAGTATTTTGCTCGCATCTGCGTCTAAGCGCATCCCAGTTGGTGATGTATTGTTGCCTTAAACATGGTTTTAGGTTGGAATAGAGGGAGATTTTTAGTTGGACTATGTAATGGTCGCTGCCCAAAGTGTGGGATGTGCAACTCCATTTGGCGTTTTTGATTCTGTGTGTGAATGATAAGTCCGGGGAAGTGTCTTTCTGCGCGCTATTTCCAATTCTCGTGGGGATAGACGGATCGGACTCAATCGTGAACCGTTGTGTCTGCGCCAGCTCCCATAGGAGGCGACCTTTTCGCGTAATTCTGGTATAACCCCACGCAGTGTGGGGAGCGTTGAAGTCTCCCAGGATGGGTAGAGGGTGAGGACCCGCTGTCTGTGTTGCTAGGTTAAAGAGCTGGGAGAAATTGTGTGTATGACCACGAGGGCTGCTGTATACGTTTAGTATGTACATTCGGGAAGCAGTGCGTTTAGGCGGATATAGCACGACAAAATCTTGAAGTATTTCTATGCTGTCGAAATGCATAGATTCAGCAGTCATGTTTCTACATACAAGGGTGGCTGTGAATGGGTTATCGGGACGTTGAAATGTTTGATATCCTAAGCGTGACATTAAGGCCTGGTTCTTGAAGAGCAATTACTAAAGGGGTGCCCAATGTGTTCGATAGGAGCATTTGTAGGTTTGGTCGTTTTCTGGTGTATCCCCTGCAGTTCCACTGCCAGATTGTAATCATGTCATTGAGCTTGGCCATTGAGGAAGGCTAATGATGGGGGTGCGCTATTGGCAGGTGCACCGACGTTGGCAAACTGTTGCATGCTATTGTGCATTTCGGCTCTAAGTTCCTGAATGGTAGCCTGAATTGTGTTCTGGTTATTTAAGAGAATTTGGTGGAGTTGAATGTATTCCTGCTTCTGTTCGGCCAGAGCTTGTTTGCAGGCGTCTTCTACAGCGGCTATGCGACCCTCGACATGTATGGGAGATAGAGGAGCAGTCTGGTTAGACACTGCTTTTCTTTGGGTAGGTGGTGATGGACTGGAACTTTCGTGAGCAGCTGCTCCTGTCGGTTCACTATGAGGGGTAGGTTCTGTTATGCTAGCAGTAGTCTGTTTCTTCAAGGCTGCATTTTCGCGTTTGAGCGCTGCATTCTCCTGGCGTCACAGGGTGATTTCCGCGCGGATCGCTCGAAGCTATTTGAGAAGGTCAGGATGAGGGGCGGAATGCAGGGGGGGGTGGATGGGAATTTGAAACTGTGGTGAGCTACTGGGAGGGTTGCGCGGGTAGCTCACCTGTTTTCTTTCAGTGTCTTCTTGTTGGGGTAGTTCTCGTTGTGAAGTACCCATGGTTGCATTCCGCTTTCGGGGAGAGACGTCGGTAGGAGACTGATGTGTCTTGCCCGGAAGAGGGGGAAAGGCGTCTTGAGTAGGTACTGCGTTGTGCATTGCCGCCGCCTGTGCGTAGGTGAAGGGAAGGCGACGTGGTTGATAACGTTTTGGGCAGTCCACAGTTCCAGTGAGATAAGGGCCTTCACAGATGATGCACCGAGGTACACATTTGTGGTTCTCAGGGGCATTGATGGTTCCGCAGGTGGGACAGTGTGGAGAAGCCTGGGCGTTGGGGCACACGTCTCTGCGATGACCTGGCTGCCAGCATGCCGGTCAAGCTTCGGACTTTCTGCGAAACGGTTTGCAGCGATACGTTGCCGCCCGGTAGCGGATCCAGTAGGGAACTTTGGTGCCATCGAAGAGAATTTGGGCGATATTGGAGGTATTAAGGCGTTTGGCATCCAGTATCCGGAGGTCAGGGTTGAACTGGCAAATACTGTTTAGTAGTTGTTCCGGCGTGTCGTCTTCGGGGATATTTAAGATCACCCCGGTTACCGTGTTGGCTGGGGCCGCTACGTGTGTAGAGACCTCATATTGCTGCCCTTTCAGCGTGAGGGAAGCGATCTTCTCGTACTTTCTAGCGCGTTCTTCGGAGGGCGTGCTAACGATGGCAAAGTTGGCTCTTGATTGTATGCAGACGTGGTCGTCGCTACATGGATCAAGGCCCGCGTGCCTTTGAATGGTATCTGCCAACGTGGCTAGAGCAACTGTCGTGAGCGCAAGACCGCAATGCGGGCGAAAGATTATTTTGATATCATTTTCAGGCAGTGGTTGAGCCGGTGGTTTACGCCGGGCTGGTCGACGCCTTTCGTGTTGTGGGGAATTGGTGGGAACACGGTGCGAAGAGCCTTTGTGATAAGACCAATGCGACGACGCAGATATAAACCGCAGTGTTTTCTAGTGGTAATTGCCTAATGACTAAAATGAAGTGACACTACAGTGCATTCATAGGCACCTGTTTTCTTCAAGTTAATTCACAATGATGACACGGCTAGCCTCGAGGAACTAACTCTCTGATAACCATCATCTTTTGTTGTCGCTTTAAGAGTTAGCAGTTTTTCAGGCTCATTTATATGAGAAACATCCCTGCTTCCACTCCAGCCGCTTGCAGTGTTTGGCGACGTGCATTTGCCCATCGGCCTTCAAACAAAATAGTTTTTACCGTCTTCTTTGACCCAAAGCAAAGCGCTTGGAGAAGAAAGCACAGAAAAACGGTCGTAACAAGAGCGTGGGTTGGCTGCGCTGGCGGCCACACCGTACGCAGCGTACTTCAACGATAAAGTTAGTTAGGCAAGAGAAAAAAAATACGAAAGCAACTTTCATGTGTTTGCCTAATTGTGTAATCTGGAAAGAAACTGCATTTATCAGGGCAGACGGGGACGTGCACTCAAAGAATTAAAGCAAACGCAACGTTTACTTGCACACAATGAAAGGAGAAAACAAAGCAAACAAATCTGTTTACGCTAGCATTTATTTCCAAGACCACTGACGCGTAAACGGCTCCATCCGTGCGTCCAAAGACTGTGCGGGTCTTCCGTACTTTCTGCAGAAGTTGCACAAAATAAAGGGGGGGAGTGTGGCATTTTTTTGATAGTTTTGTGCAATACGTTTACTACAGCACTCCAAACACTTTTTGAGACATACCGGCAAAGGTTGAACTAGAAAGATGTGTGTACTTTATTGTAAAGACTTCATTGTACAGACCTCTGTACTTTATTGTACAGATGTCTGTACCCAGCCTGGCTACACCAGTGAATCCAGCCCACACCAAGGCTGCGCACTTGTAAATAAATAAACAATAGAGGGAAAGTATCGCACCAGCAATCACCGAAGCCGCATGCTTCTTCCTATCACTCACTCACTCACTCACTCACTCACTCACTCATTCACACAGACACTCCCTTGCTCACTCTCACTCATTCACTCATGCGCTCCCTCCACTCACCTTGTCTACTCACTCGCGCACTCGCTCGCTCACTCCCTCACTCTGTCCCTGACTCAATAATTCCCACATTAACTCATTCCACTTATTCTGCCTACTCACTCACTCGTTCACTGGCTCACTTACTGGCTCGCTCGCTCAGTCATTCACTTACTCACACACTCACTCACTCACTCATTCCCACATTCACTAACTCCACTCAACATGTCTACTCACTCACTGACTTTCCCGCTCACTCGCTCGCTCACTTACTCACTTTTTTCAATAACTCACTCACACACTCACTCACTCAATGCGCTCACTTAATCCTCTCACTCACTCACTCACTCACTCACTCACTCACCCACTCACTCACAGTTAAATTTCGCCTCTCCATCTTCTTGGCGAACTGATGGAGGCGAAATAGTGATGTTCTTTTGATGCGCGAGCCGAGAGGACGATCTCGACTCGCTCCGATGACCGACGACCGATGCTTGGAGCGGGTGAGGGATGAGGACTGCCTTCCTTGCTAGATATTAGGTTTATTTACATTATTTACAAAACTCCAACTTTACATCAGGTCAGAGTGACGGTTACATTGTCACTCTGACAGCAGCAGCCTGTTCGGCCGAGATCTATACTAAACTAGATCCCCTCTCGACCGACCCCCGAGAAAACCCAACACTCCGGTTTTGATAACAAAAACCCCGCCTCCCAAAAGGGGGCGTACAAGAAAGAGAGAAAAAACCTTTCAAACAATTAATAGAAACCATTGATTGGCCACAGGAACCAGCCAATCACACACATGTCCCCACCTGCGGTCACGTGACCTAACACTCTCTCTTACACACTCATAGTGCGTTTCCTACGCACGCTGTTGCACCCGGCCAGAAAATACAGGCCATCTGCGGCCTAAAGTGAACCATCCATTACGTTCAGCGGGCGGCATCTGCACAAACAACAGCCAAGCCGAGGGCCCGGAGCGGTCCTCGCGCGGCTGACCTCCCTCCGCGCGGCGCCTCCCGCGACGCCCGCGTCGCGGGACAATGAGGGTTGCTAATTCCCTCCCAGACGAAGGGGCGCCGCCGGCCACCTGAACAGACCACGGGGAGAGACGCTGCCAGCCGAGGCGACCATCGTCGAGGCGAACGACCCGTCGACGAAGAGCGCCCGCCGCCGGAGTCGAAGATTTTCCAAACTTACACCGCGCGCGCTTTCAACACTAAGAGATACGATCATCTGGCCGCCCGTCAGCTTGTTATGCCGAATGACCCTGCCACCCTCGACGCGACAGAGGCACTCAGGCTAATCGCCCCCATCCTTTGACACACAAAAGGACGGGCACAACAGCTCTCCGCGGCTCCGAACTTGGCGTCCGCGCGGCTACATGAAAGGGACACGGAATAGCCGCAACCAGCGTACGCGACGCCGAACATGAGCCACCGGCGGCTTTCCTTAATTAAATGAGGAGCCCGAACATAACACCTCCCGCACTAAGAATGTTGTCCGTACACTAGCTGTACGTACAACATTAACTCTCACTGCATGTTATGTCTTACTTGCAGAGCAAGAACTAAAACAAAACGCGCTCAAGCCGTTACGCGAGTACACTACAAATACAATACAATACAACAATAAAAAAAATTAACCCGGGTACACACCAACCCAACCAGCACAACGCGCCGGCCAACTGCACCAAAAAAAACAGATACCACACGGCACACCTAGTGCCTTGGCCTAGCCGCTGCTTGTGCAACATCAAACGATAAAGAAAGCACTCAACTACAGGGACCGTGAGAACAAACTCATTGGCACCCTCTACCATTAAAGGCAACCAACCCCACGGAGGGTATAATGTTCAAACTTGACAACTGAATGAATGACCCCATCCACTCTTAAAACGTTACGCGCATGCAGGAACATTCTTTCACTCTAATGAAAGAAAAAAAACAACACCCGAACAAAACCCAAAACGCTCAAAATGAGGCTAGTCCTGTACAAATGGAAAAAAACGTCTAAGGAAGTTCAGCGTCTCTTCACGCACTCGCGGACGCCAGTTCTTCCAGAATGCGACACAGATTGTTCGTCCCGGTTGCGGTTCACTTGCCGTCCACATTCTATGTACTGAAGGTTCACTTTTCAGTACTTCAGACACTAGTTCGCACCCAAGCGCCACAAGGGGGCCCTACCTGCACATCCATGGCCCACCATGACACATGCCACCACGAGCGCAACTAAAGAAAGGCACTCGCCATTGTACTCAGAGGTAAACTCCATACCCGTGCGTAACAGCGGCTCTACTTCCAAGAAGACAGCGTTAAAACAGCCAAACTGCGCTACTCGCGAATTACACGCCTTACGACAGCTGAACGCGACCAAAACATGCACACATAAAAAGAAAACTAACTACAAGGGGGAGAATGACAGTACAGGTAAAACTAAAAATAATTCTCATGTGAGTGATCCATACGCACCCAGAGAAAAACACGCTAACAACTAAGCGTGCGGCAAACAACACTGAACCGTTCAGTCTAGCACTGCACACTACTATTCAGCGCAAACACCCCTTTCCACGGCGGCACACACCGACCGTCGCACGGAAGCTGATTCCGTTTCATGCACGACCAGCTGATTCTAAGCAAACCCTGGCGTGGCTCGCCGTGTCCCGTGCTCCCGGGAGAAAAGGAACACCCTACGCGGCGGTAACGCGTACGACGTTGTCGCACCTGCGCCGTCCACACCTGCCGCCGCCTTCCGCGTTCTCGGGCCTGTCGGAATGGACCTACGCGCAAGACGCCGCGGACCCCCTGCGCATTCATGCTTCCCGCACGCAAGCTCCACAATTAGGCGCGCCTCGCATGGCCCCTGCACTTCCTCTGACTCCTCTGAGATTAACATGCTTTCTGCAACTTCTCTCGATCTGTGCATTGGCTCATCCACGCGGGGCTCCTCACGGTCGGCCGCGGAATCTATGTCAGCGCATGGGGCGGTGCTACTCTCGACACCTCCCTGCGCGGCCACGGCAACATTGCCCGCCGCCACAGAAAGAATCGCTGTAGCTAAGACATTTGTCTCACGCGATTCCAAGATCTCATCTGCAACAGTGGGAACGCTAACATGTTGCACAACAACTGGGGTGGCTCCGGCCACCTCCACTACATTCCCACTCTCCTCATCCCGTGGCGCTCGAAGCGCCCACGAGGGAACAAAAACCGTGAAAACATTGGCGTCCTCTTCGAGGCCACCAATTTTGCGAAGCTTCGCTTTTTCATAAGCGATCTCCGCTCGCCCTTGGGCTAATTGAGCGCTAAGTCTTCAGCTGTCCATGCGGACGGGCTACCCGCGCCCGGCTACCGCTAGCCTTGCTTTTTTCTAAAGGCGTGCTGGGCATTTTGAGAGCTATCTCCGCTCTCAACTCCTCGATCTCGAGCACAATGGCACTAACCTTTCGGTCGGTGCCGCGACATCCGTTAGCATAGTGGCCATGGTAAAACCGGAGAAAGTACGTCAGGGCCCAACCTGTGCCCGCTCCGGGTTCGGCGGGTCGCAGTGTCGTGGTGCCGCAGCTCGTGGACCCGATGCGCCGCTCTCGCGGCTGGGATGGGGCCGCGCTCCCTGGGCAGAGCCCACGCAGGCCTCCCGCTGAGGTGTCGCCCCGTTCAACCACGGCTTACGCCGCCCCTGGGCAGAGCCCACGGGCCTCCCCCGCTGAGGTGTCGCCCCGTTGAAACCGCGGCTTTCGCCGCCCTGGGCCAGAGCCCACGAGGCCTCCCGCTGAGGTGTCGCCCCGTTCAACCGCGGCTTACGCCGCCCTGGGCCAGAGCCCACGAGGCCTCCCGCTGAGGTGTCGCCCCGTTCAACCGCGGCTTACGCCGCCCTGGGCCGGAGCCCACGAGGCCTCCCGCTGAGGTGTCGCCCCGTTGAACCGCGGCTTACGCCGCCCTGGGCCAGAGCCCGCGAGGCCTCCCACTGAGGTGTCGCCCCGTTGCCGTTGAATCGCGGCTGCTGCCGCACTGAGCCGGAACTCACGAGGCCTCCCGCTGAGGTGTCGCCCCGTCGATGCTTGGAGTCTGGCTCGTCGTTGGTCGGAGCCGAACCTTGCGTTGAAGGAGTCTCTCCGGAATGCCCCACCAGCTCCAGCCCATGGTCGTGGTCATCCTGTCGGCTGCGCCAGTTAAATTTCGCCTCTCCATCTTCTTGGCGAACTGATGGAGGCGAAATAGTGATGTTCTTTTGATGCGCGAGCCGAGAGGACGATCTCGACTCGCTCCGATGACCGACGACCGATGCTTGGAGCGGGTGAGGGATGAGGACTGCCTTCCTTGGCTCGATATTAGGTTTATTTACATATTTACAAACTCCAACTTTACATCAGGTCAGAGTGACGGTTACATTGTCACTCTGACAGCAGCAGCCTGTTCGGCCGAGACTCTATACTAAACTAGATCCCCTCTCGACCGGACCCCCGAGAAAACCCAACACTCCGGTTTTGATAACAAAAACCCCGCCTCCAAAAGGGGGCGTACAAGAAAGAGAGAAAAAACCTTTTCAAACAATTAATAGAAACCATTGATTGGCCACAGGAACCAGCCAATCACACAACATGTCCCCACCTGCGGTCACGTGACCTAACACTCTCTCTTACACACTCATAGTGCGTTTCCTACGCACGCTGTTGCACCCGGCCCAGAAAATACAGGCCATCTGCGGCCTAAGTGAACCATCCATTACGTTCAAGCCGGCGCATCTGCACAAACAACAGCCAAGCCGAGGGCCCGGAGCGGTCCTCGCGCGGCTGACCTCCCTCCGCGCGGCGCCTCCCGCGACGCCCGCGTCGCGGACCATGAGGGTTGCTAATTCCCTCCCAGACGAAGGGGCGCCGCCGGCCACCTGAACAGACCACGGGGAGAGACGCTGCCAGCCGAGGCGACCATCGTCGAGGGCGAACGACCCGTCGACCGAAGAGCGCCCGCCGCCGGAGTCGAAGATTTTTCCCAAACTTACACCGCGGCGCGCTTTCAACACTAAGAGATACCGATTCATCTGGCCGCCCGTCAGTTGTTATGCCGAATGACCCTGCCACCCTCGACGCGACCAGAGGCACTCAGGCTAATCGCCCCCCATCCTTTTGCACACAAAGGACGGGCACAACAGCTCTCGCGGCTCCGAACTTGGCTGTCGCGCGGCTACATGAAAGGGACACGGAATAGCCGCAACCAGCGTACGCGACGCCGAACATGAGCCACCGGCGGCTTTCCTAATTACATGAGGAGCCCGAACATAACACTCACCCACTCTTCAGGGAACTGTTCATTGGTGTAAGTCGAGCCCTTTAAATATTCGCAAAAAAAATACGTTGCTTATGCTGGGTGATCTTCGACATCTATGAAAACACGGTGTCAAAGTTCATTGCTGTTGAAGTAAAGCGGTGATTCGTTTTTGCAATATCTAATGATATGTACAAGGGACGAAATGGGCCAGCATTCTCAGTTGTGTCTATTTCGTGTCTGTTGCAAAGTTTGCATCCTGATTGAGCCCAGATCATCTTAAAAAGGACGACGCTCAAGTGGCGCAGCGCAACAATGCATTACTTCATTTTTTTTGTGGATCCCAGAGGTCCCCGGCTTCGCAACTGAAACGACGGCCCAATTAGAGAAAACACGAAAGAGACGTTTTTTTATAACCGCTCAAAATTCCGGATCTGGTCTCTTCGGAAGGGAGGATTTTTTTTTAAATGTATCTTTGGTGAACAAAGCGTTTATTTGGGATTGAGATATTGTGTATTCATGACGGCTTTTGAGATATAAAAAAACAGATAGAAAAAAATGTTCCAGGGCTTTTTGAATTTTCGTTAGCCATCAGTGTCGGGGAATATTTTCTCCACATTTTATGCCTTCGGTCTCCCTGGAGATGGCATCGCTGGCTAATTTGCACTGAGGTGATCAGCCAATGGGAGTCAATAAACCCACGTCCGCTGCGTCAGGGGCTTGTGTGTAAGAGACCAAAGAAGCCTTAGAATGTCGTAAGTTGGTTTGTAGATATCACAAAACTGCACGCACCAGCACAGAAACACCGCAAAAAACGTTCACGTTATTAGAACTGTAGAACGCAGGATACAAATTAGGTGAGACAACAACATTAAGGAGGTGGCGTCCACAAGAAACAGCAGCATTAAAAATAATGGCGACTATCACCATAATGTGTGTATCGTGTGTTCCGCGTGCACCGTGCGTACCAGACCCGGCTGGACATGTGCGCATTCGTTCCGATACGGTGGCTTAGTTCCACTCAGTAGAAGCCCCCGCCTCGCCGTGCACGGGCATTCGTTCCGCTGTGGGCCGGCCTTCCTCCCAATGCCCTCTGGCCCATGTGCAGTCGGGTCTGAACATACGGTACGTACGGTAACACGGTACAAAAGGTAACCTAAAAATCGGTATTATGATTCGTAGCCTCTGTTCGACGCATTCATAGATGCCGCCACAAGTGTATCGTATGTAATAAAGTATTCGTAGATGTGGGCATACGTGAGCCTGTACGACAAAGTATTCCGAAAGCCCCGCACTCACCGCTGTGGCTCAACGAGTGCTTCTGTGGCTGTGTGCTTCTGAGCCCGAAGACGCGACTTCAATCCCGGCAGCGGAAGATGCGTTCTTGATGGAGGCGAGAAGCGAAAACACCCCTGTGCCGAGATTTTTTCGTATAGTAAAGATCGCTAAGTAATTTAAATTATTCCGGAGCCCTCCAATACGGCGTGCTTCACAGCGCAGGTGTAGCTTCAACGCTTTAAACTCAATAACCAATCAAGATGCCCGCAAAAGTTGCTGTTCGCGGAACTTGTTGCTACTAATCTTCTCTGTAGACATTTTTCAACTGAGATCCCAATTTACCTTTCTTCGTACCTTGTTCTATGCGCACGCGAGCGCCGTTCCGCATGGAGCGAGGAGGCATCGGGTTTAAGAAACCGCGCTGAAGAGAACAAACGGGCGGAGCGGCACATTGGATAACGCAATGTCTTGGCGATGGAGAGGATGTTGGTTCCAGGCGGGCCGCGACACATTTTATTTCTTTCAGCAGCTCAAAAGAGCCTTCTGACTGACAACGGCGAAATCAGGTCTATTAGGTTATTAGTGCTTTTGTACGTACGGAAAAGCGGTTCATGTCTGCCAGCTGCCTCATACCGAAATAAAGTGTTTTCCGCATTGAATGCTTTCAAAGAAAAATTGACTTTACACTAGGTTCCCCAGACTTATTAATTTTACTACGTTTGCTTAACTAAGCGCCAACCATTTAACACGCGCCTCAAAACCAGGTATACACGATATTGCAATATGTTATCCGTATTGCTAAAAACGGCCAAGCGAAACTATTATGAAAACCAGATTCTGGACAGCGGAAGCAATACAAAAAGAAAATGGCAGTTGATACGCGAATTCCTTAACACACCACTTCAACGTGACTCGGTCACATCCATTAAAACGAACGAATCGCTCGTCACTGCACCGCGTGATATCGCGAACTGTTTTAAGCAACATTTTTCTACAGAATCTTCTGGCCCTTCTTCTTTGGTGTATACGCCCACATTTACTCGCCAACCACAATCACTCTTTATTATTCCTACCAACCCTGCGGAAATTGAAGCCGTCATTTTAGGGCTGAAAGCGACTGGTCCTGGCTTAGATAGAATTCCGGGGAAACACATCAAATTGATTTGTTTATTCATTCTCCCAATGTTAGGTTCTGTTTTCCATCTTGTCTTTAAAACCTGTGTGTTCCCAAGCGTATTTAAATTAGCTAAAGTTGTTCCGGTCTTCAAAAAAGGCGATCCGAATCAAATAGAAAATTATCGACCAATTTCAGTCCTTCCGTTTCTTGACAAAGTGCATGAAAAGGTAATCGAAAAGAGACTGTCCAACTAACATAAAAAGTTCAGTATACTAACTCCCAATCAATTCGGCTTTGACCTTGCCTTTCAACAGATAAACCTTTAGCATGTTTTCTCGATCGCATTAAATTATCCATTGACAAAGAGAATCACGCTGGCTCGGTATTCGTTGACTAATCGAAGGCATTCGACAGTATTGATCGCGATATCCTCTTCACTAAACTTCAGTTATACGGAATAGCTGGACCGCCCCTTCAACTGTTTAAAAGCTTCTTGTCAGATAGGCAGCAAATTGTTTGCGTCGATGGCACTTTTTCTCCTCTGCTTTTAACAGGAAAGGCGTCCCCCAAGGCTCTGTTTTAGGGCCGCTTTTATTCCTTACTTACGTAAATGATTTGCCGCAGTGCCTCACGCGCTCGAAATGCATTCTATACGCCGACGATACCACCATCTTTTCAGACAATCCTGATGCAAAGATATTAATTTCTGATTTTCAAAAAGACTTATGTTCCCTTGAAACTTGGTGTGCTAATAACAAACTATCTATTAACTCGTCCAAATCGTCCCTAATGGTATTTCACTCCCCGAATGAAAAGTTGCCAAAAAATCCTTGCCTCCATATAGGTAACAATCCCATTCTACTGCGGAACCAAACACCCTTTTTAGGTGTTATTGTTGACACTCACTTAAGGTTCCAATACCATATCTCCTCCGTTTGCAAAAAGATATCATTTGACATTCGAGCGCTTCTTAGAGCTAGACTGTACTTCAGTACGAAAACTCTGTTGTATTTATATTCTGCATTTATTCATAGCCACTTGAACTACTGCATCACATCGGTGGGGTCGATCGTATAAAAATCCCCTTTCACCATTTAAACTTCAAAAACAAGCAATACGCATAATAACGTTTTCCCAAAAAATGTCACCATCTCTTCCTATCTTTACTCAACTTAATATATTACCTTTGCCTAAAGATGTATTTGTATAGCGTTGGAGTATAGTGTTGCTACATAGCCTCCTAGATCTTGACATTTTCCCTCGCCACATGTTAACCAACCCTAATTGCACTAGATTTTCCTCCCGTCAGAACTTGTTATTGCCCAAGGTAAGAACTAATGATCACACATTTAGTCTACTTTTTTCTGCTGTTTCTTTTTGGAATGACGTACCACTGGAAATAAAGATAGTTAGCTCACTTCAACCCTTTAAAAGATAAAATGGAAATGTTCTTAGCTACTCACCAGTAACTCTTAGAAACATTTTTCATTGTGTGACAACTTTCCCTGTTTGTTCTGTTGTCAATTGATTACAATTTTGCCTGTTTTTTCCACAATGTGTTGTATTTTTTTTAATATCCCATTCTTACACGATGTTTTATAAGATTTGTATTACGTATGCAATACATACTGGTTGTATTGTGCTCACAACTTGTTATCTCCAAAACATCTAGCATAGAAGGTCCCGCCTGCGGTTCTGAAACCTTGGGACCTCCTCCTGTAAATTCCCCCAATGTTACACTCTTGTACTTTTCTGAATAAGTTTGAATTGGAAATTTGAACTTGAATTATCAAGCCTTTGGCTATTTGCGGTTTGTACATATGCATCTTTGTCGGTATTTCGAAAACAATGTGTCAAAATTTATAGGAGCCATTCTCTGTTAAGTAACGTGGAGAGAGGTCTATCGCGCTGAATTCTAGGAACAGCATTCAAGATTTTTCCAATCACGTGTGAGCTGCACGAGTATCACAATGGCGGGAAATGGTACTGTATTAAACCGAACATTGGTAGAGCACTAAAGGACAAATTTTTTTTCATGGGGAATTACTTACAAACTTATTCTTCTCTTTGCAATCAGCAACCCGCCTCGGTGGCTCAGTGGCTAAGGCGTTGCGCTGCTGAGCACGAGGTCGCGGGTTCGATTCCCGGCCGCGGCGGCCGCTTTTCTGATGGAGGCGAAAAAGCAAAAACGCCCGTGTGTACGAGATTTCGGCGCAAGATAAAGATCCCAGGTGGTCAAAATTAATCCGGAGCCCTCCACTACGGCGCGCCTCATCGCCTGCGTTGCGTCGGCGCGTTAAACCCCACAATCAATCAATCAATCTTTGCAATCAGCGCCTTGGAAGTGTCATGCGTCACTCGCAGGTTAAACTGGGTCACTGGCAGATAGGTACACGGTTCTGCTTATAAACACCAGCTATTTTCGCTAAGAGTGCACATATTTAGTCTAGTGGCCATATGGCGTGGATCAACAAAAGGAACAAAAATCGCAGTTCTTGTGGAGTGTCTGCATTCAGACAAAAATGAAGGAATTTCACACTAATGCTTAAGACTTGAACGTAGCGAAGCTGTACGCAACCTTCCCGACAATCACGACGGTGTAAGTCCACGATTGTAGGCGATTTTCTTTTTCTTCGCTGCAGTAACGTTCTTTACTCCATCTTAGTTGCTTTACATGTGAGCCTGTTTAATTTTTTGGGGAAGTGCTAATCATTGGACATCACCTTCGATGGGCGTACGCTATGAAGTGTCTTCCTCGTTACGAGCAAGTGCTAAACGATTACGGCGAAAGCTGGAGTTACCATCACGACGGATTAAGTCCACGATTGTAGCCTATCGGCTCCTTCTTCGTTGCCGCAGCGACCTTCACTCCACTTTGCTGCTTTACTTGTGAGCATGTTTTATTTTTTGTGAAGTGCTAATCATTGGATATTCCTTGGAGGGCCGTACGTTAGGACGTGCCTGTCTCGTTTCGAGCAAGTGTGACCATGATTACGGCGAATGCTGGAGTTTTTCTTGTTCCGAGGAAGTGTTAAACGATTACGGCGAACGCTGGAGTAATTTTTTGCCGATCTTGGCCAAATTCCCTACATGGGTATGCTTGGTTTCATAAACATGCGCCGGAGAAGCTGGGAGGTCGCCGCAAGGCACGCAGCTACGAGCGCTCGCATTTTTTTGTTTTTTTAACTGCCGGGAAGTCGCCGCAATCTTGACCAATCTCTCTAAGTGGATGTGCGTTGCTTGACAACGCGCAAAGGGGACTCTGGCGGTCGTTGCGAGGCTCACACACACGCGAGCACTATAGGCATTTTCTTGGTTTTGGAGACTGCAAGGCACCCGCCGCGAGGCCCGCGCCCACGTGTACGTGCTCGGCAATTTCTTGGTATTTTTTAACTGCGGACACAGAAAATTACGATTTGCTAACCACCTTCGCTGTTAAAAAGCATTATGCCAGAATATATTCTTTTTGGATACAAGGCGGTACCTTACTACAAAGGTCTAGCGTCAACGAATGCTTTGCTTTGGCACTCCTGCCAATCTCTTGAGCAACATTTCAAAACAGCTCTCTATTAGGAGTCAACGGCTTTAGGTTGAATACGAGGATTCTTGCGTCTACCACCTACACTCTAGCCCAGTTTTTATGCGAAAGCACAGGACGGTAATATCGTAACATTTCAATGCCGCTTGTCTTTCCGTTGCGCGATCGGTGTTTGTTAGGAGCGCCTACGACACTCAACTTGGACATTTTTCGCGTAAAAAAATAAAACACAGAAAATGGTAGAGCAGTGTTTCTTGTAACCCAGGAGGTTTACAAGCTGGGCTATTTGGAAAGACATTCTTGGATGAAACCAGCGTGAACTTAAACAAAGACGAAGGAAGTTTAACACAAGGCAGCCGCTGGGCCAACGTTGCTTGGTTAGTAGCTTGAAAGTTTAAACGCTGAAAAGAGCCCTATGTAACTAAAATGAACTGCAGTGTTAACTTCTCTCGTTTTTGTTCAGGTTCACGCTGGTTTCATCCAAGAATGTATTTCCAAGTAGCCCGAGATGCAACCCACCGGTTTCAGTGTTGAAGCTTTCAAGCAACTAACCTTGCAACGTTTGCCCAGCGACTGTACTTGTGTTCGACTTCCTTATCTTTGTTTAAGTTCGCGCTGGTTTCATCCAAGAATCTCTTTCCAACTAGCCCAGCTAGCAACCCTCCTGCAGTTTATTTAAATTACATTGGGCTCTTTTCAGTGTTTAAACTTCGAAGCAACTAACCCAGGAACGTTGGCCCAGCGGCTGCCCTTGTCTTTCACTTCTTCGTATTTGTTTGTTCGCGCTGGTTTCACCCAAGAATTTCCTGTACCCGTCGACTCTCGTCGTTAGAAATGTTTAAGCTTGGCAAGAAAGAACTAGCTTCGCTTCATGACCTTTCACTAGAACCTACGACTGATTGCAACGCCCTGCAAAAAGTCTCACTCACTACATGCACTCCATCGCTACGTTGAAGCCAGGCTACACCCTATCACCAACCCACACCGTTCGCGTCACCCGGGCCAAGCTTTACTACTCACGCGGTTCCCCCACAGCCCAAGAGAACTTTTCACGTGATGTTTTCCACATGGGATTAAATTATAGGTGGTGTAGTGGGCCGCTGCAGTGCGGTATTGAGGGTGTCTTTGGATTAGCGGAGCGGTAAAACTATCGGTGGGGTGCCACGGAGACGAAGGCGTTTTCTCGCCTCCCTAGCCGCACTATAAAAACAGTTCTTGCTGGTGCCGCTGCTTCATCCCTTTAGTGTATATAAGATCCTTACACCTAGCCACCTCCATTCATATGGTGTCAGTCTTTTTAGTAGCTCAAGCACAAAATTGACGATTAGTAACGAATAAGGCTAAGCACCAATCCTTCGGACAATATTTTCAGCAAATAGGTATTTTACCTAGGCAATACTTCTTTGCCGCAACACTAATTAAGTTGCTTCATGGTCAAACACAGTGCAGTCGCCTTGTTATCCGTCTTGCCTCACTGCTTGCGCCAAGATCAGGAATTCCCAGCGTAAACAAAGCAAACATCTACGATGTACAAGAGGACAGACACAGCTGCAGCTCCGTGAGACACATAGAGAACAAATGCAAAGGCAATAAAGAAACGCTTAATACAGAGAATGACACCCGTAATAATAAAGGTTATATTCCGAAGCCAAATACACATTAGTGTATACCAAAAGAAAACCGTAAGCAAAAGAGTTCTTTCACCTCTCCTGAGTATCGCGCCGAGCGCTTCACCAACGCCATTCTTTTCCCCATCACGGTCACACCCATGCCCTCGTTAACCATCCAAACCCCTCTCGCTTCGAGCCGCCGTTCCCTAATTCCTGGGTGCGCCTTTGTACTTACAAGGAGTCTATTCGCAGCCGTGAGCAGTTTTCTCCTTCGAACCTTGCAATAAACGAGCTTGAACCGCTTCCGTGCGGCGAAGGCTTCCCCGCACAGACGAGATTAATGATCTTTCTTTAGGATCGCCCCTTCCATAGTCGGCCCCCTGTCATTAATTACCGCGGTTCGCTGGAAAAAGCGTGTTCAAGGTGCCTATGGAAACAATGGTTGATATTCTACTGCACATTGTGGGATACCCGAAAAGAAGCTTTAAGTACCTTTTCTCTTCGTGCATATAACGACGCCCTTACTCCGCGCACCTGAAAGTTCTAGTTAACTGCCTTTTAATAATGGCGTTTTCAGTATTTGCAGCTCTAAAGCAGGTTTCATGCTTGAAGCAGGACAAACCTCACTAAAAGGTTGAAAGAACGTGACTGGTAGTATGTGTTGGCTCCATAAAATAGAATAAGGAAACTCGCGCTTCTCTGGCCAGTGCGAAAGCCATTGTATACGAGCAGAAATGGGGAAACAACAACCTGCTTACCTCATCGTTATGATGATCATTCTGGTATTCTCTCTTAGGTAGCGCATTTTTCGCTGTCACACGTATTGTATGTCCTTCATCCTTGTCTTTTTTTCCTGCTCCCGCAACGATTCTGAAAATGATAGTGTTCTTAATTTTCTTTTAGGGCGCAGCCATCTGGCAGCTTTTGCATAAGATTTTCGGCGGAGGCGTCCGCGTAACCTACTCAACCGAGTGACCGAACGCAGCAGCGAAGGGAGAAAGAAAACAGAGGAGGTTCAGAGAGGAGGTTCTGGTGAAGGTCAGGAGGAAAGCGGCACGCACGGCTATGGCGTCACCTCTCTCACTGCGTCCCCCAAAACCACGTGACATTTGTGCGGGAGGTTCAAACACGATTTGCAAAAACATGGTCGCTGCTTGCCCGCGCGTGGCTAATCCGAACCGTGTGATATTCACGCGGGAATTTCAAAGACGATTGGCAACAGCACGCTGGCCGGCAGCGGCGCCGCGCTGCGCGGTAACAGTAGAGCAGCGCGCGCCACCGTCCGTTCGCTGATCAGGCGATCACTTCTACAGACGCAGCAGATATGCGCGGTGACAAAGAAGGCTGCAGCTTGCGCTGTTCCCAAAGTTCGCACGAGGGAGTATAGCAATCGCTAGTGAATTTTTATTGTATTGTCCATTTTGCTATACCGCAGGAAAGGAGGGTGATAGCTCACTGTAATTCCTTAGGTTGCAACTGCCTTCTGTGACGAAACAATACAACTGACGTTCTCGTTTTTAATGCAAGTATTCTAACAGCTACTTTGCCACAAAAGGCAAGACGTGCAAACATCAAGACAGCCAAGAACATTAGTATTTTATTGTTTTTTTTATATATACAAGTACCCTCATGGCCGAACCATTACAGAGGGTACCTACATAAAAGGGGATCCGTGAGAAACACATATACAGTTCAAGGATGCTCATAAACAATAACATCGCAACAACGAACATGATTTATACAGGGCTAGTTCAAAAAAGTACGTGGTTATTTGGCAATAAAACGATATACAAGGCTGGGTATTTCACGCTCAATGGTAATACCAGACCTGAATTATTCACTTATTAGGAGCAGTTGTGGTGGCGGGAAGACAGTCCTAGTCCGTTGAAGTCCGCAGTAGAAAGAAGCTGCCTAACAACGAGAGTGACATGAGCTGACAGCAACTTTGTGCGCATGGTCCCATCGTTCAGACACGCACAAGGGGTCAATAATGAATTTGTTTTTCAAAAGCGGTTGATGGTAAAGTTTGTGGAAGAGAAAAAGGTGAGAACTTTTGCGAGGAAGCGCTAACACCTAATGTAAATTAGGTGTTAATTTCATGAATCTTCTGTTGGTGGCTCTGACGTAGTTGCGAAAAATGAGAGAGGTGAAGCTGCTCTAGATCATTTTTAGTTTGTGAATCAAAAGTCTGGGTTGGGATCCCAGATTAAAGCGGCATTTTCAAGTTTTTACCTTATTAGGGTTTCTTCCAGAAGCAGTGCTATGCACCTTGGGACGTGGGAGAAGCTGCATCTTATAGAGGGAAAAGCACGGCTAGCGTAGGCGGTAATGTGTTGGATGTGCATATCCCACTTCAAGTTCTTAGTGATGTGAAGCCCTAGATGCTTACATGACGTGACTGGTTATAATGTTTGCCCTGTGAGAGATTACATAGGATTTAACGTTGAACTACGAGTTATTTTATTGCCTTGCGTTTAGAAACGTTGACCTCAGTTCGCCAGTTGTTGCATCAGGTGGCTATATTATCTAGGTTTGCCTGCAAGGTAGTTACGTCAGCGCCAACTGGAATGTCACGAAACACAATAAAATCATTCCTAAATAGGTGAATAGCGTGATAAGACACATTAGGGCAGGTCGTAATGTATACAAAAATAGTAACGGTCCTAAAACTGAACCCTGTGGGACTCCGGACGCTACTTAGTGCCCGGGAGGAGTTAAACTTCTTAGCTGACACAAAATGATGCCGGTGAATAACCAACCACTCTCTCCATTTGAATGAATACTGTGGAGGTTTCGGTGGCGAAGCTTTAACATTATTAGCCGGTGACATACATTGTCAAACGCCTTCGATAAGCCTAGAGAATTACGCAGGCTGCGGAGAAACCATCGTCGAGAGTGGCAAGAATTTCCGGTCGAATGATAAAAGCTGTGTTTCTCAAGAATGGCGTTTGCGAAATCCATGTTGAGCAGGATGAAACTAAGAATAACGTTCTAGAAATCGGACAAGGTTAGTGTAAATTATGTCTTCAAAAAGTTTACAGAGAATGTCGGTGAACCTCATCGGACGATAGTTTCTAGGTGATACATCACTACCTGATTTAAAGACTGGTATCTGGTAAAGACTGGTATTTACCATATTCCAGTAAAAAGGCAAGAATCCTGATTCAAAGTATTGTTGAAAGAGCATAGCAAGGAAAACCGAAAAGTACTGGCATATGCTTTTTAAATACTTCACATTGATTTCTTCAATGATAGCAGTAGAATACATTTTTAACAAATTTTTCAGTGCCAGCTGAGTGCATCAAAAGGGCAACATGGGCAAGTATACGTAAACGGTAATCTCTTGAAATTGATAATCATCAGAAAAGGAGGAGTCGGAAAAGGCGTTTATAAAAAGTAAATTTGAAAGTGCAGGACAATCCTCATCTTAAAAACTTGTTGCGTGACCACGTATCAGCGAAATAGCTTTAGTGTCACGAGAATTTCCGCAATTCGAAAATTATTAGGGTTTGCCAACAGCATAGACAGCAACGTATTTTGTAAAAAATTAGCATTTGCTGTCTTGACAGAAAAAAACACAGTGTTTAGATGCATCAGCATGCGCCATTCAGTGCTGATTGGTTGGTGATTATTTTTTTCAGTGCGGTAAAGACGTTTTTTGGAGAGGTTAGCTAACCTTTTGATATTTCGGTTGTACTAGGGGGTATTGGGTTTGAAAATACTTTTCTTGGGGTATATATTTATACCTTAATTCATGCACCTCTTTTTTAAACATATACCCGATGCCATGAACCGGTCGTGTTTCAAAGCTATCCATAAAATATCAATAAAATAGGCAATGGTTGGCATTAATTGCATGCAAGTGACCTGAATGATAGCCCCTAATGCACGTAGTGTTATTTTTTAGCAATTTAACATTTACAATGACAGTAAATGGAAAAAAGATCACTAATGCCAGAAATGTATTTTACGTCTGACAAAATGTGAGGGCTGTTGCTAAAATTAAAACAACAATATTACAAGCAGATGCGGATGTCCTGGTGTGGTCAGTGAAAATTTGGGAGCAAATAAATACAGAACAGACCTGAAAAAAATATTTGGCTTGTAAAGGACATGACGGGGGAATGGCTCCATTGTTGTCGCATTGAATCTGGGAAGAACTACTTTCCTAGAAGAAATAGTGGAGAAGTCGTAAAGAGGCTGCTGACTGTATTAATTACGTCATGTAGCACGTCCGTAAACGTGAGGGGTACTGGGGGGCTATAACTTACCCAGAATACACATTTTTTCTGCCGTTTTCAATGAGTGCCCAGTTGGTTTTCAAAGAAGTGAAAATGTGTATCAGTGATTGCGCAATGTTATTTTTAAGAGCGATGACTATCCTGCCTGCATGCCTTTGCGTGCGGTCCCATCGGTATGGCCTGTAACAGCTAGGTCGATTCAAGACCTCGGTTTCTGTTAGAACTAAGATATTAAGATCGCGTGTGTCAACGACAGAACTGACATACTAACATAATAATGCTAGCATACGCTAAGGACTTTAGTGTAAAGAACTGAGAGGTTAGAAGAATACGCACCACGACGCTTTGGTGTTTGCTATGAAGATGGCCACCAGTATTTTGGAGGCGTATTTTATGCGGCGTATTTATTCATTCAAAATTGATGTTTGTAGTCGACTTCTTTGGTTGTGGCAGTGAGTGTAACGCAAACATATCGCGTTTTGTTCATGCGGAGCTGTTTGTGTTTGAGCTGGAAACTAGGAGAAACAGGCTGTGATTAGTAAATTCTAATAGCTTTTACGGACCAAACTTGTTCCATTATAAAAGCCTTCAGGTATTGTTTTTTAGTCTTTCAGTTCGGCGCGCAGTGAAAAAACTTGTCTTATCGAGAACTTGTTGCTGGGCGTGTTGGCTACGGTGTAAGAACATATTGAGTAGCGAAAAAGCAACACACAAAAAACAGGATGCCGGCCGGCGCTAACTTCCAACTGTTTATTAGCAAATACTAGCATTTTCTATTTATATGAACACCCTTACATATGCAAAATGTGTGCCAACATGTGTCAGTGAAAGAAATTATGAACAATATCACCGAAGTTTCACTAATGCAATACCTTCCCTTCAAATCTCATGCAATTTGCCTCCTGCAACTCTGGGGCCATCTTATTGTTTTTGTTTCCCAGCATCTCGGTCTCGAAAAACCCTGCCACGCACTTTATGCAGGATATACAGTGCGCAGTCGTGTGCCCCATTATTAGTATATATTTTGCACATGCTCCCTCAGGCAGTTGTTCAAACAACTTCCTGTTTGCCCGATATAGGACTTTACACAGGTGAGTGAAACTTCATAACCACACCCACTACGCAATCAACGAACGGCTTCACGTGTCCTTTTCAATGCCCTCTTTTTGCTATCAGTAGTAACACGAGGGCAACGTTGGCCGAGCTTGCTCGGGGCTGAAAAAATGACAGGGACGTCGTACTTCGTCATAAACTGTATGAGATTGCGCGAAACCTTGTGAAGTTACGAAAACCCATCAGGCCGCCGATTTTATACACATTCATCCTAAGCTTGATACCCTTCACTTCTTCAAGGATTAGCTTAATTTGTAGTAACCAAATTTCGCACTTAAGGTACAGCATTTACATTAGATTATGAGCCAAGCCGTTGCGCACGTTCAATGCATTCGGTGTTAAAGTGTTCATCTGTGCAGCTGGACAAGATTGCCGCACCCGTGTTTTCGGTTTCCGACCATGTTTTTTTCACAATCGGGGATCCTAAGAAAAATGGCCCTATTTCTGCAGGAACACTCTTCATGGTCGTTTGTGGCGTAGGCCAGAGAAGCGTGCTGCGTAGCTAAGTTCCAAGTCTGAGTTCATGCCGGAGACACTTCTGCGGAAAGAGTGTCGATCGAAAGCTATTTTTGTTCAACGTTGGAGAGTTTTTTACTGATGTTATCTTATTTAGTGTAATATCAGCCTGGCAGATTTTTAAAGCGTGAACATTTTGAGCAAGCTCGTAATGCCTTGCCGATTTATCGCGAACAAGCCTGGAAGTGATTCAGCAGTCGTAAGAATAGGGTATTCTGAGCAACTGCCGGCATTTGCTGTTACTTCGGCGGTATTGTCGGTCGTGACTACTTTTTCGTTTGAGACAGCCTGGGAAACTGTAGTACCGAAAGATTAAGGGTGGCCGAGACTCGCTTACATCTCCCGAGACGTAGCAGAAGAAAACCCGATTCAAGACACTCGCATACCAAGTTACGGAGCGCTTGTGGGCACGGTAGTAGTACTAGACAAACATTGCTGCTCTATTTAGCGTAGAATTAAGAAATTTCACTAACCTGCAAGACGTAAAATTGCAGAGCGTGAGCCATGCTGAATGCATGGTAGCTCATTTACCCAGTGAAGTGTGGCTAACAGCGCCAAGGCTTTATATGCGGTGCATGCGATGATGGGTGTGTCGATGAAGTAGCCGGGGTAAACAGCAAGCGATTCAAACAGGCACGAACGTGATGTCGGACGTTGGCGGCTCAGGGCCCCAACCGCTGATATCAACCAGTGACAGGGAGTATGTGAGGCAAGTTGAATCGGCGTGGTCTGGTTGCGCAGAAAAAGTAAACACGTGTAATTAACATGCAAGACGTGAAATTTCAGAGCATAGGCTATGCGGAATGCGCGTAGCTGCCGTGCCCTCAATTATAACTATTCCAACCTAGATAAATTTTTATTTTGGCGGATATCTTTGCCCAACATGCCATTTTTTGCTCACCTGAATCTCAAAACAATGGATAACTGATGCAGTGCAAGAGGAAGACTTTTTAAAGGAGCATACACCTCTAGTGCTAACACAACTCTTTGCGAGATAAAATATAACGTCCTGGGTGACACACTGTATCGGCGTGGAAGGTATTTACTGACTTGAGCAAGTGCTTTCCAGACGTACCCTTATCCCTAGGTACAAAGTGGTGCAGCAAAGGTGCATCCAGCAACGGTTACGACCACCGTAGGTCTTTCCCATTTCCTTCGCAGCTATTATGTTCGGCGTGCCGGGTTGCACCTCATACAAGGGCTGCGCATGGCGACCTATGGTCTAGAGAGAGCTAGAGAATAGCCTGTCTAGCCTGGTCTAGAGGATAGGTGGTCTAGCCTGGTTTGAAGCTTCTGATTTTTGGGGCTCCTGCCCGTATATTGTGCTACATCTGCTTCTTCCGGAAGCCGAAGTCGGCTCCGGAACCCGAAAACTTTGGCCAGAAAGCAATGTAGCTCCGTACCTCCTCAGCGTTCCTCTTCAGCTTGTTGTAGTTTACGAAAGATTAGAGAGCACGCAGGTGCACCCAAGGATGAATACGCCTAGCACGGCGATGATCACGTACAAGCTCTCCCAATTGACAATCACCATTGGGCGGTTAAGTTGCGTCCAATGTTCGGGATCCATGTCCTGGTTCCCTAAGCTACGTGTGTACTTGTTATATTGTCATCTTGACACAGACACTTGTCACTTCTGGTGGACTGGAGACAATGTCTTGGTTTACGGTTATGCCGAGGCGTGTACGTGACGAGGTGGAAAGCACTGCGCTAGGCAAAAAAGGAGCCAGGCGCCATGTTCACAGCTCTAGATTTTCTTCTCTCCGCCTGCTTCCCAAGGTCGAGAACTGCTGCTGATGATGATTATAGGTAGTGCTTGCTTGCTGGATCTTATTGCTAAGCACGCATATTTGATTTGAACATGTCCTCAGCTGTGAACTCCTCTGTTGTAAACTCCAGAGGGTCAGGAGCCCGCGTCAGGCACTCAATGCCTTCCGTTCCTGCCCCTTCAGCAGGAATTGTGACATCTGCTGTAAAATAGTCTTCTTCGTTTTCTTCTTCTTCTTCTTCTTCTGCTTCTTTATTCTTCTTCTCTTCTTCTAGTGATGATGGACAGACATCGACATGGTCATAAGAAATGATGCCGCTATAAATGTCTGGTGAGTTGTGTAGTAGCGTTTTCATTCCAGTGTCCTGAGTGACAAACAAAATACTCTGCTTGCAACCTTTCATTGCTATTCCAAAAAGGTATGAAAAAGACGTTCCTATAAATGCGTGTATCACGGCGAGTTTTTACTGTGTATTGTTTTTCATTGTACCCATGAAAATCAGTTCACAAGAACATCGAAATGTTTGACCGGTGAAAGTGCAAGGTGAGTTTCCGGCGTTTTATTTGGTACACAAATCTTGCGTATTAGAAGCGCAAATTGTAAAAAGCTATAGTTGTCGCTCTTAGCACTGCAGTTAACTTCCCGCCCTATGCTTACACTGTGAACGTTTATTCATCTTTACTTGAGCTATAAATGGACAACAAAAATGTTACCACAAATGGTTAAATAAACCTTTGCAGCTTGTGCGCCTTCAAATAGATTGTGCACCAGACAATTAGGTCGTGAAGCATTGTGATTAATATAATTTCTTTGCCAGGTCCTCCTGGGCATTGCTATGCTAAATTTAATCGAGGTGTAGGAAGGGTTTGGGCGAAACCAATTCTTTCAGAGCTACTCTAGGCACAGCCTGATGTTGAGGTCCTTATTATGCTATATAGGGTAGGGATCATTATTCCGAGTTGGACAAAATTACATTTGCCAAACCTAGTCACTTTAACCGGTTGAACTTTCCCGCAAAACACATTAGACACGGAAAAAGTTCATGACTTGAACACATTTTGTGACCTATGAAAATAATACTTATCGCAAATTCCCTGGCCGCATGGAGGACAGCCCGCATAAGATGAACATCTTGTCAACCCCTTAAGTACCGTCAAAGTTTTCACTGATCAACTAAGAGCTACATTGACTGTGATCGAAAGCACAACCGACATCATTATTTTCTATAAAAATCCCACCTATCTCTGCCACTAAAACGTAAAAGCTGTGCGGGCGGGGTATCAATAAACCTTACAGGCCCCAGCAAAGACTCGACCAAAATTTAAGAAAAGATATCTGGTTTTAACAGTGGTCTTGTTTAACCTTGAGCTTGGTTCAGTGGCGTTAGCAAAAAATACCAAAAAAGAGCTCCGCCGGTTGCATGGCGCCGGGAAGACCTTCGCGCAGTTATTTATTCGAATCAGAGCCTCGCCTATCAACGATGTCACTGCACAGGCGTTGTAGACACACAGCGCCTCGTGACTCCGCGTCGAGCACATCGTTCACACTTCCGGAAAACATCGGTCGGCCAAAGAAGTATGTGCAATTCCTGATTAAAAAGAAGCCCAGCGCGAACGTCGTCGTGTCCCTGCTCGACAACATATGAGGTGGCTACGATCCAACCACGGGTATCACACGGAAGCCGCAACGTATAAACGGCAGCGAGGAGCGGAAGATTCCGAGTAGAGCGCTCGTGAAGCGAAGTACACGCGGAATCGCCGGCAAAACAACCCCCATTGTTGAGTAACGCAGAACGTCCTTTGTCAAGCCCGGAAATCCGTAGGTGGCGCGAACGGCGGGTTCCAGCGCGAATTCCTGACAACAGAGTTTGGCCACAGCTGACGCGTGTGCGATAAGCTGTGGTTTGACACCAAGTTGTCTACGTTGAGTTCCGTAAATGACTACGAGAAGTGGAAGATTGCTATGCCAGTTTTTTTCGGTGCGTTTTCCGCCCAGCTCGACCCCCAAGAAATGAACATTTCGAAGACGTGCCGGGACTCCTTGCATCCAAAAAGACGCACTGCTGGGGTCCGGCTGTTCTGTCTCTTCTGGGGTCCGCTGCGAGTGTGGGGACAGATCGGAACGGCCTGGTAAAAATTTCCTTGACTCCGCTTAGCCCCGCTAAAACTTGCCCTGCCTTGATACTGCCTCTAATAAATATTGGCGCAGATTACAGTAGTGGTGAAATGGTTTCAGATCCACGGAGCAGGGGCTCGACATTGTTTTTGTACCCAGGCTGCTATCCGCTACCAGCGTCGGGGACTGACGGGGACGGCCTTGTAAAATATGGCAATTCCGGCAAGACTGTCGCAAGAACATGCAAAACCTAACAAAACTTAGCAAAGCGTAGCAAAACGCAGCAAACCTTAGCAAAAGCGGCGTATGCTAAGTATACCCCCGGCTCCACTGTTTCTCCAACCTTGCCCCACTAGTCCAAGCTCAGCAAATTTTTTCTACCTTAGCCCTTACTCAGGGTTTCTCAGGAAGGACTAACGCTCATCGGAACATTTTTGCTAGATTGCTGGAAACCCTACCACCCAATCCACCAATTATTGAAATGATTTACTTCCATACCCCATCCAACTACATTTTTTCAACATCTGGCGTGTTCCTAAGCTTTATCGGCCCGGAGGCACAAAGGAATACATTGGGAGGACGTTCATAACACACACAATTCTCCACTTGTTCAACAGAGTTACAAAGTATATGCCAGATAGTTTGAATACTCCAATCCATGCAATCAACACTGTTTGCGGCCGTTCTGTTTGTCGCAATGGTTCTTATGCACCAAAAAGGCCTAAGAAGAATGGTTTGTGACTTTTGTCGAGTCATTCACTACTCGGCATACCATGGTGCAGCACCGGAATAGCTCCTCGTGTGCAAGGCCTTCGACCTTATGATACTGAATACTATTGTTTAACGAATAACTCAAGCTCAGGTAACGCAACGTAGATGAAATTACCTATCCTCCGTTCCTTCCATTGTAGAACTGTTCGAAGCAGTAGCCGCTTTTCCGATTAGACGCCTAAAATGTCACAATAACTCCCTCGTGTAATCCTATCCACCTACGTGACATTTCGATTTTAAGTAGTGATAAACCAAACATCTGCCTCAATGACCTTGTAGCGGAATTCGCTCGACACCCCAGCGTAAGCGGCTCCCGCGAGACGGGGCTTTTTCCTTTCTCTCAGGTCTCCCGCCGGCTTGACGACAGTGCGTCTTTGTGGAAGACGCGTATTGGCGACGGCGCCGCCTGCTTACTTCGGCGGTCATTCCCCCCGCCCGATTCGAAAATCGCCGTCGGGGGAGGCATAACTTGTTGTCCGGCCGACTCCTGGCATTAGTTCTGGCGCCGTTGCCGTCTGCTAGCTTTGGGGGCGTTTTTCCTCTCTGTTTTGAAGGACGCGGGGGTCCCCCTTCTTTCCCTCGTCGGGGGACGCTGTCAGCGTACGCATCTTTGAAATCAAGTCTTGTCTTGAAACTGCAAACAAGCTGCACGTCTGCTTTCTCGCCTCCTTCAGCAGCCGACATTCCGGGTTGCTGCAACCTAAATACAAAAAGCGATGATGCATGCACCTAATGAAATATCTCTCAAACAGAAAGTGGTGCTAAGGAAAAAGGTTGCATGACCATAGTCCCTGCGGTAGCTACCAGCCCTTTAACCAATGACACAACCTTTCTAGCATTTACTCAAAAGACCATCATTGCATAGGACAACAATTAGCATACATACTGATGTTCCACCGCAGTGACAATCCTAGGCTTCGAAAAAGCTTTTGCTTCCATTCATTGAAGCCATCCTAGCCAAATTAAACAGCAAGAAATTTCAGTATCTAACAGTCCACGAATAGCAATCCCCTGGCTGCAATGCCAAACGACAGTCCCAAACGTCCGACATCACTATGTCTACACCATCATTCACTGGGGTGAATGGTGGTGTAGGCATAGTGACGTCGTAAGTCTTGATCACGTTCCGCCCCGTCGACCCGTCACAATGCCCAGATAACGCTTAGTTTTGCTCCCCCTCTAGCAGGGTTCCGAGTAACAGCAGTCGTAACACACCTGGCTATTGCTTCGCTGAACCTGGTAAAAATTCGACACTAACACAAATGTGGTTTAACTGCAAAGCTGTTCAGGCCGACAAAAATGCGTCCGTCGCACCAAAAAACCTTGAAGCCTCAAGAGAGCAAAACGTTAGCCAGGTTCTCGTAATCGAACCCGGGACCTTTACGCCGTCCAATGGGAAACTTAATACCTCGGCAATCACAAAGAACTGAAGGGTACGGGTTAGCAGCGGCGGGGGACAATAACATGTGCAAAAAAAATACGCTTCCCGTGGTTGGACAACGAACAATAACATGGGGAACAATAATATGTGCAAAGAAAAAACGCTTCCCATGTTTGGAATCTACACAGGGTCCCTGGCGGTACAAACCGGCATCTGTGTTATTTGGATATTATCGCATCATGGGGGCACATCATTTCCTTTGGGTTCATAGCACGGCCGTTCGGTTTGGACTTGACTGTCGGCTGTAGCGCTTGCTGATGCGGTCCACTTTGGAAGAGATGTTAAACCCGGCGGACGAAACGATCCCGTCCTACCAGTCATGGAGATCTTTCAGTGGCACGTTCGTAAATAAATGTGAGGTGATGACATGTGGAGTGAAAAACTTGGCACCTTCCAAAACATCTCGAAAGAAACTTCGTCCACTCAATGGGCCATGGACCGAATAATAATCTAAAACGGGAAACTGGCTTCCGTTTATAAGAAAACAGGCTTGAGTAGAATATATGATTGTTAAAATAAAGAAAAAGAAGCGGACATCGGCTGGCCGCGTAATAAGACGAAATGACACTCGGTGGACGCCGACAGACGGTTCTGTAAAAAGAGGAGACCGAATTATTGGTAGGAGGAAAAAAAAGAAAATTTGGCGGCAACAAATCGACACTAGTTGCGCGAAACAGAAGTGGTTGGAAGTAGACGGGAGAGGCCTTCGTACTGCAGTGGACCTAGTGGGCTACTGCTTCTGATGATGATGTAATAGCCGGGCCTTCAATAAAGGGAGAGGAATCACCAGCTCTGCCTATTCTACGGTCTTGCACAATCAGTGCAGGCTACGCCATTGTGTTTCAATTCATTTTCGTGTACCCACCACGGCGGCCATATTCATACGTTATTCTGGACGCCGACGATTACCACCATTCACTTTTCATGAGACATCTAAGTGTTTCCTTTTAACAAAGGCGCTTGACCGTTATGGTCTGCAATCTCCAACCATTGGCCTCACAACAGTGACAGTGTCGTCATATTCGGCGGCACGAGGAATTTTTTTCGAAACAAATAAATTTCTCGCAGAAACCCATTCACATGGAGAAGTGTTACCAGTCGGCCGTTTCAGCTTCTCTTGGTTGTACGCATTTACGAAAGAAATGTTTTTGGCCCGGAGGCCTTCATAAGCTGGCGGATCGCCACCAACCTATTGCGATTTTGTTGAGTTCCACGTGTTCACGGAACAAAACTGCTCACTGGGGTGCCGCACAAGGATTGTGCGAAGATTCTGGGTGTTTGAGGACAGCGGTGCCCACAGAATTACCAAGAGGGCGACGGAGACGCGTACGACGAGACGACCACTCCACCGTTTTGCGCACCTATGACGTGTTCGCCGCCCTTTTTCACGGCCGGGTCCTGCCACACCGCGCTCTCACCTTCTGTGCGGCTCCGAAGCGGTCCTGCTCCTCCTTATTCTACCCACTCTCTTATAAAAATGAGCGCTAATGCTTACTGTTTCATACTGATCACGCCAGTACAGAGTTCCAAATACAAAAGAAAACTTCGTAATAATATCCTCTTTACCATTCAATCACCCACATTAATCTCAAAGTTTTCATGGTAGAGTTTGATGCAGCCACCCGGGGATTTAATGGAATTGCAAATATAACTCCTGCGTATATCCCAAACATCAAAGGCACTTCGCGCTCAAGAGCTAGAGAGGGTCCATCTGCATGGACTTACCCCGAGGCCATAATCTAACGAAGCCCTACAAGTGATGGCCTTCCGGATTACTTTCCGCCCCATCACGCAAATTAGGTTTCCTACAGCGGTCACTCGCGCCGGGACGGCACCTTCTCTAGCGTTAAAAGCTCTTCCCGAATCAACGGAGCCGGAAGTAATCAAATTTCCGAGCTCGTTTTTTTCTCGCCCCTCGTCTCTCAAGCTCCCTCTTTTGGGACAGTAAGCTTGGAGTTAATTATTCAGCAAGTCTCTAACACGGGGCTGCTTTTCTCTCCTGGTTTCTGTATTTTGTTTGCAAGTTTGATTACTTAAAGATGAGCCGCGTGATCGTTTATTCGACCAGCGTCGCATCGCCCAATAAGCTCTTTGAACTCCAAGGGCACTGTTCTATTTTGGAAGTTTCGTTTCGCAGGATTCTTGTTTACTTGTTTGCTTTTAAAGTGTATTTTCTTATTCTCCCATTTTATATTCATTTTTTATTGCTAAGTGGTTTAGCTCTAACCAGCCAACGAAATTTTCATGTCCGCGTCAGCAGAAAACTCCCAGGCTACTACTGGATACACAAACAAACATCCTAGGCTACTACTGGCTACTGGCTACACAAACTTCTGGCACCGCCAAGAATCGAGGCTGGGCACCAAATGGAGATGCGGAAAAATAACCCGTTGTCTTAGCGACTAAGCTACGGCCATCTTTTTTCTTTATTACATGGGAGAATACGCTCAGACATGGCAGTACGAGGAATACATAGTCAAGCAAACAAAATAGTACACTGAAGTTATGAGAAGCACACGTACATCACAATTTAGGCAAACACACAAAAGCGTTCAAAAGAGGGAACCAGTCAGGTAGTTGGTCAAGCGAACTATAATCACTATGTACAAATGCCACCGCTTCTCGGAAATATGACTTAGTTGATTTCGGTGGCTCAGCATGCCTGTCCCATAAGCGGCATCGCCACTGACTGTACAAACCAATCAACACAAACATGTCATAAGGTGGCTCACCAGGATAGTCGAATGACAAAAATCGGATAGAGAAAGGCGTAATATTCATGTCCTTTCTGAGCGTTCGCTGTAAAATGCCCCAGAAAAAGACAGCATCTCTGCAATCTACAAAACCGTGATCAATTGTCTCTGGTCGAGAACAGAGCCGACAGTCGGTCGACCAAGCTATAAACAGACCCCGGTGTTTCATCCAAGTTTTGTGCCAGTGTGAAATTTAAAGAAACCGTTTTAGCACCTGGCGGAACACCCATTTTACACTCTATTAAGGACATCCTTGTACGGACACTGAAGGCACGGAACACGATATAAAAAGGCCAGAAACCAGGGCATCAGAAATATACTCGCATGAAGCAGCAAATATGTACTCAAGGCTAAACTGAGCCAGTGAGAAGCGAAACGTGTGAACCACTTCTTTGAAAAAACCTCGCTGGCTTCGGGCTTCTTTCACAGACAGCGAAGACACGAAAATGTCAGGGAGAAAATGTGCAAGACGTATTTGCAGTACAGCTTTCAAAAAAGGATGTTGAACATCTCGAAAGTATAATAAATGAGAAAGAAGCTGATAAACAAAAACATGAAGAAGCCTAAGTCCCCCTCGCACAACCGGAAGAAAAGGTTATCGCGGCGCAGGGGCTCAATACGCGAACACCAAATGAAGTTTGCAAAAATCCGGTGAAAAGCCTGTATCGTGAGTCGTGAGTAATGTAAACCTGCCGGACATAAAGAAGTCGGGTCACAAGAATTGTGTTGCACGCTCGAGCACGAGAAAGATGGACAGCTGCCGTCCCCGCCATGTTGGACCCCAAAACTCTTAGGGAATTCGTCCCCCAAGGGCCGGCCGAAAAATTTCTAAAACAAAATGGCCCAAAGAAAACGGCTTGGGAAAATAATGTTGTTTAAAAAAAGGCACTGGTCCAATAAAAAGAAAAATGAATGGTACCCCAAAATTCGTTTGGGGCCGATTAACAAGGGGGAAAAAATCAAAAGGGCGGAACTGACCAGGCGAAAACGGGGTTTGGGTGCGGGGGGTTTCGCTGCAGTGGCCCGGGCGCTTGAAAAAAAATGACTCCGGCTACCCCCAACTCCCTTGAATATGCCCCCCTTTAAAGGGCGCGTTCAGGGGTGGGTTTTTTTCCGGGGGGGGGGCCCCCCGAAAGGGTGTCCACCAAAAATTTGGTCCAAAACCCAAAACGGCGGACCCTGGAACGGCACCGCAGATTTCCAAAAAGGGGCCCCAAAACTTGCCCTGGAACCCCCCCCCAAAACAAGGCGGGGGGTCCCAAAAAAAACCGGACTTTTTCCAACGGGGCCCTGGGCCAAATCAAAGCCCGGTTTAGAGGGACACCTCATCGAAGGGCTGTCCGACCCTCCCTCCAATTTGGGAAAGTCTCTACCCAATTTACAAATCCCCCATCGGGCGGGTTCCTGTGGGGGCGGAAAGGGATACATGGGCCCCCCTTAAACCCCAACCCTCCCTCACTGTTCCCCGGTCAAATGGGCAGGGGAACCCCCCCCTCCTGCTTACACGCCCGGCCCCCCGGGGTTTCCATTGTTTTGGGCCCCCCGGCCAGAATCCCCCCCTTTTGGAGCTTTATGGTTTTTTTTTGGGAGAACCGGGCTCCCCCCCGGGCCCTTCACCGTCCCGAAATTTTTCCCCCAAAACTAGTGGGTAAGCACGTGATCCCCCTCCCAAGGGGGCCTTTTTGAAAGTGCCGTTCCGTAAGGCATTGGCACAAACCCGTATCATCACGGCTTTTTCAAAATGGAGTAACCCACTCTCCTCAGGACGGGGCGGATTTTTTTGACCAGCTAAGCGTCCCCAAACGCTCTCCCCGCGCCCGGCTGCGACCGTTTTTGGAGGGTTGCCAAAGGCTTCTTCCCCGCCAGGGCGTTTCGTGCGCGGGAGGGGTTTTTTTGTTTGGGCCCCCCCGCTTGCCCTGGGCTTTTCCGAAAGACCCGGGGGGCCTCCTCCGGGACTCCTACGAATCTGACCCTCTCGAACCCCACAAGTCGGTTCTCCCCCTCCCGGGGAGCCAAAACGGGTTTTTTTGAAAACCCAAAACATAAAGCATGCACCTTTTGATTTAAAAAAAGGAAAGAAAAAGGCAGGCTTCCGGGGGCCAACCCTTTAAAATGCCAAAAAATGGGTTCCCTCAAAAGGGCCCCAAACCTCTTTGGCCCCCAAGCATAAAAGGGAAAAACGAGGGACATCCGCCCTGAAACCCCCGGTAAACGACACGCCAATACACATTCATACTCCATTGGGGGGGAAACATCCCCGCCCGGGGGGACACGGTCCCAAGGGCAAGTTACTACACATTTTACGGGGGAGGTTTAAAAGGCCCTCGGGGAAAAAAAAGGCGGTCTGGGGCACAGCCAGTTAATTTTTGCTCCCTCCCCGGGTCGAGAACGAATGTAACACCTGCTACCTTTTTGGGACGAAATGCCTAAATTTTTACCAAGTTTGCCGAATCCCTCAAAAAACCCTGACTCAAGAACAAGTTGGAAAATTCTCGAATGAACCCCCAAAAATTTCCCCGGGGAAATGGACTATTTTGCCAACCACAGACTGAAGGAAACGTTTGGCGCGCCAAATTGTGCAAAAACCCCCGGGTGGCCCCAAGGCCCTTACGGGAACCATTTGGAAGAAAGGGCCTTTTTGATCCCAAAGTCCCCCCGACAAACCAGGGGAATGTATCACAGGCATTTTCCTTCCAGGCCCCCCCCGCCCCCAACCAAAAAAAGGGCAAGGGCATGGGGAATTTTTACGGGGCCCCCGAAGATCGGTTACCCGGAGCCTAAGGGGTTTTGGGATGGTGAGGTGAACATTTTTTAGGGATTTGGCCTTCCAACACCCCGGAAAACTTCCTCGCCCCCCCCAAAGACAAAATTTTATGAACGAAAAGGCTTGGGAAAAAAAACCCCAGGAATATTAAAGGGAATAAGACCCCGGCGGCCTATAACCATTGAACGGGGGGCCCCTTTTGAAAGGAGACCAAAAAAGGAAGGGAAAAAAAAATGGGAAAAAGGCCTGGGTTCGGACCCTTAGGAACCGGGACTTCGCCAGGACCGTTACAAGTGAATTTTTTCCTACATTTTTTGGGCCTAGGCAATTTTAAGAGGAAAAAAGGGCCCGGCCCCCCTTTCATCCAAAAAGTGCCAAAAAACCTTGGGGGGCCCAGGTTGCCTGGGGCGCACCGAACAGGGCCCATCCGCAACGGACCTAGGGGCTGCTTTTTTTAAAAATACCGGCCTCAAAAAGGGAGGGAATCCCAGCTTCCCTTTCTACGGTTTGCACAATAGGCAGGCTCGCCAGTGTTTCTTTTTTTTACCCAACGGCGGCCATTTTACTTTTTTGGACGCCGACGATTACCACCTTCACTTTTATAAGACATCTGGTTTCCTTTTAAAAAGGCGCTTGACCGTTAGGGTCTGCAATCTCCAACCATTGGCCCACAACAGTGCAGTGCGTCATATTCGGGGGCCCGAGGTTTTTTTTTCAACAAATAAATTTCTCGCGAAACCCTTTCACTGGAGAATGTTACCGTCGGCCGTTTCAGCTTCTCTTGGTTGTACGCATTTACGAAGAAATGTTTTTGGCCCGGAGGCCTTCAAAAGCTGGCGGATGCCCCAACCCTATTGCGATTTTTTGAGTTCCACTGTTCACGGAACAAAACTGCTCACTGGGGTCCCGCACAAGGATTGGCGAAGATTCTGGGTGTTTAGGAAGCGGTGCCCACAGAATTACCCAAAAGGGGACGGAGCGCGTACGACGAGACGACCACTCCACGGGTTTTTCGCACCTATGAGTTTCGCCGCCTTTTTCACGGCCGGTCCTGCCCACCCGCTCTCACCTTCTGTGCGGCTCCGAAGCGGTCCTGCTCCTCCTTATCTACCCACTCTCTTATAAAAATGGCTAATGCTTACGTTTCATACTATCACGCCAGTACAAGTTCCAAATACAAAAAAAACCGTAATAATATCCTCTTTACCATTCAATCACCCACATTAATCTCAAAGTTTTCATGGTAGAGTTTGATGCAGCCACCCGGGGATTTATGGATTGCAATTTATTTCCCCCCCTATATCCCAAACATCAAAGGCATTCGCGCTCAAGAGCTAGAGGGGTCCATCTGCATGGCTTACCCCGAGGCCATAATCTAACGAAGCCCTAAAGTGATGGCCTTCCGGATTACTTTCCGCCCCATCACGCAAATTAGGTTTCCTACAGCGGTCACTCGCGGCGGGACGGCACCTTCTCTAGCGTTAAAAGCTCTTCCCGAATCAACGGAGCCGGAAGTAATCAAATTTCCGAGCTCGTTTTTTTCTGCCCCTCGTCTCTCAAGCTCCCTCTTTTGGGCAGTAAGCTTGGAGTTAATTATTCAGCAAGTCTCTAACACGGGGCTGCTTTTCTCTCCTGGGTTTTTATTTTGTTTGCAAGTTTGATTACTTAAAGATAGCCGGTATCGTTTATTCACCAGCGCGCATGCCCAATAAGCCTTTGAACTCCAAGGGCACTGTTCTATTTTGGAATTTCGTTTCGCAGGATTCTTGTTTACTTTTTTGCTTTTAAAGTGTATTTTTTATTTTCCCCATTTTATTTCATTTTTTATTTCTAAGTGGTTTTCTCTAACCCGCCAACGAAATTTTCATGTCCGCGTCAGCAGAAAACTCCCGGCTACTACTGGTACACAAAAAACATCCTAGGCTACTACTGGCTACTGGCACACAAACTTCTGGCACCCCAAGAATCGAGGCTGGGACCAAATGGAGATGCGGAAAAATAACCCGTTGTCTTAGCGACTAAGCTACGGCCACTTTTTTTTATTACAGGGAGAATACGCTCAGAAGGCAGTACGAGGAATACATAGAAGCAAACAAAAAACACTGAAGTTATGAGAAGCACAATACATCAAATTTAGGCAAACACACAAAAACGTTCAAAAGAGGGAACCAGTCAGGTGGGTTTGGGCAAGCGAACTAAACACTATGTACAAATGCCACCGTTTCCCCGGGAAAAATGACTTAGTTGATCTTGGTGGCTCAGCATGCCTTCCCATAAGCGGCATCGCCCCAGCTGTAAAACCAATCAACACAAACAGTCATAAGGGGCTCACCAGGATAGTCGAATGCAAAAATCGGATAGAGAAAGGCGTAATATTCATGTTTTCTGAGCGTTCGCTGTAAAATGTCCCAGAAAAAGACAGCCTCTGCAATTACAAAACAGTGATCAAATTTCTCTGGTCGAGAAAGAGCCGACAGTCGGGCGACCAAGCTATAAACAGACCGGTTTTCACCAAGTTTTGTGCCAGTGTGAAAATTTTAAAAAAGTTTTACACCTGGCGGAACACCCATTTTACACTCTATTAAAGGGCATCCTTTTACGGACACTGAAAGGACGGGAAAAGATATAAAAAGGCCAGAAACCAGGGCATCAGAAATAACTCGCGAAGCAGAAAAATGTACTCAAGGTAAACCGACCTGAAGAAGCGAAACGTGTCAAACCCCTTCTTTGAAAAAACCTCGTGGCTTCGGGCTTCTTTCACAGACAGCGAAGACACAAATTCAGGGGGAAAATGTGAAGATATTTGCAGTACAGCTTTCAAAAAAGGATGTTGAACATCTCGAAAGTAAATAAAAGAAAAAGCTGAAAAAAAAAACATGAAAAGCCCAAGTCCCCCTCGCACAACCGGGAAAAAAAAGGTTTTCGCCGGGGAGGGGCTCAATACGCGAACACCCAAAAGAAGTTGCAAAAAACCGGTGAAAAGCCTGTATCCTAGTCGTGAGAATGTAAACCCGGGACATAAAGAAGTCGGGTCACAAGAAGTGTTCACGCCCGAGCACGAAAAAGATGGACAGCTGCCGTCCCCGCCAGTCATTCACTTGGCGCTGTACTTCACCGCCTGCTCTACCAATGCGAGTCAGTATTGCGAAACTGCAGAGGGGTACTCCTAAAAGTTATAAATATTCCAAAATTCCCCAATGGGTGTGGTTCCCATTCTCCCAACCAAAATTTAGCTTTTCTAAAATTCAGGGCCCCCTGAAACCCCACAAAATTCTTTTGTAAGGGAGGGGCATCCACCTGGCCTTTCATACAAAAAAACGGCATCATCGGCGTATGCTAAGTTTTCACTTCGAAGGACGATAGGTAAAACCCCCTAACAATAATGTTATTAGCCCCTAAGAACGGTCAGACAAGGTGAAATCTCCCCTTTTTTACACCGTTTTAAAAAAGTATTAAAGGTTGGATTTGGGGAACAGGGGGGATAAGGGTTTAAAGGGGAAACCCTACTAATCCTAGTTACATTTTTGTAAGTAAACGGGGGAAAAGAATTGCAAACAGGTTTCCGCACTGGCCGACCGAACCATGGGCCTGAAAATTTTTTGAGAAAAAAATAATGTAAATCCTCGGGCACCATTTTAAAAGCTCACAGGGGAAAGGGGGGCAATTCTTTGGGAATTTTGTCCCCGGTCCCAACCAGAGGGAGAAATTAGAAGGTAAGAATCGGGCGGATCATTGGCAGGAATTTGAGATAATAAGGCCTACCCTCTCCCCAAAAGGTGTATGAACCATTTTAAAAATGGGCGCATGGGAATCACCGAGAGGGTTTTTTGGCGCTCAGGGGCGAGGAGCGGGTGTGGGAAAAAGGGAAAAAAGAGGGAGTGGGCGGAAACAAACGCGTTTAAAACAAAAAAAAAAAAAAAATGGACTACATTAAAATCAAAAATTGGATTTAATAAAAAAAAACCCCGGGGGGCGCTTCGGGGGGGCGAAAACGGGGGGCAAATGAGTTTTCGGGGGAAAATTTTGGGGGAAAGGGGGTTTTGGGAAAGGAGAGGCGTGGTGGGGGAGTGGCTGGTGATAAGACGTAATTTTTGGTAAACAAAAATAAACACCTTACAACCAAAAAAGGTGGAGGGGGGGAGGATATCACCGCGAACCAAAAAAAACATAAAACCCGGAACCAAACCGGCCATTTTTTGGGGCAAAACAAAGATACTCACATCAAGCCCAAATCTTTTACTAACACCCACTACCAAAACACACCCAGACCCTTGCATTTTTGTTGTTTGAATTATCCCCCCCTGACATGTCTTGGTTTCCCCAAAGAATACTTTTGAAGTGGGGTAAACTTAAATAATAACACAGACAAAGGGTGGTAATCCCATTTCCAGGGAGGAATTATTTTTTGGGGGCAAGAGTGTGGCCTTCGTAATGGTGGAAGAATCCACAACACCAAAACCCCAAGAAAAAGGGGCCACACGGGAACAGTGTGTGGGAATATTCTGAGGGACCTCAGGTGGGGTTTTGCCTTTTAAGTGTTCAATGCTAAAACCCGTTCTTGGCAATCCCTGGTTAAAAGATTCACCCGCCGGTTTTTTGGCAGAAACAAGAATTCCTGGACCCCCACCCCTTTTTTGGGAGCTTGGAAAACAGTCAAATTGACGAAAGGTCATCTTATCACATATGGCATAGACCTTTTTTTTCCTTTTAAGATTTGCTTTGACAAACTGATGCTCATCCCTGGCCCAAGGTTCACTTTGCGGTTTATTGCCCCCCCCTAGTTCTCCCCGGTTTTTCCTCAAAAACCCTTTTGGCCCTTGAATTCCAATTCATATAATTGACCGGAAAGGCTTTTAATTATAAAGTTCTCAAAATTTTTTAATATTTAGTTTTTTTCCAAACGCCATCACTGCGCCTCTTAAAAGCCGTGACTTTCCCTTGCTTGATTTTCCCACTGTGCTGCATTGGCAGATCATAGCGATTTCTTGCTTTAATAAATTTTGGAATGTTTCAAAAGAACTGTAGGTCAAAAGAAAAAAATTAAACTTTCAAATTCCCGTGCAGGGAACATTTGACACTGTTCTACCATGCGAGAGATACAAGGCAAAGGTTGCCAAAAAATACCGGATCAACAGAATAGGTAAGGGCACACGGTAGGGAATCTAAAGAAACAAAATAGGTCTAGCCTAGATGAGAGGCCCCTGAAAAATGTAAAACGATTTTGCATCCCGGGCATTTTCTCAATGTCACAAAGGTGAAAGTACGAGCAATGTTTTCCAATGATATTGCGGTAAAGACCGATCGTTGGTAATTACAGCCGTACTCGGGTTACACCCACAGTTAAAGTCCCCTAAGACCATTAAGTAGCGCTCAGTACCCAGGTGAGTCTGTAATGACAAGAAATATAATTCTCGTTCACGAGGTTGAGATGGTGCATAAACGACAAGAAATTCATGACTGGCCCGCGATCATTAGGTCTCATACGATAAGGCGTCCCTCTCGATCAGTGGATACAAATTCTACACAGCATTGTAGGCGCTGGTTAGAAAGAGCATGCACCCAGCAGATAACCCTTTCGCATGGCTAACACAAACCTTCTACTCTGATTGAAAAGAATCCCGAGCTTCCGCAGTCCACCAAAGAGACGGAGTGTCAGACGGTGTACTTATAACGAGCCAAGCGGCGGGTCTCCACCTGCGCTAATTCAAAGTCTGGTGTGAAGTCAAACCACATAATGTATAACGGCGTTCACGTTGTTTGGATTAGTGGTAAACAGATCATTGATGGGAGGGCGCTTTTTAGCTGCGGCGCATCAAAACAACAGTGACGGGGAGGCAGTGAGAAAGATAACAGCATTGCCGCACGTGCCGCCCTCCTCCAAACCGACGCTTCTGCGTTCGGATCGCTGCCACCGCTCAAGCCAGTAACACCTGCCAAAGGGCTGCGCCCTAAAAGGGAACCGGTATAGCAAGTCATCCAGTTCGTGTACCCCACTAATAATAAAGCAGTCGTGAATGTTGTTGTGAAGTAATAAAGGGCGTTTAAGTACGTTTCGCTTGCCTCTGGTTTCACCCTTTTTAGAGAGTGTGTGAATTCAATTGACGTCACATGGGTATTGCTGTCGGTGTTGTTGGCAGCTTCGCAGTCGAACCACCTTCAAAGCGGGGATTGGAGGCAATTTAGTTGTGGAGGCGAAAGTTCACTCCAGCGCTTTGGTTTCGCCTGGTATTGTACCTCTCGCCAGGAATGCGCCACTAAATGTGTGCTAATACTTGTAACCTTTTTCACCAAGAGCATTATCTGGGTGAACTCAGTCTACGTACATAAACATTTTCGCTTTTACTGGGATGGTGTACCAGGCTAACCCTAAGTTTTTTTTCTGGTGAAGCCGCTTTAATCGTCTTCTGTTTTATGCTCCTCCGCGCCACTCCCGATTACTTATTTCCAAGCTTTACACCCCATTGGCATACCTACACAAAATCATCACGGAGAAGTTCGGTAAGGTGGATGAAGAGGCCCCGCGGCGACACAGAGATGTCTTGGCGGGTAGACCGGAATGTCTGGAGATAGATGGTGACAAGCTGAAATGGAAAAAAGCAGAGGAAAAGGTCCCCAAAAATACCGCGGCAGGCACGATTGGGATACCGATGGACTTGATTAACCAATTAGGACCAAACAGCAAGGGAAAGCTACAGCAAGCCTTCAGAACAAAGATAGAAGAAAAGGCAATACCAGCCGCGTGGCAAATGAGCAGGATGAACTTAGTGTACAAGGGCAAAGGAATTAGGACAAACCCGACCTCGTACAGGCCAGTAACCGTCACGCCAGTGCTGTACAGGTTAGCAATGCAGGCAGGGAAGTTCGAACTAGAGCAGTGGGTGGAAGAAAATAGCATATTAGGGGAGCTTCAAAATAGGTTTCGAAAGGGCAGAAGACTAGACGATAATTTATTCGTGGTAAGCCAATGCATAGAGGTTGCGAAGATGCAAAACCGACCTTTGTGGTTACGCTTTCTGGACATTAAAGCGGAGTATGATAATGTAGGCAGGGAGCGGCTTTGGAGTATCCTGGAGGACGAGGGATTTGGGACAGAATTTATTAGCTTACTCAGGTAGCTATACCGGGAGAACCAAGTGCAAATAATGTGGGAGGGGGTAACATACAATAGGCCTGTATACACCTACAAGGGTTTGAAACAAGGATGTCCTCTCTCTCCGCTACTTTTCATGATCTACATGGCGGGGTTAGAAAGGAAGCTGGAAGTCAGCAAGCTGGGGTTCGACTTATCCTACATGAAAAACGGGCAGGTGGTGGAACAACGGGTTCGGGGACTAATGTTTGCAGACGACATATTGTTGGTGGCGGACAGCTGGATAAATATGAACGCTTGATGGATATAGCAGTGAAGAAGCGACGCACCTAGGGCTATACTTTAGCAGAGAAAAATCGGGGATCATGGTCTTTAATGACGGCGAGGAGCACAAAACAGTATCAGTGCAGGAAGTAGAAATACCATGGGTGAAACAGTATAAATATTTACGAGTATGGCTGAACATCAGCGAAGATTACACGCAGGCGCATGAGGCTCACCTTAAGACGAAAGGAAGACGGAACGCGGCTATAATGAAGCATAGAGCCCTCTGGGGATGCAGCAAATACGAGGTGGTAAGGGGAGTCTGGAAAGGGGTCATGGTACCAGGATTAATTTCGCTAATTCGGTTCTGTGCATGAAGCCAGAGACCGAAGCGGGCCTGGAAGTAAATCAGAGGGCGGTAGACAGATTGGCCCTAGGAGCCCACAGCAAAACTACAAATGAAGCGGTACAAGGGTATATGGGCTGGTCGTCTTTCGAGGCGAGGGAGGCGCAGAGCAAGATAAAGTTTGACGAGCGACTTCGTGACATGGAGGACGAAAAATGGGCCGCCAGGGTGTTTAAGTACCTGTATATGAAGAGCGTGGACACGCGGTGGAGACGGAGGACCAGACAGCTGACCAAGCGGTACGGAAAGTCGGTAGGGGAAAGCGGGGTTTACACAACAGTTAAAAAGCAGGTAAAGGCAACAGAGACGACGAAGTGGGCAAAGTGAATACAAGCGAAAAAAACCTGGAGACTTAAAGGCAGAGAAACGGGAAATTAAGAAGGAGGGATTCTATGGCAATACGAGAGGCAGTGCGTTGATCTTCGAGGCACGGGCAGGGTGCCTGAGAACCCGTGCATACACAGGTAGCTACAGGCAGCAGGATGAAACGTGTGTATGCTGCGGCAGTGATCGGGAAACTATAGACCATATTGTCAGGAGCTGCACAGAGATACGGCCACCGTGGGGTGAGGGGGAAACGACGCTGGCGGAGGCTTTGGGATTTGGGGTGAGGGGGAATCTCAACTTCAAAGCCATTGAGGTGACGAAGAGGCGACCAGAGTGGTGGTGGAGGAAAAGTAGAGAAGGAATGGGTACGCAGGCAGAGTAGTCATACGGATGAGAATTTACAACAGCGAGGGGAGAAAAAAGTGGGGTGGGGGCGATGAGCCTAAAACAGAAAAGAGGGAGGGATAGGAGGGAGGAAGCAAATCTATAGGTTAGCTGGGAGCAGGGCACGTAAACGTAATAAAACAGGCAAGTCGGCAGCTGACAACCGACGCCCCGATTCAAAGGGAAAGCCACTAATCATCATCATCATCATCGGGGGTACATCTACGCGGCCAGGTTTGTAAGTCACGCGTAGTGGCACGGGTTTCGTGTGACTCGCTTTCCAGGTGCTTAGCTCCATAGGAAGGATTCACTCATCCATTCATATATTGAACCATGGCTTAGCAAGCAGGCACCGAGGGGGGTAGGGTCGGCAGAAACGCGCTCTGTTAAAGCCAGCATTCCCGCCTATATCCCTCAACACACCAACGCGAGTATGTGATGCCGTGTTGATAGGAATCAATTTGCAACAATAATGGAAGCAACTGTCGGCTAGGTGCCTGACTATAGCCCTAACGTTCCCCCTTGCGATTTTAGGATGTCTATAAGTACCGGCAGTTCAGCGTAAATGGGTGAAATGCTGTACCCTTCGCTTTTGAGAACGCTACTACTGATCCCCACTACACGCCAGAGTAAGGTTAGCCGTAACGCCTCATGTTTGTGCTGAAGGGAGCAATGAAGAACAAGCCTTTGGTAATTCACTGACCTCTAGACCAGACAAAAAAGGTGTTTTAGCCAAGAAAACGCAACAAATGTTGGAAAAACTGCAAATTTTCGTGCTACAGTGATGTAAAATGAACAGGAGTGACATAGTATGGGCCGGCAATGAAACCATAGTTATCATAGTTCTAACTGAACGTTAGCCTTCAAATGATAGGTTAAACCCGAAAAACAAGTACCGCTACAATTGTCCAGTAGTATTCCTCGGCGGTGGCTTACGTCGTTGCTCGCAAATCACGCAAACAAGATACTTTGACGTCATAAAAAATGGCTCCAAAGTGGCTGAGGTACTCTAGCAAGGGAATCGCCACGGCTTTGCCTCTTTCTTTAATATCCCGGTGATTTTTGGAGTTTGCAATAAATCGCTATCATTGATATCGGGACAAAGCCGTCTTTTAATAAATTAAACTTGGTTTTCCTTCATGGCGGCTTCACTTAGGCAACCTTCCAGTTGAGCCTCACGCCATGCCAAGCTACGTCATACTCATTATGAGTCGAACTGAGCCAGTTGAGGATGTTAAGAATTAAAGTGGGAAATTAGGCCCAACGTCGGGCTGTAGTATATTTGCATCCTCGGCCTTTCCGTACAGCGTCAACGTTTCAGAAATTGAGTTTTACGCGAGAAAATGGTGGAGTCCTCACAAATTAGGCGATGAGCACAAACAACCCGAGTGAACAAGCTAATGCGAAACCGGATGGTGCATGTTGACTGTGTTTCCGCACTAAAAATCCCTATTTTCAGAACGATATTGTGATTTTATTTCTACTACGTGTTTATGACATGGCACAATGCCAGATTGGAATCATGATGTCTAATTTTCTTCAGATCTAACAATTTTGTTGTTCTTGAATATTCTTTACGGACGTCAGGCTGAAGGTCAGGAAAAAATAGAAACCACGCAGAGAGCAAAGCGAACAGTAAATTGCGTTTCCCGTTCCGTCTAGTATCCAGATCAGGTCTCAAAGAAAAAATTCAATTTATACTGATGCTGTTCGTAAGGAATTCTAACCGCAAAATTCTTCCCGGCTGCTGTGCCCGCCTGTTTAGAGTGCGGGTCACGGTCTACCTCATCCCGGGCAAACGAAATTTATTGTCATTTTGATTTGTCTTGTACGCTTCCGATTGGAGTGTTGCTTGACTTTCTGACTTTCTACACTACAGGCACTTTCAGTTGTCTGATATTACGAAAACGGAAATGAGGACAATAAAAATCCTAAACAACGGCTGCCTAAATTTCCGCACGAACTGGGTTCCTTGTGCCAGGGCTGGTACGATGTCAAAACTTTTTTTCTGTTTAGCGCACTTCTCTCCTTAGATTTCAAAAGACCTTTCTCCAAAACTTCTGGTACGTTTTTTTTTCGAATTTCGGTTGTTCATTTCGCTGTCTATGTGTGTGGTAGAACATTCCAAAAAAATCTAAACCATAAATTTTGTCGCCCGGAAAATTTCAAGGCGGGTGAGTGCCCGGCAGTTTTCTAGAGCGGTAACTTCAACCTATTCACTCTGATGTGTCTGTGAGAGACAAGCTTGGTCAAGAAAGAACGAGGTAGATTGAAGGCAGCAAAGTTAACCTGGCTAGATCCTAGTTTGCTATGCTTGCACGGGGGAAAGAGAAATAGGAACAAGAATAGAGAAAGAGAGAAAGGAGAAAAGTTGGAGCAGAGGGGTATGCCCAGCGCTAAAGCACTAAACATTCAACTTAAGTGATTGTGCCCGGAGCGTTTCAGTCTACACTCATTTGTTTAGAATCGTCGCCCGCAGGAGGCGCTTGAGTTCCTTAGCGGCCTTGTGAGCTGATAACAGAGAACACCAGTGACATAGATCCTTGTCCTCCGAAAATGGCCGCCGAGGGTCCGGTTCCTCATTGCTGACGGCAGCTTCTTTCAGGCGAGTAATGTGAGCACTCGCATTAAACGTGATGCATCGTCTCTGGCGTCCCGTACGTTTCGCACTCCTCATTTGCTGCCATTCCTGTCAAGTATGAGTACGACTTTGTAAATGTCACCTCCAGCCAGAGACGGCAAAGAAGAGTTGTGCCAGACTGTGGAGGGCTTTGTAGTACATAATCGTGGGGAGCGGTTGAAGGGCACCAATACGTGCACGGATGAATTCTTCTCCAGACAATTAAGAGAGTGTTGTTTCCCGGACAAGTATGCGGCGCCGTAGCTGCGTCCGTACTATATAATGAAGTGTGTACACTCGCCGCTGTTTGATGTGCCAAATGGGCGGCAACGTCCGCACCTCCATGGCCGACAATGCCGCTGGGACTGGGATGCCACGGCGGGACCCACCTGGACAGCACGCTCGGAGACCATTCTTATTTTTCTCAGCACCTGTTCATGCATTTCCCTGCACAGGGTTAACAGGATTGACCGATGTGTAGGCTTCGATAAATCCCATTCAGGATATAAGGGCAACAGCCTATCTACATTGCTCTGATGTTCTTTTACCGGAAGTTCTTTTTCATCACCGCCTTTTCTGAAGGGTTGTGGCAAGCGTTTCTGCTTGCCCTAATGTCTCCCTCTACTCGTTTCCTTAACAGACTTCTAAGACCAGCTGTTGTGCTCTAATTAAAGGCTCGTCATGGTGGCAGGGCACGCAAGAAAGAACCCGAGAACAGAAAACAACGACCCGAACGGCATAGTTTTGAACCAGAGAATGAAAACATAGCCTGCTTTTAAGTTGATTTGATTGTAAGGTATAACTCGCAGAAGCAACGCAGGTGATGAGACGCGCCGTAGTGGAAGGCTCCGAATTATTCTGACCACGTGAAGATCGTTAGGGTGCCCCGAATTCTCGTACACACGGGCATTTTTGCTTTTGGCCTCCATCAGGAAAGCGGCCACGAAAACAAAACCCTGTTATACGGACCATGCAACAACATCCCACCAAAGAACTACATAATAATGCGTCTATTCTCACCAAGTAAGAGCCTTTTTTTCTTCGCTGTATGCTAGACTTCAAGGTAACCCAATCCTCTGATAGATACCATCAACCACTCCGGCGCTACCTGCTCTTCAAAACCGGTATCAATCTTTGCTTATGTGTTCAATTTTTTAGTACATTTTAAGAAAATAAGCGGCCATTTTCTTGGTAAAAAAAAACAAGATGAATGCCGCCATTCCTCTAGCAAGTGGATGAAGGCGTTAAGAGAACACGACAAAAAAGGCCCTGCGCTGTTGCCTCTGCAAAGTTTTATTCCGTAATAAACGAACTTCCCCGGTGTCCTAGCAGATGGAAGTACCATAAGTGTTGTTGTCAAGCGTTGGAATAATAGCTGAATATCAGAGCGAACGGGGGAGAATATTTCTTAATTCCGTGAGTAAAGGCCTGCCGGTGAAAACGAAGATGGAGAATTCCATGGATCGAGTACTTTCCCGCTTCGAGCTCTGAAACGAAAGGAATTAACCGCAGGCTTCCCCGTTTCCCCGCAACCTGCGGTAGAAAGGATGTCGCAAAGCCATTTTGGAAAGTCGGAACCACGGTTCTTAAGTGAAATTAATGGCGTCTATCAGAAGGTAAGTCGGAAAAAAGGTTCGAAGTGTCTGCAGGACCATGAGCTTCAACAAAAGGGTCTGATCGAAATATCAGGGCAAGGTTTACGTTCGTTGAAAACACGGAAACACGGAAAATCAAACACTATGAATACAAAATAAAGCATAGAATCCCATGAAGCCGTTATATTTTGGCCTTATGCGAAGGGTTACTTTGCTTGGAGTAACGTCTTGCAGAACGTTCAATAAAAACAAAATTGGAATGCAGGTTCAAACTACGGCCGAGAGAAACCCTAATCTGCTTATGAACTTGGCATTGCTGTTCAGTATTTTCGCCTGCCAAATCAACACCCGCTCTACGTGGGTAGCGCCTTCAAATAGCCTTTGAACGGATGTCCGGAAAAGTGCGAGTTAATAGAAAGTGCGTATATGGCCGCAACAAATTTCTTACCCATGGCCGGCTCCACTGTAGCGAACAAACCGTTGCTAAAACTTCGTTTGTCTAATGCGGAACAAATAACCGCTGTCTGCAGTATACGGTCTCACTTACGCTCATCTTAGGCGCAATTACGTTACCCGCTGCTTCTGCTAACATGACCACCGTCTCGGGAAGCGAGAAAGATTCCGCCCTTCGCGATGCAACCCAAAGCACGCACTTGTACTTCAAATTGAAAATCATACGCTTTATTGTGACACAAGGCATATATAGCGGGAGAAGGTGAGTTACGGAAACGGAACTTGGCCAAATGAAGATGGAAATGTTTGAGCCTTGGAGAAGTACAAAATGGAAGGATGACGTAGCTCTGGTTTCTACGCTATACAGGGAGACGGCCTGACATCGCAAGATACCGTACGTTTGTTGCATACAAGTAGGGTTTTCGTTTTGGGATTTTATGTTCTTTTTAAACTCGGGGGGAGGGGCGGAGTTAAAATTAGCTGCTATTTGCAAACTGATAATTGAGGAGCAATCGCTTTTTTTTGTAAAAGCATTCATAAATTCTGGTTTTCAGGTTAAATCTAGGGATGTACTAAGCAATACTCTCAGCATATTTTATCAGAAGATATCACGTAATTCTAAACTTTTATGCTTCAAAATTGGTGTTTCAAGTTGGTTATCCTGGGGACATCAGTGTTTTCTAGCCAATACTCTCCAAAATTTTGCGTTTTTTTTTAATGAATCGGTAATCATGGCAGTAGAGAGCATTTCTGACTCCCCAAGAAATGAAACATTGTAGTCACAAAAAGTTGTTCAGCAACTGTTTACACGTCCTTGTTTATACAAAATATCATCTCTATGCGCAACATGATGGTCTGCATTCGAGACCAACATGGTGGCAGGAACGTATCTCAGGCGGGAGCAAGTTCTTTGACATCGCAGCTTCCATTAGCCCCTCACAACAACGTCAGCGCCGCATTTGCCAGTGCAGTAGCGAGCGTAGGTTTGTGCCAATACTCAATGAGTTCGAAAGCTGTGTTTGTGGGGCTTGCTTCCAACAAGTACTGGTTAAGAACGGCGGACGTCAGCGCACGATTGTGCAGATGGATACTTGGAATGGTCTATTCGAGGAGAAATCGGGGTTAACCTGATTCGCCTGAAACATGTTCGGGGTCTAAAGGTCGGCTAAAATCGCGTTTTACCCAACGAACAACCCTACATCTAGGCGAGCAGGGAAACAGAGAAAACAAAGGATGCGGTTTTCAGCATAGTTACGATAACAAAGGGGAGAATCAGTACGCGCGCCACAGGGCTAGTGCTAAAAAAATGAACAAATTTTTGTCTCCTTCAATGAGCTGTGACCTGCTAAGCTGCCGGTATTTCTATGATTAAACTGTTTAATATATGTGTAGTGCTGTTTCACCCGACGAGTTGTGTTTACCTCTGTAATCTTGCAATTATATTTGCCTTCCTTTTTGTTTACCTTGTTTGTTGTTAATAAGCTGTATACCTCAGCCAAGATCCCCCCACCTATAGTAACGACCTCGGGCCTACAAGTTGGAAATAAAGGAAATGAAATGAAGTGAAATTGGTACTTTTCCAATAACTCTAGCTGCATCCTTGCCCCTTAGTCGCAAGAATCTGTATGTTTACCTTTTGTTGCCAATGGTTTTCGCGACAGGCCTTGCAGCAGTAGCATTAAGAAGTAAATACGCGGCTATTCTTTTTACGCACTGTTCTCTTCCTCGTCTTTCTTACACTTCAGAAGACGCTTTCTTCTGTTTTTAACCATTCTTAACCTAAGAAAACGTTTACTTCCAAGCACTTGTGCTTTGTCTGAGGGCCTAGTGAGGCATCCTAAAAGTTGTTTATGGCGGTCCTTTATTCTAGCACTCCATTTCTCGTCCGTTTACAACGAAAAAGAGTTTTCCGCATCCGTAGCCCATCATGTGCCGGGGAAACGGTTCCTGTTGTGCGGAAATGACAATGGCAGCGTGCGCAGAACAATAGCTCCGGCACTGGTTAGGGCGTGTCTCTCGTGTGCTGGAAGTAGAAATGAACAGGCGGGAGTTTGTAAGGCGGAAATTGTTTTGGAGAACAATACGTCGGTGCAAGGAAGTGCCAGAATTATTGCATTTCCAGGGGATTGTGTGAACAGTATGCTCGTTTCTCGAAATTTTCCTATGCCGCTTAAGTGCTGGGCTGGCTGTACGATAAGTGCAGTTAATCCAACGTAACCGTGGTAGAACTAAGGATTTTTCAAGTGAGCTGTTTCTAGCTTTCCCTGGACGTAACTCGTAATACAACCAATGTAATGAATTTGTCAGTTGTGGTCAGTAATAAACCAAAATTGTTTCCCGCGGTACTTCTTTTTCTGGGAATTGCCTCTTTTTCTGTCTATACTGAAATCAAAATACTTCATCGATTGAGTAGAAATTTTATCAATGTCCGGCGTTCTTGTGAAATAAAAAAATACAAGAACGTTTAGAAGTATTCTTGCTCACAACGTTAGATCACGTGAGTTTTTGCTGCACCCGAAGTGTAAGCCCTTATATACTTGTTTTACCAGTAGAACTCCGGAAAGGAACAAGTATATTGCGCACGTTGCGGCTGCCGAAAAAATTCGCAACCGACGTCTCCCGGTTGCGTGATTTACTTATTGATTGATTGTTGGATTTAATGCACCCACTCTATACAGGCGACGAGGCGCGCCGTAGTGGAGGACTCCGAAATAATTTTGGCCCCCTGGGGATCTTTATTTAACATGCGCCGAAATCTCGAACACACTGTGGATTTGCTTATTGCCTCCATGAAATGGAGCCCGCAGCCCTTGGGCCCCGCAGCACAACGCTATAGCCACTGAGCCATCGCGGCGAGTCGTTCGCATGCTACTTTAACACTTTTAGGTTTCCAGTTTTTCAAAACGCCTAATCTACTTGCACTGATGGTGTACTTGCAACATGTACTGACAGGCTGGGTTGATAGAAGACGTAGCTGCACCCTCGCTTCTATGGACACTGATAAGCGGGAAGGAGGCTTCGGAGGGTGCAAAACGTTTTTCTTGCAGCAGAGCGCCAGTGCAGCGAGGTACGGCGTGAGGCACCAGCCATGGTCTTCCTAGCGGAGAAATACGGCAGACGCTCAAAACTGTTTGGGTGTAGCCAAGCGAAAGCAAAGCAATAGAACCAGAGCACCATCGCGTGCCTCCAGTGCGGAGTTTCCACCACTGAGGTGAAGTTACTCCTGTGCACCTTGCAATTCTACAAACGAACGTCCGTGCTAGCTCATAAAAAAACTATTTTGGGGCAAAAGTTGGTAATAACAAACCTACGAACGTGGAAACAACGATGTTGAATATAACTGTCCTACAACAAAAACTAGGCCTCGAGAAATTGTCGAACGGGCAAGGGTACAGCACCTGTTTCAAACATTTTACCTGGAACTCTTTTCATGCAAAGACATGGAACAGGCTTTAGCCAAGTCCCTGGAGGGCACTTTAAGAGAACGCATCCTTCGCGATTCCGGTGCGTAGGAGTGTTTTGAAGAACCAGCAGCGCCTTTATGCAAGTGGATTGCCGATACGCTGGAATTGCTCTCTCGCTCCGCGAACTGCTTGTCCCAATGTTCCCTCGAACATTCTTTTAAGTTGTTTACTTATACTTACTTCTAGAGCAAGCGGTCGGGTGAAGACACTCAAGGCAACGTACCCCTTGCTGTGTTTGGCTATAGCGGGAACTATGACCTTGAGGCGAGCATGCGAGCAGGATAAAAAATATTGTGGTGAAAAGAAACAATACAATTCTCAACAAGCTTTTTTTTTTCTTTAAAGACTGTTCGCTTTTGTGCATTCCAGAATATTTTCTCTTTTTTAAATGTTATTAACCTATAGAACGTGGTAAAACTGATGTCGGCTGAAAAAACGGGCGTTTATGTGGGGCTCGAAAGATTATCATGTTGTCGTGCTCGTGCTATATAAATGGCGCTGTGAAGTCTTTGCTTGATGGATAGAACGATTTGAGATCAGGTTTAACACTTAACCAACCTTAAATGAAATATAGATTATTTCTGGAACTATGTTTTTAGGTAAACAGTGCCACAACAGATCCCCTTTGGGCCAGGTCTTGTAACACAAAACCCCAAACATAACAAATTGCCAAACTCCTTTCTTTTTAAGTGCTCCAACTGCAATCAGTATGGAGAATGTAGGCGGTCTTAATTAAATGAAATTCATTTCCTCGTGTACAGGCACTGAAGCCTCGGCAGTACGCGCTGTCAGCTATAGAAAAGATGCTGCCGGTGTTTGCTGCTCGAGCTTAATGTGACATGACAAAGACAATGGCCCGTAACGCTAGTAAGAAATGGGGGAAGCATTTGTCGTCTACTCGCCTAAATCTAGGATTAAAAATAATATGCAACTTATTCCTGGCCATTCCCTTTCTTTTCTGTTTCTTTTATTCCACAAACCAGAACCCAACTATCTTTTACCGTTAACAAGGTAAGATTTTACTACCTCGCACTGCAAAATGATTTAGACTCCCAAGTGTGTAAATTATTGTCTATAACTAACACTCTTACACCCTAGCATCAAAAACAAAAGTACAACACCCTTCAAGGTGTTTTGCAATTTATAACACCCTTACGCCGTAGCAAAAACACAAGAGTATACCCAGGATTTTTATCGTTATTTACACCCTTGAGGATGTGAATCACTGTATGTAACTAACAACCTTACACCTTACCATAAGAAAGGAAGGAAGGAAGATGAAGAACGGAAAGGCCGGAAGGTTAACTAGGTGTAGAGCCCGGTTTGCTACCCTGCACTGGAGGAATGGGGTTCGAGGAGTAAAAGAGCGGGAGAAGAGGAAGAGATAGGAGTGGGAAAGTGCGCACTCTAGTACGGTTTAGGGCACAATAGCCTTTCACTCAAGTTCGTTTTACTCAGGAAAGGTAAAAGGGCTTTCGCCGCATTTTGCGAGGTCGGTGGTAAAGACCGGCGACTTAGAATATTTTCCACTGTAAATCGCCGATTGTGCAATCGGCTCAGCATGGTGGCAAGCACGCTCCTCTCCGACGAGTATTCGGGGCAGCGACCCAGCACATGCTCTATAGTGCTTTTTTTACCTTAGCATAAAAGATAAAAAAATTCTCCTTAGGCGAAAAAAAAAATGCTTGGTAATTTTTAACAGCCTTACACCGCAAGCAAAAACCCAGTACACCCGTCTGAAGCGCGTTTTATTGTAAATACATCCGTTCAAAGGGGCCACTTCTTTTGTTTTATGGTGTGAATGTGTTAGAGCCACGAAGGGTGTATATCAGTGTGCACCGCAGTCTTGGGGGATTACTAAACAGTTTTTCGGCCCATCGAAACACGGGGAGGGGGGGGGGGGGGGGGGGGGCTCGGGTTATGCTGTTAAGAAAACGGGTCTGTTCCAGCCAGCAATCCAGGGTTACTGGATACGGACATTGAGCGCAGGATACAATCACATACTTCTATGTAGTCGGCAAAACTAGGGAACTTCTGGAAGCCGCGGTATCGTAAATAGCGGAGCATTTATGGAATTTGCTTCTTGGCTAAAAGCACATTTTTAAAGGCCACTCTGCAACACTTCTGATATACGCCTTCTCTCTTTCCTTCGCCTATGGAAGCATTCTCATCAAAGCTATAGTTATCCACAATGCAAAACGGTACTGCGTACTTTGCTGCAGAACTCGATGGAGGCGAAAAGCGAAAACGCCCGTGTTATCGAGATTTCGGCGCACATTAAAGATCCCCGGGTGGTAAAAATTATTCTGAAGCCCTGCACTACGGCGCGCCTCATCGCCTGTGTAGCGTCGGCGTGTTAAACCCCATATCCGAATGAACCGATTCTCGCAGAACTATCCTTTTCGTCTTTGCTTGGCTTTGTTTTTTTTCTAAAGTGGCTATCGAATGCTTTTATCGCTGCAACAAAAAGGAAGCCGCCAATAGCAGCTAGATTCTGTAATGACGTAATTCGAGTGCACAATCAGCGCGAAGACTCGAGAAAGAGGGAAATATCTTTTTCGCGCAGATTTCTAAGTTATGTGATGGGCATGGAGCCGTAATTTTTGGCTGAGGTGCTTTGCGACACCATAATATAAGTACTGAATGTGTTGGTTGAGTACGTTCTGCAAGCATTTAACATTAAAAAAAGTTGCTAAAAGTGCATGCTAAATGGTCCCTTTAATGGGTAAGTCTTGTGCCGGAGCATATATGTAACTGGTACCACTTATTCAAAAACATGAGGCTTCCAGCTCTTCCCCTTCAAGCGCAACGAACGTGACTCACATTTTCACGGTTTAGATTCCCGCAAAACGATCTGGGCAATTCAAAGCACCGAAAACAAACATACTCTTTTCGTTGCTGACCCAAGGCATTGTACGCGATTTCGGCCTTAACACGCAGTTCTTGTCGGAAGGCGCACAAGATATGCGTGGGCATGCCCCTCTGGGAACACACTCGGAAAAAGCAAACGCATTTCCTGCAACGTGATTTGTGGCACAACCGAACATTAAAAGGACAAAGATACGTCCTGTCCCGGAAAAGTACGTCGTTTTCGGCGGTGGTCATTGGAGGCTACAGGAGGCTCATCTACAATTTTGCACTGCAAGAAGTTGGCGTTTTTATGGCATCGTAAAACCATTCGGTGTCGAGTGCTAGAAGGCATGTTTATTGCCGCTTTCCCGACGAGTTCACAGCGCGAGCTAACATCGTTTTTTTCTAAAAATATGCTAATCGTGCCCCATTCACCTTGGGGTACAACGGGTGTTCACTGCTCTATCGTTCCCGTGATCTAAATTTGCTTGTCCCTGTGCTTCTTCTTTCTTTCCTATGCTACCAAACGGGCTCAGTGTAGACAGAAACCAGGAAAACATTTAGATTGTGTTTGTTGAATGCCGCTATTCCGAATGACTTCGTGAAATGCGTGAACAGGTTGTCTCCACAACTCATTATGGGGTTATGCTGTCTGCCGATGTCCCAGGTGCCAGCTCGATGATGTGCTTTTTGTGTAACCTGTAAAAATTTCCCCATTTGCCAAAGCGTCAACATGGGAGTTGGTTGAAAATTAATATTTGAGGATTAATAACGGTAAATATTTTGCTATTTCGACAAACTTTTTCATTTGCGTTACAAATCTCGAGTATCTTTCTATTGTTCCTGATGCGGCAGTCAGATGGCTTTTTAGTCGTCAGCTTGAAGCCTAGAAGACTTGATTTAAACAATCCCGGAATACACTGCAATGCTAATTCTCAGGCTACACAAAGTCGTTTTTCGCTCTACGGTAAATAAAACATCGATCACGTATCAAAAAACCTACAGAGTCTGCCTACCGACGATGCTCGGTGCAAGTTTCACGTCGTACCGTGCAAGTAACAAATCGCTTATTACCGGAGTGGGGAAAGCGCCAATGCACACATCTTTTTCTTAGAAGCAGTAGCCTTCCATTAAGGCCAGCGCCGACGACACGAAACAGAACTCCAATTGTCCAAGCAATCTTCTTTTGGCCGCTCCTGTCGCAACCAAACATACAGGTCTTTGATGTCGACCCAAAAGGCGCAAATACACCTAGAACTTTGGCGTCGCAGGTACTCTGACACTTCCGCTAGGCTATGTAAAAGGAAAGGATCATCGATGGTGAGCAGAGCCAAAGAAGTTTGTAATTCTATGTAATTGACTTGCGTAAAGAAAGGCGCTATGACCTAAGTCATTGATCTTAGTCTTCGTGCATGTGCATCATTGTACAGAAAGAATCCGTTGCCTTCGCACTTTTTTTGTTTTTTTTGTTGTGCTTACCAGGGTATATATTCAGCTTGGTGAATAATAACTCTTTGTTGTACTGAGCGCCCAGTGTAGCTTTGACTTTTCGTTATCTCATCTGAGCGCTGTTGTAGATCTTAAAAGATTTAGTTTGTATTTTGGTCATTTTCTTACAAAAAAAAAACGAAGGCCGCCAATGAATGCTATTGATTACAGTTCAGATAGTATACTCCTATGTTTGTTAGCGTAAATAGAAAGTTACCAAAAATAACCTGTCCCGAATCCCTGTGGATTTCTACTGCCCGTACGCGATGTGTTTTAGTTACCGTAAACACCCGGTTATTGATGATTGACATGCTGTGCTTGTGATTCCAACGTAAAAATATATAAATGAAATGTCACTGCCGTTTTTTTTCTACGCCGGGATGATGGTTAGAAATGTGTAGAGTCAGAAAAAAGATCGGAAGAAGGCATTTTGCCGGAAAAGGTATGCGGCTCAGTTCATGTATTGTAACATTGGCATGAAGTGCAGGTTACTATTAACCTTTTGGCAATGCTCCATGGGCCAAAGACAGCGGGGCCTAAATGAGCGACTTCGAGAGCTCTAAGCAGCAGTACGTTCGGTCTCGGGTGTAAAAATGTTTCCGTGTAACTGCAGCCGCTGCTCCTGTACGTAAAAGTTCCAAAGAACACCCGCAGCTTCCACAAGGAAACGGGAACAAAAATATTCCAGTCATACCAAAGTAGCAGCTAGATTAAAAGATGTGTAAGCACCCCTTCACCGGCGCTGTCAGTAATGGAACTCGATTACCTTAAAACGATGGCGCAACATCTTTTTAAACTTTATTCTGAACCCTAAATGATTGTAGAACGTAGTCAACCAAAAATACTACAACCTAGAATAGGGGGTCAAAAAGCAACTTTGCCAAAAATTACTGCTCTATACCCATCAGGTCACTTATAAACTTGCTGAAAACATTTTTATAGCGGTCTTGGACTTTTAAAGCGCAGTTTTCACCTCTAGCTTCCAAGGGGTCTGTCGCGGCCATTCGTGAAACCAGAAAACACCCGCGAAGAAATAAAAGAAGTTACCCGCCGCGGCGGCTCACTGTCTTAGGCGTTGTTTTACTTAGCACGAGGTAGCGGAATCAATTCCCGGCGGTGGCGGTCGCATTTCTGGTGGAGGCGAATTGTAGAAACGCCCGTGTTGACGAGATTTCCCCGCACGTTAAAGGTATCCAGGTGGTTAAAATTATTCCGGAGACCTCCGTGATGGTGCGTCATCACCTGTGTTGCGCTGGCGCATTAAACCCAATAATCAATAAATTAAAAGAAGTTACTGGCACCGCCAAAAATCGAAGATGGAATGAATAGAGAAACGTAACGAGAGCCCGTTGTCTTACCGATTGAGATCCGAGCCCACGCGGAGACGGGAGAGACAGACGGTCCACTCGCCGAGCACATCTGCGGGACTACCCCCTGCGTTGTTGCTGAATGCCATGTAATAGCGTCACGCGACCTCTCGTACCGCTGTGCGCTCCGTCCACGGCCCGTGTAGCGCCCGTGTGGTACCCTTGCTCATTTGCTAGGAGTTCGTAAAAATAAAGGAAGCTCACACAAATTCACGGCAACTCACACCTCCTTCATCTCTGCCGCCGATATCCTCAGCTGCGGCACACACGGAGGAGAAGTGAGATCGTGTAACACCGGGTTGGAGCTTCCTCTATTTTATTAAAAAAGAGAGTTTCCGCTCATCTGCCTTACCAATACAACTCAACCAACCACCATTCGTGGAATGTCAAATGGTTTAACCTCAGCAAAGATCTCTTTGAAGTAATAAAGGGTGCGGTTAAGTGCATTTACACTCGTCTCTGGTTTCACTCTTTGTGGAGCTACGTGTGTGAATTTAAGTGATGTTGCATGGTTAATCGTTGTGGGTGTCGTTTACAGCTTCGCTTTCAAACCACCTTCATTGAGCGGATTGGCGCGCATATTTGTTCGAGTAATGGTATTACAGCAATACAAGTAATAACGGCTATTGGCCGGCTTTCCTTCAGTTACAGCAAAGAACACATTGGATAGCCAGTTTAAAAGTGCCACAAAAGCAAACCAAAAAATTAGCAGTGTCTTAGCTCGGCTATGCCAGGATATACGTACGTGAGCTAAGGTTCAGCTGGTTATTCTGAGGTTTCCTGGTTGTCAAAGATTGGCTGAATAACATGCTTACTGTTCCTAAAACAATTTACAATCCAATCCAATCTAATCCAGTCCAGTCCAGTCCAGTCCAGTACAGTCGCTCCTCCTCGCGCATGCGCAGCACGGCTCTCCAGGAGCCACGCAAAACGGCTATCAAGGGGCTCCCGCGCCGGGTCAGACTTGGCTACTACGCAACGGAGGCGCACAGCTGGGCACGCGGTGGCGCCAGTGCGTCTGCCGCGGCTATGACGTCACTCCTCTGGAATGCACTGGCCGGCGAATGTGCAGACCCAATTCTCTACACACCCGTACTCCACCTCTATTGGCAAGTCAATCCAATGCATCCAATTTAATCCAATACGATCCAATCCAATCCAATGCTCCTCGTGCTTGCGCAGCACGGCCCTTCAAGGTCCACGCAAAACTGCTCAACCTCGGCCAGTGTAGCTTACGCTACAATGATGGAAGGCGTTGTTGCGGCGAAGAGCAAATCGCGCAGTGCCGCTCAATACCGGCGATAATTAAATCTTTCCCAGTGATTACAGACGCATAGAAATAGTGAAGGAGGTTATCGAAGGTATTGCAGAGTCCCTTTAAAAAAATGCCGCATAATAGTGTGGCATGTGGAGAAGCACGTGTATACGGAGTGCGGAAATTTTACGTGTCTACGTTGTGCAGCGACGCAGGTAGCCTCTAGCTTGTGCGAAATTTACCTCTGATAAGAAAAATAACTCATCCCACCGTAATGGCTCAGTGGCAAAGGCGTTGTTCTGCTGAGCACGAAAACCCGGGTTCGATTTCCGGGCGCAACATCCACTTTTCGCTTTGCTAATGGAGGTGGAAAGCCAAAACGCCCGTGGGTACGAGATTTCGGCGCACGTTAAAGACGCCCAGGTGGTCAAAATAATCCAGAGCCGTCCACTATGGCGCGCCTCAACGCGTGTGCTGCGTCGGCACGTCAAACCTTACAACAAATCAAATAAATAAATATATATCCCAGTCAGGACCTAGCTGTTCTCATCTATGGCGCCGAACCCAAGGGTCAGCCTAATCAGGCATCAGCATAGCGCAGAGTATTTGTTTACAAAACCACAAAACAAGCATCAAAACCGCATTATGGGTGATAAGGCACCTGTGAACAATGAGAACCCCTTTCCCGCCACAATGTCCACGTGCGCCTGGTATAGATTATGCTTGCGGAATATGTTTAGAGGTTAGGTACAGCTAGTGTCACTAAACAGAGCAGTTCGTGCCCAAGACACCGAGCGCATGCGTCAGGCTAGACAGGACCAAGCACCTGCCGCCCGAGGAGCCGAGCGCAAGCAAAAGCCCACCGAGATGACGAGAAACATTTTATACCGTACCCCGACAGAATTTGTAGCGGTTTACAGCAGCTTTGCTGAATATTCAGTTGATGTCTGGCGCCTCTCCTGTACAACTTCTCCTGTGTTCTCGTCCTTATGGCACTTCGAAATACGCACAAGTTATCCGAATTCCCCAACTTTCCGCTTTTATGTTTATCTCACCACCGCTGCAATGTCCCGCAGGAGAGCTTGTACAAAACAATTTTTCTGGATAACAATGCTATTTTCTTGAAAAGACTTAAAAATGCTGCCGATTTCTACGATTAGTACTATTCTCACTAGCTTTAGGTGCGACCGCTTAGGTGCGACGCTTTCAAAGAATGGATAGGTAGGCAGACAGTTTCATGCAGCTTTCACGTTTCTGACTTTCGCAGTGTGTCCTGCGTTTTGAGGACGTCAACACGGGTGAGGCACCTTCTCTCTTCCCCAAGTAATCTATCTTTTTGCTCATCTAAAAGAAACTACAGCATCGGATTGTTTCCGGGAGACTCGTGACCTTCGCAGCGTTACAGTCTGCTTTTTAAGCTTCAAAGCCCGCTAGTCCGGTATTTAAAAGCACGCCATCGCTAAGAAAAACATTCTTTTTTGCCACCTATGATCTAAAATTCGCGCTTTATTTCGCCTTGTTACATCCACTATCTCATTACCGCTCCAACCTTTCCTGTTTACATAAAATGGATACGCATGATGACCTTTTCAGATCAAACTTCATTCTGAGTTAGCGCCCGAATAAACATTATTTACGAAAATTCAATCGCTGTAATTGGGCGCCCAACCCGGTGAGTCCCCTCCTCTGGTCGGAAGGCCCTGGTCCACGCTGGCTGCCCAGGCCATTTACCCAGGCAACGATGGACTGAGGGGTCGGTGCAGGAAGATCTGGCCCACCCGACTGTCCTAGGCTTGTAATCATAACAAGGAATTGTGAAAGCTGAAAAAAAGCTCCAGCGAATGGTTATGAGACATCAAAAGAACTCCTGCAAGGTTGCGGAATCATTAGCAAACATAACAATGAGTGCAGAAGTACAGATAAAGCCCAAATTAAAAAACTTGAGCGGAAGACATGTATGAGTCGGCGCCAAAAAAGCGGCAGTTTGAAATTTTTATGAAGTTGTTCGTGAAGACGGGCAGAGGAGCTGAAATAACATAAGTAATAGTATTAAAAATATTACTTGATAATTAAACCTTACGCACTTGCCAGTGTTCCTATCGATCATAGTCGGCTTATTTCAAACTATAGTTAACGTTCACCTAAACAATGCGGCGGCGTTCTTCCGATCTATTATAGATACTGGCTGAGCAACCCACTTATTGGTCACACATCTAATAATAACTTCATAAACAAAGGCTTTCAAATCAATCAACAGCTTTCAAATAATAAAAAAGACCAGTAATCCGATTCTCCGCAAACCCCCGGCAAAAATAAAACAATTCAGGGAAGCTTGTAATCACGTGCAAGAGTCAGACGGCAAAGTTATTGTCCACGAGAACTCCCGGACGCATAGTTACGTTCGGTATCATTGTTTATTTGCATTGCTCGTTTTTGAGTAATCGTCGTCATATGCATCGAAAAGGTCGTCGTCTTCTTCGCCGCGAGTGGGGGATTAAACTCATCCTCAGCATCGTAGACTTCCACCAGCTCTTCGTTATTGACTCAAGGCAGCGTTGGGGGTATCTGCCAATAGTCTCGTGCAGGAGTGGCACACTCGCCGCCATGTCTCCAATTATCCACAATGGCTTTTAGAGAATGCGAACGCCGGGGTGATCTCTACCAGAGTCCTTCAATGCCTATCTGGTCATGAAACTTCGCTATCCCGCTATGGGAGAGCTTCGCACGCTGCCGCGGCGCGGCGCTGGTGTTGATCGGAGGGCAGCCTGGGGCATGGTCTGAGCGCGTTTGGCAGGGAACGGAGCAAGGAGTAAGATAAAACAGACGCTTTCCGGCTTATCAACACTGCGCTTTCGCTTTACGTGTCATGGGCCGCTCAAATGAACTTGTCATTTTGTGACTGGCGAAAAAAGTTGGTGCGAACGGGCATGCTGCTACTGCGTTCCTGCCTACCGGACTGGCTATAGAGCAGCGGCGACCACCCGATGCCTTTCGATCTGCGGTAGCGCCACTCGCGGTAGCCTTTGTCCCTGTACGAAACTTGGCCGGGAGTTCCATGACCAGAGAAGCATTGAAGGACTCAGTCTTTACCAAGCGGTGTGTATTTTCAACTTTAGCATTAGCGCTGAACTTTTTCTTACTGGCGTGGTAGCGCTTGAAGACAGCGATGGAGTTCTTTCTTGCTAAAGCCAGTGCGGAATCCAGGGACTCGGCGGTCGCCGCGAGGCGCGCGCTCACGAGTGCTCGGCATTTTCTTGGTATTTTTTTTCCTGCAGTGGCGAACTTATGGCATATACAACCACTCCGATGTTAAAAAATCACGGGAAGTACAATTTATTCGACAACCAAGCATGCCCCTTAGCACTAACAAAGTGAATCCACTGGTTGCTCTCCAGAATAGCTTCACCTTAGATGCTGCATGCTTTTCAGGTCAGCTTTCTATGAAGCTGCGAGAATATCGAGCAGCCGAAGATTTACCGGTAAATGGGAGGCAAATTTTAATGGATCGATAGCGCGTCCTGAGAGCTTCGATTTCTCTGCACATCAATCGGTCGCCCTTGGGGACTTAGTGGGCTTGTGGTGTCTTTGTTCTTATGGTTACAGCCAAAGAATGGAGGAAGGAAAATTAAAAAAAAAAACGTGTGAAAGGATGCAACTTTTGCACGGCAAAGCACAGGTCTCAGGGGATAACTGAACAGAACCTATGCCCCCCGCCACCAGCGCGAAAAGAAAAAAACCGAAAGGTCCAGGAAGACACCGAGGAGAATTAAACCCGAATGTGTTGTATTCCTCGGTCATGGTCATTAAAATGGCGAAGAAGAGCGGTTAGCTATGTCCCTCTGGTTGTTTCGTGGCGTCGGTGGGGAACAGAAAAGTAGTTGAAGCAGTCAAGAGCCTGAGGCTAAACTGAAAGTTGGGACAGTTAGTAAAGCCCGGCCCATGTTAACGTCTTTAGTTTCCGTTATATAATTGCGTTTTAACGCAGCGGCCCAGGGAAAACGCTCCTGCTCTCACTTTTTCTATCACCGCCTCTTCCCGGAGCGACTGGGGCCCCGCATGCGCGATAGCAATCCCCCATGGCGATAACGGTCACCGCTGCCTCCGCTGCTGTAAGGCAAGCCGTACGTGCTCGTCTGACGTTCTGGTAGATTTTTCGTCCGTGCTTTCTCGGACATTACGTTCAACAAAGCGACACCCCAAGAACAACAGTGCCTACGGCAATAAGAAGTCTTTTTGCGTCGTGTTAACAAAGGGTGAGAAACTTTTTCGTATGCCATGAAGCTGAGCTGAAGAATAGGACTCGTGCGGTGCGCGCGCTGCGCTAGACGACCACTCGATGTATATTGCACAGCACTGCATGGGATGCTGTTTCTAGGCCCTCCCCGACCCGGCCCAAAAGAGACACGGCCAAGACCAAGTGCGGGACCAAAAATTTTTTTAATGTGAGCCCGAGCCCGCCACGAGACAGACGAATTTTAAAAATGTGAGCTGTAGCCCAGCCCGAGCCCGACAAACTTCTAAAATATGAGCCCGAACCCGGCAGCTTTCAAAAAGTCCGAGCGCGCCAGAGTGTTATTAAATATCATTCCGAGTCCGACAGGCTATAAACATGAACTCGAAGAAGTTTGTTGTTAGCATAAAAAGCGTAAGTCCTAAAGAAATCCGACTACTTTGGATTTAAATTTCCTTTAAACTTGGACCGAACTTTCTACATACTAAATATCCTAACTTAGAAGCTGCATTTTCTGTAGTCGTGAAAATTCATTTGTCACTTTATTTGCCAGTCTTCAAAATCAAAGCTCACCGAAGATACTTTAGGTCATTCGCGGCAAATGGGTAGTCTTTTTTATTATTACAATTCTATATTTTGTTTCGCCGCATTCATCGCTCCTGCCACATGTACGCCCATCACGTGTAACTCCATTAAATTTGGCAAAACACACACTCTGGCCGCTTTACAAAAAACGTTGTTCATGAACTCCACCCCGGTATAGGCATTAAGCTCAAATTACTTGTGGATGCTCATTTGTGCCGAGTTCGAACTTTTGCGCAGTGCACAAAAAAGTGTTAGTGTTAGAAGGGGAAGTACACTTCGGTTTTTGGTCTCTATTGCCAAGGCAGAGCACCATAAAAAAACATTTGTTTACTTCTAAAAGGCTGGTTAACCCATAAAAGGAGCGTCACAGCCCTCAGCGACATCTTTTCTCCTTCTGTGATATATTTTTTTGAAGTTTTAATCAACCAGTCCGTAACTTTGCTATTATAAATGTCACTCAAGCACATAAGGACATCGTGCACAACGTGAAAACGGTTGTAAAATTTACTTTTATAAATAAGTTAGTGTTCTCAGACGTGAACATCCCGTTTGCAAGAAAGGCAGGTACAACATGATGTGAAATGCTCCTGTGTACTGTGGGCTCAAGATTGCTTGAACCATAAAATTTCAGTCGATGCTAAAAATATCGCCGCTGCGGTGAATCTTCTGAAGTTCCTGCTCCATTTTAGAGCTTTGCGCCTCATCCTCATTCGTTGTAGTAAGCTGCGCACCTTTTATGTTGTTCTTGCGAGCGGTTTTGTATGCGTCTAGAAACAATGCAGGCGTAAAAAACAAGATAGCTGATTTGCGCTATCATGCTATTGTGTATGACATCTCATGTCCGAGTTCCACGGTTTTCGCTTCCTATTTTCAACCGGAACTTCCTTCCAGCTGGTGACTCCGAATATAGATTGCTAATTACCACGACCAGCTCTATTGTCCTCACACGATCCGGTGTTTTTTTATAATTGTTCCAGTGCGAAGGCGCCAAGAATTAACTCTCCACATTGTGTTGTTTAGCTTCGGACCATACGTTTCTTTTTTGCATTAGCAGTGTCGGTTTCTTGCCGCGCCTTTCTGGACATAGAAATACAACTGCTGCATACAAAACAAGACATGCGGTATTTCATTAATGCACCAGTGGCACCGTGACAATATCATATTTTAACTAGCTATTACAGCCGTCATTTACATTGTTAGTGGCGGTTCTGTGTAACAACAATATTGAAGCACTTCCAACATCGTGTGCTTGATTCGCTAGCATCTCTTTTTCTCTGTTCGTTTTTTAGCGACGCTTTTAATTCTGAAAACGATTTTGTATATTCCCACAAAATGTTCTAGCTGCACTTTGAACCTTTTAGAAATCCTCACACTAGGCGGGGAGTAAGTTATAAGTACCATTGTCACGAACCTAGCGAGCAAGAAATTTATTTTAATATTTACACAAGGCGCTGAAGCGCAATGTCGGCGTGGTAACTGATGTGGTTGGATAAAATGAAACCTTTTGCAAAAAAAATTTGTAACTTGTGCTTCAGAAAGGAACTGCTGCAGCTGGGTATGAGAATTGCACTGACATCAAGCCAGTGATATTACTAAAACATCTCTGTGAAGCATATGTCTCTGTTCTGTATATATCACGGTCATTATCTTGAGTTTTAGAATCAAAATACTAAGGTATTACTGCGTACCACAAACGGAAAAGAAACATGGTCCTTTTGATAATAAAATAAATTCAAGAAAACCTGGACATGCAAAAGCCTACGTATAAAATCTACATACGGGATTGTGATTTTCAGGCGGAATGTGAGTAGCCTGTCTCACCGATATATTTGGCTGCGAAAGCAATTCAAGGAAATGCTCCATAAATTCCGCAGAGTTATCCGTGCATACCGAAAAACGTGCGTTGGCCTTTAAGAACGATTCCAATTCCCGTGCCTCTTTTTCGGTGGAGCCTATGAAAGCTTCCTGTTGCTTCATCCAATAGTCGCCTACGTAATGTTAGTTTTATGAAGTTCTTCGAATATAAATGCAAGTGGCTCAGTCGCAATTCTATTGAGGTCATCAATGGCTGCTTTAAGCCCTTACTAACGAAACTGAATAGTGTCCCCATCCAGCTTAGGTCATTAAAAGTAATAAGGAAGCTGTAACCACTGTCAATTATTTTGGCTTTAAGCAATTGCGTTGCGTGTTATGAATGAAGTGTCGTAACACAAATATGCTTAACAGGAATATAGAGACGGTGTCGTTTATGGTATCGAAAGGTTTGAAATCTACGGTGAGGACCCGCTTGTTTGTTGAGGACAAGTTTGTTTGGTGAGTGAAGCTGTGTGATCAATTCACTGACTTATTAAACACTCTTTTCATGGTATATTTAGGACCAGGTGTCTCCTCTGCCCGGAGTATATTATCAGAACAATCAGAATAATGCAAGCGAGATAATATTAAGACCCTGTGCCTCCCGCAAATACTTTATCACAGCAGTATAAAGCGCGACATTTTGAAGCAGTTTTGTTTTTCCACATTTGTGGCTCCGCTGTACTGGATGTTCACCCTGTAAAACATTTTCTGTAATTTCAGCGTACAATCAGTTTTATGAATGAAAACTAAACTAAGAAAATATTTATGGAAAGGGAGGGAGAGAAACCACGACACACCGCACTTGCGACCACGGAGGTATTATTGCTAAACCGGAAAGCTATAACGCAATAGAGTGAACAACAAGGCACGCATTTCACAAAATCTGAAAGAAAGACTCTTTCAGAGGCCAATGTAAAAGAATATGAATCCAAGTATTCTAATGTTTTATCCAGCAAGTTCAGACACAGAGCCTCGACAATTCCCGTCTGTTGATGCTGAACGGTCGGTTGATTGTCGCCTTCGATGTTCACTACTTCTCTCCGCAATTAATTGTGTCGAGGGTTACCCTTTGTAAGTTTAGTGCGAGATTTCTGCATTCGCGGTACGTAACATTCTTTCCATTTCTTCTGATGTTGTCTCGTAGTAGCGCTTAGACTGCCATATGTAGGACTTTTAGGATGAACACTCGATTTCCTAAACATCGTTGGTAACTTTGTAAAGGTGCTAGCATGTTTCTGGCCCATATGGCCTAATTACCTTCGTTTTAGCTAACAAAGCGGCCCCTGTCCCTAAGCTTCAAAGGCCGCCCAGCAAAGAAAATACCTAACATAACTAGAAATTATTTGGTTTCCGCAACTACCTACGTGCTCCTTATTCCTGGATTAAAGTGCCAGAAACAGGTGTTCTCTATAACGGAGAAAATAACAGAATCCTCATAGTGTTACTGTGTTTCATACCTGCTCCCGCACTACGATTATGACATCTCTAATAATGAAAAGCGAAACTTTATTGTTGGAGCTCGTCTATGTAGTTTTCTGAAACAAACAAGAAAATCTGTACATATAAATTTTAGAGAAATGCATGTGGGAACTCCTTCTAAGCACGAGCGTGTCAATAAAGAATATACTTTAGCTCTCACAGATTATTAGGCTGGTTCTCTTATTACAACTGTTGCTAACCCGCCACGGCTCTCCGTGGATGACGTATTGCGCTGCTGAGCCCAATTACGAGCCTTCAATCCCGGTGGCGGTGGTTGCTTTTCTGATGGAGGCGAAATGCGAAAGCACCGGTGTGTCACGATTTCGCGCACGGTAAAGGTCCCCAGGTAGGTCAACATTATTCCGGAGCCCTCAACAACGGCGTGCTTCATAACCCGGTTCTGCCTTCGAAGATTTCTATACTATAATCAGCTGCTGCTGAAATTTGTTTTAGTCTCGATTTCAGTCCAATGTTTCGCATATTCATGCACAAAGAGAGAGATTGTGCGCGTAAAGCGAGAGCTGTAACCTTTTTTACTGGCCAGGTTTATTTGTATAAAGCAACCAGCGTAAACAATTACGCCAATAGTTTCTACTGCTTCTCCTTAGCGCCTACCTCTCCCTTGCTGTAAATTCCTTCAATAACACGGTAGAGGGCTCCTTTCCACAATACTACAGTGGCTATCTGCGTCACGTAAAAATACGAAGATAACAACAGAGAGAATTAACAGCGTATCATATTTAAACAACTAAAGTACTGTTTTCTGTTGAAAGAAAATTAAAACTATAATAAAATGCGGAATACTTTCGATAAAACAGGAAGTTATCCGGCATCAGCGTCGTTTTGTTTGGCCCTAAATTTCGCTCTATTGAAATTAATTATATTTGAAAGGCATTGCCATGTTCCGAAGCCTTCATCGCCCCTGTAACACAATTTCTGTCACATGTAACACTTAAACTTTCAAATACGTATACTCTGGTAGGAACAGAAACAAATGTTGTTAATAAACTCATCCCCGGTAAGGGCATTAATCTCAAAAAGCTTGCTTATGCGCATTTGTGCAGCTGCCGAATTTCGCAGGGTGCGCAAACACAGTGACTGAGGGGGACGCGTACTTCGGTTTTAGTTTTTCACATCGAAGGCACAGCACCCAGAAAAATATTTGTTAGCTTTTAAGCGGCTAATTATGCGTTTAAAAAGCGCATCACATCCTCCATAGTTCCAACATCAAATCTATCTCTGTCAAACATTTTTTTCGTGTTTCTGTTAGCCGTACTTAGCTATGATGTTAACAAATGTAATTTTAGTACATCAGGGACATCCTGCGGAACGTGACAATTGTGGTAAAATTTACGTGTACGTATAAGCTGCTGTTTTCAGTTGTGAACATCCCGTATGCAAGCAACGCGGGTACAACATGACTAGAATTGCTTTTTCGCACTCTCGGCTCATGCTTGCTTGAGTCATAAAGTTGCAGCCCACGAATGTGGCCTAATCATTTGCGAAAAATAAGTACGGTGTCTATGCGGAAAATGTCAGAAGCGGCTGCATATATTTTGATGTTCCTGCTCCATTTCACTGTTTTGCACTTTTTTCGCATTCGTTGCTGTGAACTGGTAAGCTTTTCTTCTGTTCTTGCTAGCTGTTTAGCGTGCGTATAGAAATATTGCAGGCGGACACAAAAGGATACCTAATTTATGCTTGCCTGTTATTGTGCATAGCGTCTAATGGGCGAGCTTCACGCTTTCCGCTTCATAGTTTCATACAGAACTTCCTTCCAGCTGATAACTCCGAATATAGATTGCTTATTACAAAGACCAGCTTTATTATCCCCACACGTTCTCGTTTTCTTTGTGTTATGTTTAATGCCTAGGCGCCAAGCATTAGCTCTTCATATTGCGTTGTTTAGCTTGTGGCCATACGTTTGTTTTTTGTATTTGCAGTGTCAATTTTATGCGCCGCTTTCCTAGACAAACAAATCCAATTACTGCGTACTAAACCAAACGTGTCGTTGTTTTATTAAAGCACCAATGGCACAGCCTCAATATGATGCTCACACTTGGGATGATAGGGGTCATTTGCATTGTTGGATGCGGTTCCGTATAACAACAATATTTGAAAACATCAAACATCGTGTGCTTGATTTGATAGCATGTCTCTTACTGTTCGTTCCTAAGGGAAGCTTTTAACTTCGAAGACTAAGTTGTATACTCACACAAAATATTCAAGCTGCAAACTGTATCTGGCCACAAACTTAATCTGGAGCGTCGAGCCGAAATAAATTCCAAGAACGGGGCAGGCGCAATGGAGTACTTCCTGGCAAGTGAGCGTATCGTGTTTTGAAGGAGACACAAGAGTCCTTCCAAGATAGCTGGTGAGCTTCGAATGGGCGGGGGGATAATGGCGGCGGGAGAGGCGGTAATTCCGGAGTTAGGGGAGAGAATCTATACCTATAAAAAGAAGTTCCCGACTAACTGACTGACTCATAAAAGTCCAGCAAAAACTGCTAGTTTAGAGACTGGAAATTTCAGGAGTGCATTTGCGTCATGGCGTAGCGGCTCACTAAGCGGGATTTTTGGAAATTGTACTCCTAACCGATAGAAATAGGGAAGTTGTGTTTTCCTAACTACGTGATTACCTCCTTACCCGTTCACCTTCTCAATCGCGTTTTGCTACACATGTAGCCCTTAAGAATATCTAAAAAGTAGTTGTGGAGGTTGTGCGCTAACTCACGCTCTTTGGGTTATTCTTCACTTCGCAACAAATGGGTGCTCTTAAAGACCCTGTAATAAATGTTTCACTGATTTATTGTTTAAATTGATTTCTGCTGAATTTATCTTAGTCACACAAGTGGACACAATCAATTTTAATTATTTGGCCCTTCGACGTCAATAAAAGAGCGAAAAAAATGCTTTGATACGACACCCCTGAATAGTCGGAAAAGCCTAACGGGTGATGTCAACGCCTGGACAAACTACTGGTTAAAACGCGCGACGGCTTCAAAATTTAAGAGAACATTAATATTATTATACGGGAGCTGAATATTGCTGAAATTTTAGAACAAGAAACACTACGGGAAGGGTGAAAAGTGGTGAAATGATTTTTCGGATACTTATCTTTTTATCACAGGCAATGGGAGTTATTGAGCTTGTTTTGGTAGATATCGGTAACTTCCTAAGGTATTTAAATACTGCTCTACAAAATATTTTTATAACACCCGCCTAATAGGGACAATTAGGACGCCGGAAAAGCTGCGTGCTTTTACAAATTCCTCAATAACTATACCGCCCATTAGATATATCGAATTTCTTTTTACTTGTAGATGCTGCCCATACAGTTGTTGACTGACCAATTTCAGTAGTTGTGCCTAATATTGCGTATAAGGAGGATAGCGCGATTTTTTAAGCTACACTGCTATGCACGTGGAATCCAGGTAAGTTTTACCGCGTTCGCATAGCGCTCGACCGACATGTGTTTGGAGTTTCTGCAACCACGCGCCTCTTGTGGAGCCCATGTTACTGATAATAAAGCGGTGACTGATGAGTATCGCTCGTACCTACTGAGATAACACTTCCGATCGGTAAGTTGTCGTTTGAGTGCCCCATCTTGGTTCAATTTGTTTTAGGAGGACGAGTTCTACCCATTTCCCAATAGCCGACGCCTGCAGTAGGAGCCCATGTATACACCGCAGGCGGGAGTTACAAATTGCTCACAACATCGCGGGGAACTATTAATTATAACAAGTAAAAAACGTATTTTACCCACTAGTGTCATTAGTATTGTGCACCACCCGGACAACGCCGGGTACAACTGCTAGTAAGTAATACGGCTGGTGACAAAAATGCTTGTGTGAATCGTAGCCTCGCATGTTCTTTGAGTCCATCTATTCGACCGCGAATTCATTTAACGAGGCCAATTGTTTGATTTGCAGGGCAAGTTATCTTGAGATTTATTGCGTGTGCCCACGTTGTATTACCAGCAATAGCACTTCAAGAGCAGGTACCTCTGGGACCGCGCGACCATATATAAAAACTTGGATGTTTGTGCGCTTCTAGATTGGAATTTAGATGGTAGAAGGAGCAATTCGGATTTGACGGGGGAGCATGCAAGGCCCGCCAGCAGAGCTTCTTCGGCAACTGCTTGGGCCTCTTGTTGCAAGGTGTCCTAAATTTGTACGTCACTAGCACCTGTTTCCCATAGCATTATATCCTCTGCATTCAAGCTGTAGTGATGGTGGGACATTACTTCAAGCCTAGCCGTTTGGGGAATATTAAGAATTTCAGATAAAATAGAAGGGGTGATAGTACTGCCCAATGTGGTATACCGATTGCAGACAAAGTTAGAATTTTTGATTTGAGATCTCCTTCTTGTAGAAACGCCATGCACACCATAAGGAACACACGCACGTAGTTGTAAGGGCGTTCCCTAGGGGCCATCGATTCCAGGCCGTGCGTGATGGCTGTGTGAGATACCCGATTGAAGGTTTTTGTTAGGTCCAGAGCCAATACTTCTGCTGTTTCGCGCTTGGCAGTAGGTGTTATAATGTCTGAATATAATTGGAGCAGGACGCCTTGGCTGATGAACCTGGGCCTGAAGGGTATCATTGAAACCAGAAGAGCATCAGTAGATGTAAGGTGGAGCCTCATGATGGGCTTCATCACTTTACGTATCAATGAGATGAGTAAGATTGGTCTGGGGCGAACGATGGTAAGAGGCTTTCCTGGCTTCGGAATGAGGATGATCTGGGCGTGCCTTCACGCTTGGGGTAGATAACCAGGCTCCCAAAAGTGGTTAAAATAGTCTGTGAGAGACAATATAGAGGGCTCACCAAGGTCACGGAGCATTTTGTCGGTTACTCCCTCTAGCGCTGGCTCTGACTCTGGTATGATAGCAAGGAGGGCGCTGCGTACCTCTGCTTCTGTAATATCCTTGTCAAGATCAGTGTTGGGTGCAGTGTTGGCTATTTATGGCAGGCGGCGTATAGGTACAATAAGTATAATTGGTAGCTTAGTTGCCACCACGGCATGGTCTACCAAAAAAATGCGACATCGAAGAGCTAGCACGAAGAAAAAGTGATCCTGCACCGAAAACCACTTCGGATACTTGTAGCAATCTGTTGTATTGAAAAGAAGATAATAGGAGCCTATGAGGGTGGATTTCATTACACCGAAATATTTTAATCAGAAGTTGGATGACAAAGGCGTTTTTCATTGTGTACATCATTTCATTGTCACTTCTACGCATGACTTGCCGTTCAGTACGCTTTCTAAAGGGCGTTTCGAACATGTGCTAATAGGGTTATTTTGCAACTTATTTTTTGAGAACCGTTTATGGTGTTTTATTCCTAGCTTCCTTTCAACACTCGGGGTTATTTTGTCGCCCTCGGGGGAATTTATGGCCATTCGGGCCCCTCCGGTGGACAGCGCCAACGGACCGTGGCACCGTCGAAGCGAAATGGTTCATTTGTAAAGGGCACCATCTGGAACCATATGTGACACAAAAGAAGCTGTTTTCATTCCTAGACCTGCGGACCACAAAAACGGTGCCTTATCCCAGGTCTGCCTCATTGTGCACTTGTTGCCACCACTGGTTTTTGTGTATCATTAATTAGTACTCCTTATTTTTTTTATTTTTCAGTGGGCATTATTGAAGTTCATATTTGTTTATTATCACTCTGGACCATTTCATTTCCGGTGCGTTCCGGTTCTTCTTTTACCCCGTGTTTATTAGTTACGCTGGTAGGTGGAATACACAGTACTAGCATTTTAACATATCGTCAGAAAAACATGGACGCAATCAACATGGCTTTCCAAATCGTACTTATTTCGGAAAGGGGTACATAAAAAAACGGGAAGAAATGTTTTTGTAATTTCAGCGTATTTTGATAACACATTTGCTTTTTAAAATGCAGCAAGTCTTGAATGAACAGCGAGAGCTACCGCCAAGTGAAAAATACAACTACATACCTCACGTTGCGCCAGCTTTCCTACATAGTGAAAATAACTCTGTTGGCCAGATTTACGATAAAGGCAGGAAATAATTTATTAAATGCAGGAACATGGTGGCACTTTTTTATTACAAAATTTCGTCTCCTTTAGCGTAGCAATAGCTTTGAAATGTACTTTCAAAACGTGTAACTCATGTTCCCATGCTACCCAATACTGAGCGGCAAAGATCATTGCAGGTTACCTTTTGGAAAGCAAAAGCTTAGCTTGGCAAGCAGTGTCAAAGTTAAATAATTAAAAGCTAGTTGCCCAACAATGGTCTACTGCTGAAGGGTTTCTTCCAGGATTAACCTCCAAGAATGAATTATACTCAATAAAAAAGCACTAAAACGTTTTGTCGCAATTTTTTATCTTACTCTCAGCCGACAATAACCGCCTCACATAGAAAATCGTATATACGCCCAACCAATTTCCCCCGGGAGCGAGAAGAAGGACGCGTTTCACTTTAGCGACTTCTTTCCGGTGTTATTTCTGCGTACGTTGTTTGGTAAAAATGTCCTTCACTCTGAGCGTACCAACAAACGTTGATAGCTTTTATTTCAGGTTGTTCACTTCAGGAAAGTGAATAGGTCATTTTATCTGTATCTGTTTGTGTTGTTCGCTCCCGGGGGGAATTTGTGGCTATTCCGGCTATTCCAGATGGAAACAGCAAAGCGACCCCGGTTCTGTCGAAGTGAAACGCTCCATTTGTCAAGGGCGACATCCGGCTCTATGGCAGTGTGTAGGACACAAGCCGCGGTTTTATTAATAGAGCCGCAGACCACGAAGCGAAGTCACAATTCGCGTTTCCTTGTCTCCACTTGTTGCAAAATCCCTTCCGCTTTTCTCATCGTTCTTCTTGTTGTCGTTATTTTGTAGCGTAAGCTACACTGGCCGAAGAAGAGCAGTTTCGGGTGGCTTCCTGGAGAGCCGTGGTGCGCATGCGTGAGGCGGAGTGATGTCTCACGGCGCACAGCTGGCCCGCCAGAGCGGCCGCCACCGCCGCGAATGAATTAAATTGGACTGGATTGGATTAGGTTGGATTAAAACTCGTTTTAGCAGCAGTAAGCGTGTTAATTAGCTAATACTAGACAACCACTAAACCTAAGAATAACCAGCTGAATCTTAGCTCACGCTACGTATATCCTGGCATAGCCGAGATAAGCCACATCTAATTTTTTGGGTGGGGTTTGAATATTTTACCGTTTTGTTCCTTGTCTCTCATGGCCCTTTTATGTCCGCCACCTTCAGCCCTTCGAAGCCCTCACCGTTTACGGGTCCGGCTAGTGCCGTGCATATTCATTGTGATTTCTTTGTCCGTGGCCTTTATGGTACCAATAGGAGTGAAAGCGAACTTTCCCTGTTCGCGTGACGAAATTCTATTTTGATTGCGCTACTGGCGCAATTTGTTTTAGGTGTTAATGCCTACAACGCCAACGCAATCACCCGGCCTGTACGGGTGATTTTCCCGGCTTGTACGGGAAATCGCCCCTATTCAATAAGGCGGCTGCAGAAATGCGGAAACTTTTTTGTTTTCATTTGTCAAGCGTAACATCCGGCTCCAGGGCTGTCTGTTGGACACAAGCCACGGTTTCATTCCTTGCCGTGCTAGACTGGTTTGAACACAGGTCATCAGACACTCTCGCTCCTCATCAGCGCATGGTGCAGCGCTATTCATTTCCTACTTTTCCTTTCAGCGTTTACCTACCACCATGAGCTTCTCTAAACGAATCAATACAAGTAGCCCGTTCACTGTGCACTCGTGCTGAAAATCCGCTTTTCTCATTAGTGTCCTGCCATCCCAGCGCGTTGTTTGCAGAGATCCTGTCAGAGCCATCTTGGGAATCGGACCAACTTGTTAGTGCTGCTTGTTAGTGCCGCTGTGTAAACAATGGTTTTAGACACTATGAGCGTGCCGGTGTACGATATATTTTTTTAGGTTATCCAGGCAATATTTACGGTTTTTTATTCAACTGAAGATCACATTGTATTTTTGAAATTTTTTCTTAGATTGAAGAGATGATACAGTGAAGTGCAATCATTTCCCAATTTCCCTAACACATTAAAAGACTGCAATGGGCGTTGTGATGCTCAGCACAAGGGCCCGGTTTCGGCTCCCGGCTGCGGCGGACGCCTTTCTGATAAAGGAGAAAAAAAACGCCTGTGTGTAAGATTGCGGCGCACGTAGAAGACCCCCAGGATGTCAAAATGAATCTGGAGCCGTCCGCTACGGCGGGCTTAATCGCCTGCGTTGCGCCGGGGCGTTAAAATCAATAATCAATCAATCAAAAGCCTAAAATTCGTAGGGAAATCTTGTGGGTGTTTCGGGCCAGGTTGATCGTAGCCTTGAATGAGAAATGTACTTTCAAAAGGGCCATAGTTGTGGCAGCCTCTTTCAGCCTATTTGCACCCACCAGCTTTGCTGACAAACTTTGAGGTGTGGGAACTGGATTTAGCAACTTGCTTTTATGATTCTCCCCAAAATTCTGCGTGAACAAACAAAATAACCATAATTTTTATGAAATCAGCAAGGAATATTAACGGACACGTAAGCACTTCTTATAAATTGTAGATACGAAAGTCATCACATCCGTGTGAACGCCGCCGTTGGCTCCTCACAGTTTTCCACTGCGAGTAATTGTGACTGCGGCGCCGTTGTACTGTCAGCACGAGAGTTGGGTATGCCGCTCAACACCGTAATTACAGCACAAGCTGCAACGGTTCGCATCCCCCATGGCTCTACGTTGCCTGACCACGCGGTACTAGACTTGAGTTCCTGTTTATTTGCGAAAGTCACTCGGAACACCTCGTGCTTTGTAACACGCCTCAAGAAACAGTTGGTCTGTCCGATCCCCAAACAAAACCACCCTCAGGTCACTTCGAACTAAGAAATTTCCCCACCAAGTTATCGGATTGGATCCCCGCCAAATCGTAGTCAACCTTGGCAGAATAACAGCGACGTAGGAACACAAGCATGGCACCATCCATGCGACATCATCATCATCATCATCACCAGCCTATCTACGCCCACTGCAGGGCAAAGGCCTCTCCCATTATTCTCCAATTACCTCGGTCCTGTGCCAACTGTGACCAATTTATCCCCGCAAACTTCTTGATCTCATCTGCCCATCTAACTTTCTGCCGCCCCCTGCAACGCTTGCCTTCTCTAGAGATCCACTCTGTTACCCTTAATGACCAGCGGTTATCTTGCCTTCGCATTACATGCCCTGCCCACGTCCATTTCTTCTTCTTAATTTCTACTAATATGTCTTTAACACCACTTTGCTCCCTGACCCACCCCGCTCTCTTCTTGTCCCTTAATGTTACACCTATCATTTTCCGCTCCATTGCCCGCTGAGTCGTTCTCAATTTAAGTTGAACCCTCTTAGTGAGCCTCCAAGTTTCTGCCCCGTAGGTGAGTACCGGTAAGACGCAGCTGTCATACACTTTCTTCTTCAGCGACAATGGTAGGCTGCTATTCTTTATCTGAGAATGGTCTGCCATATGCACCCCACCCCATTCCGATCCTTCTAATTATCTCTGCCTCATGGTTGGGATCTGGGGTCACAACTTGGCCTAAGTATATATACTCGCTTACCACTTCCACTGCCTCGCCATCTATCTCAAACTGCTGTGCTGTCCCGAGGTATTGATCATTACTTTAGTTTTCTGCATAATAATTTTCAGGCCCACGGTTCTACTCTGTTCGCCCAGTGCGGAAAGCATGCTTTGGAATTCGTCCCCAGAGTTACTTAGCAAGGCAACGTCATCAGCAAATCTGAGGTTACTTAGGTATTCTCCATTAACCCTTACTCCCACCTGTTCCTAATCCAACGTTCTCAATACATGCTGTGAATAACATTGGAGAGATTGTGTCTCCTTGTTTGACACACTTCCTTATAGGTATTTTACTGCTCTCCCTATGGAGGATGATGGTAGCTGGAAGACCCATTATAGATATCCTCTAGTATTCTTACATAATGCTCATCTACCCCCCTGGTTCCGTAATGCCTGAATGACGGCTAGGGTTTCGACCGAGTCAAATGCTTTCTCATAATCTATGAAGGCTATATATAGGGGTTCAGTATACTCAGCGCACTTCTCTATCACCTGATTGATCGTGTGAATATGGTCCATTGTTGAATAACCTTTACGGAACCCTGCTTGTTCTTTAGGTTGACTGAAATCTAAGGTTGCAGAGATTCGGTTAGCGATTACCTTGGTAAATACCTTGTAGACGACTGACAGTAAGCTGGTCGGCCTGTAATTTTTCAAGTCCTTCATGTCGCCTTTCTTATGGATTAGGATGATGTTAGCGTTCTTCCAAGATTCCGGTACCATTGCGGTCATTAGGGATCGCGCATACAGGTTTGCCAGTTTTTCAAGTACAATTTCTCCGCCATCCTTCAAGAGGTCTGCTGTTATCTGATCCTCACCAGGTGCTTTGCCCCCTTTCATTTCTTTCAAAGTCTTCCTTACTTCTTCGGTTGTTACTGGTGGGATGTCTATCCCCTCTGAACTACTGTCTCGTTCGGCATTATCCTGTATGTCCTGGCTACTGTACAGATCCCTATAGAACTCCTCGGCAAGTGTGACTATTTTATCCCTATTTGTGATGACGTTGCCTTGCTTATCCTAAAGTGCATACATCTGATTTTTCCCCACGCCAAGACGTCTCTTCACTGCTTTCAGGCTACCTCCGTTCTTTACAGCGTATTCGATCCTCTCCATAATATACTTCCCTATCTCAGCTGGCTTACGCTTATTGATTAACTTCGAGAGCTCGGCTAGTTCTATTCTGTCAGCTGCGGTAGAGATTCTCATGGTTTCCCGTTTCCTGATTAGATCTTTCGTCTCCTGAGAAAGTTTACCAGTATCCTGTCTAGCCATAGTGCCCCCGACTTCTACTGCACACTCCGTGAGAATGCGTGTAAGGTTGTCGCTGGCTTCCTGTGTCGTAAGCTCGGCTTCTTCGTTAAGGGCAGAACATCGGTTCTGCAGCGCGATCCTGAATTCTTCTACTTTACGTCTTACTTTTAGCTCATTTATCGGCTTCTTACGTACCAGCTTGTTGCGGTCCCTCCTCAAATCTAGCCTAATTCGAGATCTTATCATACGGTGGTCACTACACCTTACCCTTGCGAGCACTTCCACATCCTGCACGACGCCAGCGTTATCGCATAATATGAAGTCTATTTTATTTTTGTGCTCCCCATTCGGGCTCCTCCAGGTCCACTTCCGACTCTCCCGTTTACAGAAGAAGGTAATCAATTATGCGTAGGTTATTCCGTTCGGCAAACTCAACTAGTAGGTCCCCCCTGCTATTTCTACAGCCCAGACCATAGTACCCAACTGCCTTGTCTGCAGCCTGATTCCTGCCTACTTTAGCATTGAAGTCCCTCATAACTACGGTATACTGCGTTTTTACTTCAGCCGTTGCCGATTCCACATCTTCATAGAAGCGTTCCACTAATTGGTCGTCGTGGCTGGATGTGGGCGCGTAGCCCTGCACCACCTTGCGCTTTTACCTCTTATTGAGCCTAATTACAAGACCTGCTGCCCTTTCCTTAATGCTATAGTATTCGTCTATGTTGCCAGCTATGCTTTTATTGACTAGAAATCCCACTCCCAGTTCTCTTCTGTCCTCTAGACCACGGTAACATAGGACGTGTTCATTTTTCAGCACCGTAAGGGCTTCGCCTGCCCTCCTAACCTCGCTAAGCCCTATTACATCCCATTTAATGCCCTCTAGTTCCTCGAACAACACCTCGAGACTTGCTTCGCTAGATAAGGTTCGCACGTTAAACGTTGCCAGGTTCAGATTCCATTGGCGGCCTGTCCGGATCCAGAGATTCTTAGCACCCTCTGCTGCGTCACAGGTCTGACCGCCGCCGTGGTCAGTTGCTTCGCAGCCGCTGGGGACTGAGGGCCGAGGGTTAATTGGCGTGTTCATGGGAGGTTGTGGCCGTTACTACACTAGGGTGGCCAATCCTGCTCTGGTGAGGGAGTGCATTACCGGCAATGGTCGCCGGGGTCAGGCCGCACCCCAAGCCCCTTTGTGCAATTCCATCAATACGCGAATTTTTTTTTTTTAATCCGGTGGGAATTGTCCGGCACCGGGATTCGAACCACGGTCCTTCTGCACGCGAGGCGGGTGTTCTACCTCTACGCCATCGCCTCTACTCCATGCGACATACTGGGAACTTTTTCGAAAACTCCGGACGGGTTCCAAAACAAACACTAGGGCAGAAGAAAACAACGACAAGGTAAAAACATATGAGAACCTCGTCCTGGGAATTATCGACGACGCGCGAAAATGCACATTAATCATCCCTCTGTTATCAGAGAGACCGGAAGCTGACACAAACATAGTTCGCCTACGAAGGACCCGTGGGAAACAAAATCAAAAATGCGAAAAGCATACAAAGAACGTCCACCTTATGTTGAAAACCCTCAAAATCACAACGCGAACGAAGGACCATAACAACATACTACGCCTAGACCAATGGCACAATATTTACGAAGAAATGAAACGCAGTCTCGCTTTCCGCAACACATAGAACTTCCTCAGGTTTAGCATTGATCCGCATTCAGGTTCGACGGGCACAAATCAGAATATGTCCAGAATTCTGAATATATATTCATGCCAGCCGCAAAACCCTTTGCATTGTTTACATCGTTATACCTTTGAACGGCCAGAGGTAATGTTCACCACCCTAGTCACTCGTCACCTAACACCAAGTTTGACATGGGTATAGAAATGCTTGAACAAAGGGCCATAGCCGACGAGTGCCGCAAAGCAAGCTCACCTGGCCGCGATCAAATCGCATATAGCACGCCTTTCAATTTCAATGAGAATCACCCCAATTCATTTAGCGAAAACTAGCGAATATTGGCAGATGCGCAAACATCTAGCGAAAATAAAGAAGCTGAATTTCGGTTTCTTCTTAAACTGAACGAACTGTTTATATTAACAATATCAGGTACATTTACCTGTCTTTTCAAAGGCAAATTGATCAAGCATATTGTGCTTAGGAGGTCCCAGCACTTTTTCGACGTTCTTAGGCAGCTCCTCGACACGATGTACGGCTTCCGGAAACACATTTCCACACAAGGCACCATATTCCAGTTAAAACATCAAGTCGATAAAAAATATGGCAAAGACAACCAACAACCAATACTGACTTTACACCTAGAAGCACCCTTTAATAATGTCCTGCAGGGAGGGATCCTCTTAAAGTTGCCGAGGACGAGTGTGTGGCAGGAGTTCGCGCGTATTTCAAGGTCTCTCTACACAACCAGAACGCCCCCATTAAGATAGCAAATGGCTTCTTCTGCTACACGGCTTCAAGCGCCTAAGCAAGGCCCCGGTTCAAAAAGACCAAGCCTCAAGATAGGGGGTCATCTGGTACCCGAAGCTGTCAACATCCACATACTTGTGCTCCATCTTCAAAAATGAGGAAGCAACAATACCCAGACAATCCTAAGTAATCATGATAGCTCAATCATCATCATCGCTCAGGACGACACCCCAACAAGCAACTGAGCTTACGGAGAAAATTGCTAGCAGACGAAATTGTACAACATAGGCAGAGAATACGACATTTGTGCAGGATCGTTATTTCCCAGATAATGTACAGCTCTCCATACCTCCGCCTCTAAGAACAGGAAACTTAAGATAATGATGTTATCTTTTGAAAAGGTGACAAGCAGGAGGTGGGCTTTCCACCATGAACTAACATCGACTGATTTGAGCAGCAAGACCATAAAAAAACTCTGGACTCACGTCGAATAAGACAATTGTCATCTCATATGCCAACGTAGAAGAGTTGCAAAAATTATGTTGTCAATCCGGTTTTTAAATCTTTGACGTCGCGTACACGTAAGATCTGAATGTGACCGTCTGCTGGGATCCAGGCCACGCTGGGATCGCTGGCAATGAGTTAGCTGATGAAATGGCCGCTGCTGCTGCAATCAGAAAGACTATCGAAATAGCACAGTATCCTAAACTGACCTCAAGCCCCTTAGCAAACAACACCCAGGTAAAACATGGGAAACACACTGGAGTGAACAGTCAGACAACAAACTACATGTAATAAAGCCACACTTTCGACGATACACAACTGACTCACACAACAGACACACTGAAGTGACCTCAGTCACTTCGGTGTGTCTGTTCGGTGAACTTAGTCACACACACGTAACCCACTCCCACCTGCTCTCTGGATTGCCCCGACCCATGTGCAGCGGGTGTGGAGAGGCCCTATCCGTAATCCGTATGCTCACCCAATGCAAGGCACTTGACACAACACGACGCAAACACTTAACACAACAATACAGGCAACACCCATCGTACGTTTGACGAGCCCATGTTTTCCATCAAGCGTGTTTTTAAGTTTCTTACTGATCTCAAGTTTTTGCACCTCATCTCTTACCATGCATCAAGACAACCTGGCTCTTAACACCAGTCAACTTCAATACTTTGCGTTTTACTTCGTTTATTTTTACTGAAATAATTTACTTTTACATTCATGTTACCTAAATGAACTAACCATTCTTTGGCACTCTTTACACTCAGTGGGCCTTGCGCCATAAAAATTTTAACGTTATCATCAACAAAGATAAAAGAGTTCAAGAAGCAGACGCGGAATACTCGTAGTCCAACGCTTTGCGCTGCCGACGAACGTCATAGCAGAGCCGAACAAACAATAATACAGTAAAAGCTCGTCAACTCGAACTCGGTAATTCGAACTTGAGGTAATTCGAACTGACGCCGTTGTCCCGGAACAGCCCTGTATATTTCAATAGGGGAAAACTCCCGATAATACGAACGCGTCCGTCTCCAGAACGCTTCATTCGAACTGGGATCCCGTCCTTCTATCGCTCCTCGGAGATGTGTGCCCAGAGTGATGACAATCTATTGCAAATCCAAACAAAACCCAGTTTAGTCGGGATACAGAACAACAAAAAAGAAAACTAACAGCGAAGCGCGCTCCCTACGTTGTGCGAGATCTTATTTCACTTCAACAGGGGCCGATTATTTTAATTTTGATTGCCTAAACCCTGCCATGGAAATAAACGTGTTTTCGAGCATAAACAGTGTCATCATTCAGAAATCACCTTCCACAACCGTGTGCTAGCACCAAAATCGCTCTAAAGAGTCAAGAGGCTGCTTTCTTGTGTTCTTCTCATGCTGTGTGGCGCGATGCCCATTCATTCAAGCGGCCACCCGCTAACTCAAACTCTTCTTAACTAGAACAATTTTATGGTCCCCTTCGAGTTAGAATTAACGAGCTTTTACTGTACCTACATTATGCCTGCCTAAAATCCCTGTCGATCAGATTACTAAAAATATGCATCCGAGGCAACTCCGGAATAGAAATCGGACGAAAGCGGCAGAATTGGAACCTTACCTCCCGGCCGCAAGCACAAAAGCTCTCTTATACACGGATGCTACCCCCTTGGCGATCAGTGGAACCGTCTATTCTCAAAAACCGAAGGTTCCAGTGGTGGTCGATAGAGACGGAAACACCGCCTTTGCCCTGACCATACGTCCACCGGTTTGAATCTGAGAAACAGAAAATACCGCTAACACCCTGGCAATCGCACAAGCACCAACACTGTCACCAATCGTGTATGTAATTTCGGACTCGGCAAAGGCGTGCAGAAACTTCTCTAATGCAGTCTACAATGTGGTTGTGGAGATTCTGCTGGCCATACCGTCAAGCATCATCAAGCGTCTCTTCAAGCGTCAAGGACACCGAAATCACTCGAGGAACGGGGGCAAAGAGAGAGCTCATGCCACAGCCAGCGCTATAACCTACCTGGCAAGTATGTGAAGCTAAGGTCCTCCTTCTTTCAATGGGTAAAACATAGACATTTTTCTCCTCAGTACCTCCCGCAAGAAATCTTGTTTTTTTTTCTTCTCCAATGCAAGTGAGCAGAATAAAGACAGACCCCTCCTAACGTCGACTAAGCGAAAGGCGCCTCTCACCTTACATTCTTATAGGAGCAGCCCCAGAGTTACTTTAGATCAAGTTACGATGCGGATAATTTTATCGTAGAGCCAGTCGACAAAGGGCGTTGACCTTGCTGCAGTTGCTCTCAGGGAACGTCTGCAAAGAATTACCGCGAAAGGTCTACAGGATAAGAACACAGACTACGCAACCAAGGGCAATGAAAGAGATAACAAAAAAGGAAGTTTTCTTTGCTCACCGCTTTGAGGCTCAGTGGAAGAAAGTCGTAGCGATGCTATTCTCTTAGAACCCTTTAGTATACGTGTGCGGCTTACAAAGAACACCATAGTCGCGGCATCGTGCCTTCCATCGGAAGCCTTTTTTACAGGGCTGACGCTCCGCTTTCGGAAATTTTCAAAGCTGTGTTCTACCCTTTCAAAGACGATTTAACCTAAATAGGACATACATATAACTTTAGGACTTCCCGCATTAGAGATAACCGAGGTAGCTTTTTGTGTTGAAATAACTGAAAATTTGCAATTTAAGGAACTAATAGATTTTCCGTGTTGCTTGTGTCCTACGAAAGTTATACCTGTGCTACACGGCCGTTTTAAATATCTCTCAAGGGCCTCCGAATGAATTTGTATACCGAGTGCCCCATTAAAAATACATGCGGTGCAATCGTATGTCAGTATTCAACTGTCAATCAAAAGTTGCCGTGCAGCACAGGTAAGACACATGTGACTTCATTATCCAATGTGTCCTTTACCGTGCTTTTCGCAGAGCATGTCAGAAAGCAAAGTATTCCTAGAAAAAAAAACAAAGATGGTGCTGGGGAGCTGCTCTTCAAATATTTTTTGAAATATTAATTCGACGTGATGTCATGAATACGTATCCAACCTAATTCGCCCATTAAACCTTTATATTTATCGTTACACCTAGTACGGGCTTTGTGGTCCTGTTCTCAGTACGAACAAATACAGTGGACGAAGCAAGAAGAAGATCATTTCAAAAATTTGGTCAGGCTGCTGAACGAAACGTCTCTCTGTAGTCCCTGTCAAAACCTAAACATTTTTTTCCCGCAGCAATCATTTGATATTTAGCTTGGTAAACTTCGCCGAGATTTCTGCGGTCTGTTTCCATCAACATATTTTTTGTTCATGCATTCCACTTAATCACCCATTTTGATCTATTTAAAGTGCAAAAGAATAGCAACGTCACGCTGACCACGTCTCTTGCTACAGCACCCTTCCAGTTGCTATGATGTTACGATGTTGCCGGTGGTGAATAGGTGGGTTTGAAAGCAAAGCCATTTTTTGCAAGCAAAGGGCTGGGCTCCCACACACGCGATTAAACGGTTCTAGTTCTTATCTGCTATTACTCCCAAAAAAGTTCAGCCGCCTTTGCAACTGAGAGGCGAAAACTGCGGAAACACCAAAGCTTGTTGCCATCCCTCTCAAGGAGTACACCTACGCGTCATTGCTAGGGTCGTGGCGAAGCCAATTCCTCACACGCTCCTCCCAACCCGCAAATGAGCACCGCGACCCGTACTCAATACGCCTGCTTGTCGGCTCTTTAGCTCCCCGCCACATTTCCCTGCACTTTCTTAGAATATATTTCCGAAAAGGTGCAGGTTTCCGGGCAACGGTGACGAAAATGAAGACTCTGTTTGATAAATTTGATTATGATGTTTTAAGGCGCCGGCGCTACACAGGCGTTGAGGAGCGCTGTGGTGGAGGCCTCTGGAATACGTTTTACCGCCTAGGGATCCTTGCCGAGTGCCGAAATTTCGAACACATGGGCGTGTTCACTTTTCTCCTCTATTAGAGGGCTCTTTTTGGCAGGTGGCGCTAAAGTATTTCTAATTCAACGGTTGTTCTGCTATCATGGCATTGTCTACCGAAAAATGCGGCATCGAAGAAATAGCGCAAAGAAAAGGTGACACCCGAAGCAAACCACTTCGGATACTTTTCGGGAAATTTTTGTAAAAAGGGTAATACGAGCAGACGAACGCGGCCATTTATTAAAAATTACATAACGGAATGAACTAATTTCAGCAATAGTAGGAACAAGCAGAGGTTTTTCTTTGTCTACTTCCTTTCATTATCATTTCCAGGCTCGACTTTTCGTCGAATACGCTTCTCTGAGGGTGCTTCGAACAATTGCTGATACCATTATTCTGCAGCTCATTTACTTGAGAACCCTTAACACTGTTTGATACCTAGCTTATCCTCAATCGGCGGGGATACAATTTTTTAACCCTCGGGGAATGTATGGCCATTCCTGGCCCCTTCGGATCAACAGCACAGGCTGACTGTGGCATAGAGTTTTGTACTAATACATACTAGAGGCAAATCTGTCGCCGCAGTCGCGGGCCGCAGTAAGCGGCGCCATTGCCGCTAGCGACGTTCCTCGCCTACTTGGCTTAGCTAGCCATATGGCTTCTTTTTTGTCTCAAAGCCAAAAATTACAAAAAGGGTAACATTTTCTTTCTTGTTCATCGTGCCAGGCGCTTCTACATAATAACTGAAAATTTATTCTTTTTGGAAATTTAATTTTATAATAACAAAACAAATTTGACGAACCTTCTACAGCAATGTTGTTGATTTTTTTCAGCCAAAGACAACTTTTAAGCCTGTTCGTGAGCCATGTCAAGGACGCGTCGAACGTGCCTGCCCGGTACATGACGGAACGATCGCCGAAGCGCGACTCCACTAGATAGTGGCGCCAGATTTCCCTTTAGTATATATTAGTATAAAACTCTATGGACCGTGGCACCTTTCAAGTGAAATGGTTAATTTGTCAATGCCGCCATCCGGAACCATTGCCATCTGCGGAACAAATGCCGCAGTTTTCATCTCAAGAACTGCGGACCACAAAAACGGTGCCGTATTCCCGGTCTACGTCGCTCTGCAGTTGTTGCCACCTCTGTTCTTCTTGTTTTATTGATTGTTCTGTTTTTTTTGTTATTTTCCTGCAGGCATTACTAATATGCGTATTTTCTTCGTTATTAGTTTTCATCATTTCATTTCACGCGCATCAATCTCCTTTGGGCCTCTGTCGTCAATCAATCAGTGGAAACTATACACGCTACTAACATTTTGCTTCATCGTCAGAACAACGCGAATGCAGTGAACAGGGCTTTGCAAACTTATGGTTTTGCGAGATAATGTTTTAAATTAAGCCGGAAGGTAAACCTTTTAGTTTTTCTTTTCGCACAATTTGGCAAGATACGTTTCAAAAATACAACTAGTGTTGAAAGAGCAGCGGAAGTTGCCGAAAAGTAAAAAAAAATACAAATGCCTACTTGCCGTTATCCCAGCGTTCCTACACAGCCATGGAACTCAGGTGTCCAGAATAACCATAAAGCCAGGACAATGCTTATTAAAAAATAAACACGGAGGTTTCTGTTGCAGCGAAATTCTGCCTCCTGTACGGTAGCAATATTTTAGAAATCTACTTTCTAACAGTAAAATTTATGTGTACGTGCTAGGGGATCCTAAGAAGCAAAGACCGGTGTTCGGGGTTAACGTTGCACTAAACAAGCACTTGGATTGGTGAACAGTAAAAAGTCAAAATAATTGAAGCTAGTTGTCTCCCAATGGTCTACCGTCGAATGGGTGCATTGAAGAATTTGCAGAAAGAACAAGTTACACCAAATAAAAAAACCACTTACTAGTTGTGGCGATTTCTTTTTTTTATTTTAACTGTATTCTGATCCCACAATTACGCCCTCACATAAGGAATAACATACCACACAAAATAATTTTCCAGAAAGGAAAGTAAGGTTTTTCTCTGTATCTCTTGTTTCCTTTGCCATTTCTGTGCACAGTTGTTGATAAAATGTCCTTCACTCGTTGGGTACCAAAAAATGCTTTATAGGTTTTTCTGCAGATTCTTTACTTCAGGACGGTTTGTGACACTTTTTATCTACATCTGGATTTGTGTTGTTCCTCCCATTAGGAACTTTCGGCTAGTCCTGCTCTTCCAGGCGGACAGAGCAAATGGGCCGCAGTTCTGTGGAGCTGAAACGGTTCGTTTGTCAAAGTCGCCATTTGAAATTGGGGCCATCTGCGGAACAAAAGCCGTGGTTTTCATTTCTTGAGCCGCGAACCACGAGGTGATATTAGAAGTCGCGTTTTCGTCTCTGCAACTGTTGCAACCTCTCTTCCGTCTTGTTTTTTTTAGATGCGAACGCATCTCATTCACTCGCCTTGTCCCTGCATCCATCCGCCGTTGTCGGCGTTGTCGGCGTCCACCCCTCCCCCATTCTCCTCGCCGCACCAGCTGCGCTCTCCGCCGCTCACCACCTCTCCTCTCCGATAGCGAACACTCTCTCGCGAGGGGCATTGGATTGGATTCGATTGGCTTGGCTTGTCTTGGCTTGTCTTGTCTTGGCTTGCCTTGGCTTGGCTTGGCTTGGCTTCGCTTGGATTGGACTCGATTTGGATTGGATTGGATTAAAGTGGATTGTGTTGGATTGTGTTGCGTCATAGCCGCGGCAGATGCACTGGCGCCGGCGCGTCCCCTCTCCGTTATGCGCGCTATAAAACGCGGTGCCTGCGCCGCTCCGCTCCATCGTTCCAGCGCCGTTCCTCCGCTGTCCAACGCTGCAACGTGAACCCCCTATGCGTCGCATCTACACGGGGGTTTCCCGCGATGGGAGGTGGGAGTTTTTTAGTCAGTTTTGTTCTCATCATTTTTGTGGGCTTTGAATATTTTGATATTTTGATCTTTCTCAGTTGGTGCCCTTTTATATCAGGCACCTTCACCACCTCAATGCCACCACCATTTATCGGTATCACTAGGCCTGTGTTTTTTCTCTGAAGACTTTGGCCCAGGCCTATATGGTACAATAATCATGAAAGCGATCCTAGCCTGTTGTGTTGATGAGATAGTGTTTTGATTGCGCTACTAGTGGATCAATAAAATTCACACCTAGACCGTTTTAGTTGATCATGGGAACAACGCCAATGCATTAATAGGCTTTTGAGGGATATCCTAGCAGGAAAGGCCTCGTTGTAGTGGTTTGTAGTAAATTTTTGTCAGAACGTGCAGTTTGATGTTTAAGGTCGGAAAAATGGTATTTGAACACGGAATACCCAGTTTTAAATTAAGGGCAGCGCCAGTTTTGTGCTTCGAGGGATTGCAAGGAAGATGAAACAATAAAAAGTGGCCCGTCTCTTTTCGCCGCCTTGCGGTCTTCCTTCAGGCCTGCGGCCAAGCTTTTTCTGAAACGTTTTCCACCCTTTAAAATTACTCTTCCGCCATACCCTCGACGAGACTGTTCAGACCATGTTTGGTGATCCCATCAAAGGCAGGAAATAAAGCCTCACTAGCGTGGACCAGGAATAAATTCCCTGCTCAATGAGTGAGGAGGATGAATGGTTTATGCGTGCTGTTAGATTCCTCCCATTCCGCGCTAGAGGGTGGTAGCCTAAGACCCAGTCTCATTCTGTACGGGACAGCCCTTGCTGCTGTAGACTTTTCCTACCTTTATCTTTTAAGCTTTACCTTCCACCGTGAGTTTCTGTGAAGACATCGGGCCCAGCTCTTCCACGATCCTAACACTTCAACAAGGCGTATCACAGGGGTCAAAATTAGGCCCATTGCTATTTTTGATCTATGTGAATGACACTGTAAGCGTAGATATTTCTTCGCAAATAATCATGCACGCGGACGATACAAATGCTGTGTTTTTACTTCAAACAAGATAGACCGACATTGAAGATAAAGTAAGCACGTTCTCTAATTCGCGATCACTGTGGTTAAGACAAAACCAACTACAACTAAATACTTCTAAAACCACGTACATTATAATCCACTCCATCAGTAAAGTAATAGAAAGGCCCCTTCCGATTAAATTCAGAGAGAGTGTGATCAGTGCGGTCAAGCAGTAAAAATTTTTAGGTGTATGGTTTCTTGATGATATAAGGTGGAATACGCAGGCAAACCAACTTTGATGTGCGTTATCTACAACCATTGAAATAATGCACAAAATTGCGCACCTTATTCTTAGTTCGTTTAAAATACAACTTTACAATATTCTCTTTTATTCTAAACTATGCTATCGTGCGGCAGTCTGGGACACAACGAGTGCCCAAATTACACCAGACTAAATAAATTGCGGAAAACAATTCTTCGAAGCTATATGAATCGCTAACATTCTATGACCAATTTTAGATCAGAACCACTCTTTTTGAAACAACATGCGTACCGCCTATCAAATATGTTTTCTTAAATTACTCCAACCTGTGTACAAAGACAAGTTGGCCTTGCCAACAAAACCTGCATCAAGTACGCAGTAATCACTCCGGCGCATGAAAAGGCATGCGCCCAGCGAGGACAAACTGGGGCAGGCAAACTTTTTTTTCTTTCAGAGCATCAGGATAATAATAGAACTGCAGTAATAATTAATTTATATTGCACTCCCGGAGTTTTTCTGAAAGAAATAAAAAAGTTCATATCAGAAAATAAACGTATACTATACTGCGTACCGTACTGTTTTATATGAATGTGCACTATTGCCGTAACAGTCCATAGATGTTTTTTTAATTTGAGTTTGGCATTTTACTGCGGATCTTGGAGGCCATGATGATAATTTTATTTTTTTAGAACCTCTAAATAAACAATTTGTTCGTGTATAAGAGTGTGTATAGAACGTGCTAATGGGTGATGTATGTAACAAGATGTGTGTTCCTTCTGATTGAATTGTGTTTCAGTATATGTGTACTCCAAGGCTAAAAGGATGCAATATGATGCCACATGATGTCTGGCCTCATATTTATCCAGGTATGTAACCTTGGTCCTCGGTCCGGAGCAGTCCCCTCGTCAAGCCGCCTCAACCAGGGGCTTCTTGCGGCTTCCCCCTCCTTTGGTTAAAACGAAAATAAAGACTTTTGATCTGATATAAAATGAACGCAACAGGTGCGTTGGCAGTGCACCCATGCTGTAAATTCAATTTTCTCATTAGCATGTTCCTCCATCGCACAGCGTGGGATACAGAAATTCTGTCACAGACGTAAATTCTATGTTAGTGGCACTGTGTGAATAATCGACTTCTTGTGCACCAGCCGCGGTGCACAATAATCATGTGTAGCAGCCATGGTGGCTCAGTGGCTAAGGCGTTGCGCTGCTTGGCACGAGGTCGCGGGATCGATTCCCGGCCTCGGTGCCGCTTTTCTGACGGAGGCGAAAAGGATAAACGCCCATGTGTACTAAATTTCCGCACACTATAAAGATCCCCAGGTGGTCAAAATGAATACGGAACCCCTCCACTACGGCGCGCCTCATCGCCTGCGTTGAGTCGGCGCGTTTGAACCTGACAATCAATCAATCAATCAATCAATCAATCAATCAATCAATCAATCAATCAATCAATCAATCAATCAATCAATCCTTCAATCAATCCTTCAATCAATCCTTCAATCAATCAATCAATCCGTCAATCAGTCAGTCAGTCATATGCGCATACGTCGATCAAAAATACAACTAAGCTGCAAACCGATTGGGAATTCATGATTGGATAGCCAAACATACTGCACACCTGATTTAGATATAAGAGTTTGGACATTATCGAAAATTTTCGTGCTTCAAGCCGGTGGCTCTAAAGCCTTCCGAAGCATTTAAATAAATGTTAACAACGAGCTTGCTAGAATGCATTGAGTTTATTTCATTAGGAAAGCCTTCTGATGGGATTCTCACTGACATATTAAACCGTTGTTTCTTGATATTTTAAAGACCGGGTGTCTCCTTTGCCTGCCAACCATTGTCAGAAGAATGCATGCGAGATAATAAGAGATCGTCTGCCGCACGCGCAGACTTGATCACCGAAGCAGAAGCGGCACGTTTTGAGGCAGTTTGGTTTTTTCTTCTACCCACAGCAATGGCTAATTCGCTAATGCGATGTGCTGCTGAGCCCAAGGATGCGGGTTCGATTCCGGGTGGCGGCGACCGCATTGCTAAAGAAGGTGACCAGCGAAAACGCTCGTGCGTTCGAGATTTTTGGCCCTTGTTAGTGATCCCTAGGCGTTTAATATCAATACAGAACCCTGCCCTACGGTGCGCCTTATCGCATTTGCAACGTTGGCGTGTAAAACCTTACAACCAAATCAATAATTTTCATTCTCTGACAATGGTGTTTTCTGCTGCTTTTAATGACGCACTGTAAAGCATTTTTTCATTCGGTGTACACTCAGTTGTATGAAGAAAATTGAACTTGAAAAAATATAAGGAATGTTGGGAGAGCAAACAAGACACACTGCGCTGACGGCCACCTGAAGATGTTTGAAAACGTTCAAACTATACACTATGGCACGAACAATAGGCAACCAATTCATAAAACATGAAAGAGAGACTCTTTAAGGGGCCAGAAGTGAAATATGCTAATATGAACCGAAACATTTGTATGTTTGATCCAGCAAGCTCAGAAACAGCGCCTTGGCAGATTAGGCCTTTTGGTGATGGTGAACTCTCTATTGCTATATTGATTTAATGCCTTCGGTGTTCGCTACGACTGTGCCGTAATTAAATACATCAGGGTTTACACTGGGCGCCCTTTATTGCGGGGACTGCTGCATCCGCCAGATGAACCAGTATTTGCATTTTCTTCGATGTTGTCTCCAAGTATTGCATAGTCTTGCCAAACTATGGCTTTTTGAATCAGCGCTATATTTCAGACACATAACTGGTAACTTACTTTATGAAGGAGTAGCAAATTTTTATACATATGGCGTAGGTGCCTTCGTTTAGGCCAATGAAGATGCGCCTGCACAACAGGTTGAACTGCTCCTCTAGAAGAACTTACACTGTGGCGCTCTCTGACGGCATGTTTTTTCTTGCTTGAAACTTGATATAGTTAGAAAATAATTGCTTTCTCTAACTTCCTACAATTTTCTTATTCATAAAATAGAGTACCAGCAAGCGCACTTTTTTATAATAAGAAAATGGCAGAATCCTTTAAACTGGTACCGACATAAACACGTACCGACGTAAACACGTACTGAACTACGATTTTGACATCCCGAAATATGAACGTGTAAACAATGAGGTTTGTACATTTCAATTTTTAAATATTCGCAAGTGAAAACTCTTGCTCAGCACAGTTGGCTTAAAAACAATTGTAATTTCCTCTAGCTCCTAAACATTATTAGGTTGGTTCTTAGGTACAGCTGCTACTAATGTTTGTTTCGATCTCTAGTTTGGTCGAATATTTTGTATATTCATACACACCGAGAGAAACCTTCTCTGAGTTAACGCGAGAGCGATAGCCTCTTTTCATTGTCCATGTTTATTTCCAAAAAACACAACCTGACGAAACATTTGTACGAAACGTTTCCGCTTCTTCGCCTTGGTGGCTACAATTTCTTGCTAGAAGGGCACTGATAAACATAGCAAGCGGTCCTATTTCGCGATGGATAAAATGATCTTCTGTGATACGTCAAAGTGAAAGCAAACAAGAGACATAAAAACTGCGTAATTTATTTTTGGTAAATACACCACTTTTTGCTGTGCCAGAAAGACCGAAGCCACGTTAAATAGAATCATATTTCAGCCTACACAACGAGTCACTGATACTTTCACGATTAGAAGTTCGTTTTCGCTTCATTGAAATTAACTAATTTTTTAACGATTACCTTGTTTCAACTCATTTATCGCACTAGAAGCATGTATGTCCACCACATGTAACTCCAATAAACTTTGCAAAAACGCACACTCTGGCAGTTTTAGACAAAAAATGTTTACGAACTCACCCCCGGTAAGAGCACTATGCTCGACCCGCATGTATGTGTTCGTTTGCGCTGCTGCATAACATTTGCACGGTGCGCAAAAGCAGTGGCGGAGGCGGACGTACACTTCGGTTTTTGTTCTGCATTGCGAAGGCATAGCACGAGAAAAACATATTTGTTAACTCCCAACAGGGTACCAGCATCACATCCCTCACAGCTACATGTTAGCTCTCTCTGTGAAATATTTCTTTGGTGTTTTCGCAACACGCACGTAACTTTGGCATTGTATATGTTACTTGAGTACATTAAGGACATCCTGCACAACGCCAAACTAGTTGTAAAATTTACGTTTATGTATAGATTACTGTTTCCACATGTGAACATCCCGCATACAAGAAACATTAGTACAACATGGCTCAAAGTGATCCTCTGTACTGTAGGGTCAAGGTTACTTGCGCTATAAAATTACAGTCGATGCTCTATATACCCTTGCTGCAGTAAATCTGCTAAAGATCCCGCTCAATTTCAGAGCTTTCCTTTTTTTTCTGCATTCGTTGTTGTACACTTCTCAGTTTTCTGCTGTTCTTTTGGGCTGTTTTGTATGCGTCAAAAATAGTATAGTCCAACACAAAACGACATCTAATTCGGGGTTGCCTGCTCTTGTTTTTGATGTTTTATTGCCGAGTTTCACGCTTGTCGCTTCATATTCTCAGCCAGGAGTTTCTTACAGTTGGTGACACCGAATATAGATTGCTAATTAACAAGACGAGCTCTTTTATTCTCACATGTTTTCATTCTTCTTTATAAAAGGTACAATGCCCGGGCGCCAATCTTTACGTTACGTTCCATGTTGTGCTGCGTGGCCTTACGTTCTTTCGGCATTCTCAGTATAAATTTTTAGCCCCGCAAACATTAACATAAAAACACATTTACTGCCTAGGAAACCAAACTTGCTTTTATTACGCACCGGTGGCATCGACTTAATTTTATTTTCTAACTAGTCATGACAACTTTAGCGCCATTTGCATCGGTAGGTAATCAGCTTGTGCTTGCTTTAATATCTCTTTTTCTGTTAGTTCCTTAGGCGAAACATTTAGATTTAATTAAGTCGTTGTTTCTTCACACAAGACGGTTCTAGACGCGAAGTGAACCAGCCAGAAACTGCCCAACTTGGCGCGTCCAGTGGAAGTACATTTGAAAGTACAACTTTCTTAAAAGTAGCCACCAAAAAATGCACTTCAATACTTCTACAAGGAGTTGAAATGCCATGTAGGCGTATTATTTTAGGTAGTTAGATAAATGAAACATTTTTGAGAAACGTTTCCGCTTCTGGTTGAGAAAAACATTTTCAAGCTGCTGTCTTTTTTACTGACATCAATCATGCGATTTTATTCAAACACCTCCATAAACCATTTGTTTCGGTCCTGTATATGTGACGGCCATTATCTTCAGTTCGAGAATCAAGCGAAATAAAAGTTTCAGTACATAAGTTAAATCCGAAGAACTACACCACCTACCCGTGGGGAACCATGAGGAGGATGCCAAGCATCATGGGGGTTCGGTGTAGGTTCCATTGTGTTGCCATTATGCTGCTTCATTTATCGCAGCACGAATGGAAACGTAGTGTGAGCCCCCCATGTAGAGACAGAGAAATGTAGAGAAATGTAAAGACAGACCAGAGACCGACACCCGCGTTACCTGGTCGAACACCTCCTGGTTCTCGCCTGTCTTTATTGCGTGCTCACGCTCCTACCCCACTGCCCGCCATCTTCGTCCTGTTTGGTTGAGCTGCAAGGCGCGTGGCGCTTCCCGCCACAGCTTTCCCACGGGAAATTCAACATGTTCCTCTAAAGCTTTGAGTTCGTCGTTTCCGTTGACGTTCAGCTTCGCGTGCCTTCGTTGTATCAGTAGCTTTCTGACGGAGTTTGAATGAGTGAAGGACATGAGGCCTTTCGTAGCACATGCTCCCGTCTCGGTTGTAGCGCAGTGGGAAGAGCGCCACGTACCACCCGTTGCGGACAGAGTCGTTGGATCGAAACGGGAAGCCGCCTAACTATTTCTTTGTATAGTGGACTGCACTGACGTCAGACCGAAAGCTGACGCATCTGAAGAGACGCGCATGCGCAGTAAAGTGCGGATGGCGGAAAACAACGGCAAGAAGGGAGGGAGGGACACAGCCCCGAGCATGAGATGGTTCGCATCTAAAACATGCATGGTTCTCCCTTTATATACACATTCACGAAACAAAAGTGCAAATATTCGTAGAATATCTACAAATGGTGGTGATGGTGGAAACGTTTCATTGAGCCGGAACGGCGTTAGTTGAGCCGTTCCTCTCTCGCGGGGGGTGTCCTCAGTCCAGGAGGCCCTGGGCACGTGCGGCCAGTTCCGAACGGGATATTAGTTCTTGCTGCGATCGCTTCTCGGGGACAAACCCTCCAAATATGCTACGGCTCATAACCACGAACATTTGCTTCACAACTACCCTCGAACCCAAAGACCAGCTACTCTCTGATATCAAAATCACCATCTTTGAGTCTCCCCCTTCTTCTGCAATAGGTCATACAGACTACTCAGAGACCCCAAATCCCACCTCGACGCCCCTTTTATCATAGCGAGAACTTCAAGACGTCCTGGCCAGGCTCGCCCGCAACACCACTCCCGGCCATGACGGCATCAATAACAAAACCCTGCGTAACCTCGAAAACCACTCTGTCCAAGCTCTACTCGACTTTTTCAACTCGCAATGGACGCAAGGCAATGTTCCAGCCCATTGGTGACACGTGGATATAACTTTGTCCCGAAACCTCACAAACCGCTCTCTGTTAACAATCTCCGCCCGATCCCCCTGGCATCATACCTAGGAAAGCTTTACGAAGACCTCTACAAATGGGAGGGCGACTTTTAGGAGGCTTTGACACACTTTTCTACAGATATGTCGTTCCGATCACCGAAAATGGCTAAACTATTTTCGCATAGTTATCTGTGCATAGTGAAAAATAACGTTGACTTTTCAGACCAGACTCAATTTCTATACCTTTTCTTTTCTAGTATCCATGTAAGCTTTATATCGTTCCATCGTGCAATAGCAACAAACAGATGTAGTGCTACCTATTACCAGCTTCTGCGAATGTCACTGCATGTGGATCCTCAAAATTTCATTATACTGTCAATGGTGGATTCACCGCTTCTACATAAGTGATAGTGCCCCCTGCAGTTGATGTCATAAATGTAATAAGAAGAGTAACCACTCTTATTATTTTGATGTTGTAAGCGCGTGACCGTTAAAAATAAAGTGTGCTTAACAAAGATATAGGTTTTTGCGCAAATATTCCTTCGTTGTTTGGAAGTTCGCTTTGCGAGGGTATTTTACCTCCCTTAATTGTAATAAAAAATAAGAGTTAGTATCGACTTTTGCTTCATGTAGATGCTTCACACGCGTGTTTAAATCTCAGAATTGGCGTCTTCGCACTTCAAAATTTTGTGTAATAAAAATCAGCGGCCGCGCGTGGAAGCCACATTGCTGAACCGCGCTTTTAAAGCAAAGCTTCCTATCCTTACCAGCCAACGGTTCTTTCGCGATGGAGCCGCACAATAAATCCCAATGCGGCGGAGGCGGCGGCGGGGGGAGCGGAGGGCGGAGGGTTTTACTCACGGAACGCCACCGCGCGGAGCTGCCTGGTGGCCGCCGGGCGCATCGGCGGTATCGCTTTGTTGTTTTCTTTAGCGACCGTTGTTTTCGGCCTGTTTTTCCGCAGCTTCGCGTCCATTGCGCGCTTCCTTCACACAGCTTGATTAACTTGTCCGACAGCACCTTTTGTGTAACACGCACCCGACGGAATTACGTGGTCGTACGGCCAAGATCCATTAAAGATTGGTTTGCAACAAAATGCAGAGACAACATACAGATATCTGGCCCGTATAGAAACGCTACCTTTCGGTCACTGCTTACCACGAATGGGACTCCGTTTTGTAAATTGGTGAATTCAAATTCAGTTGGGTTTTAGGAGGTATTACAAAAGGCGAAAGGAGGAACCGGTTCTGGTAAATAGCGATCATGCATGTTCCCGCAGCTTTCTCGCAATTCTCATACTTACCAAACTAACTTGTTTAAATCGGTATAAATGGGAATCACTAAGCTCACATGCCGAATTGTTTACATGTTTGTGCTTGTGTCGTGCGGTGGTGTACCCTCAAGCTAGCAAATCAGGTTGGCTAGATTCCGCTATCCCACCCTTCGAAAGACGCTCCTCTCCATTTTCTTTCTTCCGACTCACGGCTGTGCTACAGCGCTGGCGTCCGCTGCTCTAGCACGGCCGTGGCCTCCGTTCGGGACACCACCTCTGGTTTAACTCTTTGAAGAGCCATGTCTGTGAATTCAAGGGACGTCGCGCATGGGACATTATTGAGGGTGTCTGTTAAAGCTTTGCTTTCCAACCACCTTCACAGCCTGGATTAGAGCCATTTTTTTCTGTTCAAGATGTGCGTATCTAAGCCGTAGAAAATTTGTAACATGCCCAAATTCTGCACTTCATTCTCCCGATGCCTAATACTTAATGCATTGTATAACTGCCGAGAAATTACTTTCTTGGTTTAATTTTGTATCTTCGGTCAGTAATGCAGGACAGGCAGGTGAACGACTTGACTTCCTGCCACCTTTGTAGTACTTCGCGTGTACAGGGAAGACGTTAAAAGGCGCTCTTCTTTCCTCGCTCGCCACAGCTTCGGAATTCCTTCCTTTTTGGGTGAACTGAAGTTGTCCCAACTCTAGTATGTCAGCTACGAAAAAATACACAACGGAAATGACATTCACTTACTTTGGAACAGGCCATTGTCCAAGGTCATTGACGGACATTCACAGACCTAGTCACTTTCTTCTGCCCCAGACTGTGCAACTCCTTTCCTGAATGAGACGCTCTTTTAGTTTTAGCTTGATCATGAGCTAGTACTATGGGTTTTCTGTTCGGACCTCTGCTGCCTATATTATTCCATGTGCCTCGTCGCCTTGAGGATAACTTTGCCACTGTTTTAAGATTTCAGGTTGCTTCCAGTGCATTGCTGTCCTGGCATAGCTAAGGAACTACCCAAGAAAACAGAAGCATTCGGAATCATATGAGTACAAATTAAGGAACTGGTATAATAACTAATGCGTTTGTATGTTAATGCGAGCCCCTGCGCCGAGATTGGGGACGTCGGGCGTGGGAATCGTGCAACCGAAGCGCAGCCGTAGCCAATGCCACTATTTTCTTTGGGATCAGCTTGGCAGCCCCTCTCTCCACACTGTCTGTACTTCCTTCCCGCCATACCCACGGGTCCAAATGACAAAAATTAGGTGACACCCACCCCTTTATTGTTGGGTAAGATCCACTGGGCGAGGTTGAGCAGTTTCGTGTGGGCCTTGAAATGCCGTGCTGCGCAAGCGCGAGGAGCATTAGATTGAATAGGATTGAGTTGGATTTGGATTTGCATTGGAATGGACTGGATTAAATTGGATTGTTTTGTATTGGATTGGTTGGAGTACGTGTGTGTAGAGAACTGGGTCTGCACAATCGCCGGTCTGCGCATGCCAGAGGAGTGACGTCATAGCCACGGCAGACGCACTGGCGCCGGCGCGTGCCCAGCTGCGCGCCTCCGTTGCGCAGTCCCCAAGCCTGACGGCGCGCCGGAGCCGCTTGATAACCGTTTCGCGTGGCTCCTGAAGAGCCGTGCTGCACATGCGCAAGGAGCAGTGACTAGACTGGACTGGACTGGATTGAATAGGATTCGATTGGACTGGATTGGATTGGATTGGATTCGATCGAAAATCATTTTAGCAGCAGTAAGCAAGATAATCAGCTAATCCTAGACAACCAGCAAACCTAAGAATAATCAGCTGAACCTTACCTCACGCTACGTATATTTTGGCATAGCCGAGCTTAGCCACTGCTAATTTTACCAAATACTGCAAATTCAGATCGACAAAATTACAACGTTCGGTATGACGGTACCAATTTTCCAAATTCTTATTTATTTAGAGGAGAATTTTACTCGAATAGAAACAAAACTAATATTGTGCGAACAGCATTGAAAAGTAGAATTTGAACTTGTAGGGCGCTATGTCGGGCGAGAGGAAGGAGCCTCAGGCAGGACGACCGTTCGTCGCAAGGCAAAACCAGATTCTATTTTGTCAGCACAAATGCGACCCCCCGTGTCCTCGTGCGCTCGCGCGGCCACGCAGCCTGTGTCCATGTCCATCGGGCTGCTGCGCGAGGAGCGGCGCTCGATCCAGCGATGTCGCTGGAGCTGCCGCTACAGGGCTCCCACGTCTCCTGTTTAGAGGACGAACACGGCGTGTTGGGTGCATGAATTGCGCTTACGTCGACAGAAACCGCTTGTTTGAAGGGTGGTAACGGTGGTGTGTTCAGGCGCCAGCCCGGTGCTCGAGTGCTGCGGGGAGCAGCGCAGATACATTGGCGACGACTGCTAGGGCGTGAGGTGCAGTCCTTCATTGTCAATGCCTCTGGGCTGCCATCCACGGGGGGTAGAGCGTGGGTCGCAGTGGCCGGGGTGTCGTCGCGGGGGTGGTAACCGCTGACGCCCAGCATGCTGGTGCTAGGAACAAGGTCCCCGACCGGGGTGGTGGCAAGGCCGGGCGGCTGGCGTGGGTGGTTTGAGGTACCGACAGCAGCGCGTCAGGAGGGCGGTCCTGAGCTTGTCGTAGGGCTGTGCTCCAGGCTCCGGCAAGCTGGAGGTAAGCTTGATGGTAGGAGCTCGTACATAAGTGAGTAACGGTCCTCCTGGGCTGTGACGTGGTACAGGTCGAAAAAAATAACCCGCATTTCCCCGAGGGGAAGAATGTGAAAATGCGAATGCACGAGTTGAATTTGCGCGGTTCGGTAATGTTCGCGAAAGAGAGATCACACACACACACACAACTACAAAGAAAGAAAGATGCATTTATCATCTCCTTATTCCAGCTCCGGTATTCAGCTCCGGGGTATTCAGCTCCGGGGTATTCGGCTCCGCTCCGTTGCTAGGGAGAGGAGGCGCCCGATAACACCTCCGGAGGAGCGGCGGACGACGGCGGTGGACGATTCAGGCTCGCTTAAGAAGTGCATTCGCACTTAAAAACGCCGAGCGGCCGCCATGACAGGATGTATCACGTGACGTCACCATTCTTGCCGTATCGCTGCCTCTCTGGAAGCGCTCGCGAGCGAGCGCACGCGCGCGCCCAGACCGGTCGAGGTCTTCGCCGTCTCCACAGGCCCGGCAGCATGACGTCAGTCCCAAAACCATGACGTGTACACACGCCCGAGCAGGCTGCGCCAACCACCACAGCCAGCGGCCTCGGCTTCGACACGGGACCCCGACGTCGGCAGTTTGGGGCACGTAAGAGCAGATGATGTCACGTCGACCCGCTCTGGGCTTTCTCGTGCGGCGAAGATTAAAATGGATTTTAAATAAGTTTCGCTGGAACGGTTGCTGTTAAAACGTTGCTGAGAGATATCTCCTGATAAAAAGGAAGCGTTTTACATAGTTTATCTCAGCTTTGAAATTTCGTTTCAGTACTCCTTTAAGCGGGTGCATTAGCCCTTCTCACGCCCGATTCCTGGCCAATCCCCCCCCACTGGGTATGTGCCATGTCGCAGGAACATCTCCCCCCGTTGCTAGGGTAAGACGAGGAGCACGCGCACCCGCAGCTGGTTGCTAATGCGGACGACGGCGGCGGACGATTCAGGCTCGCTTAAGAGTGCATTCGCACTTAAAAGCACTCCATCTGCATAAGCCACACCTCGGGGTTCTTGGGGTAGAACGGTGGGCGAGATGGCAAGGCCGTTGTATCGAGTGGTGAGGGGGAATCGCCAGGAGTCGAGTGCGTGGGCGCAGCCAGATTGGAGTGGCCGAACTTGGATGAGTGACGTTCAGCGAAGCCGGGTGGTGGTGCAACGTTGCTTCGCTCTCGTGTCCAAAAATTCATTGAGGCACGAGGGCAGCTGCACGCTGGATGGCGCAGTTCCGGTTCCATCTTGCTTTATTGCGTGCGCGGACACCATGGAAGTGGGCGACGCAGCGTCCTTGTGGTGGGAATGACTCGAACCGAGGCGCGCCATCACGTAAGCCTGTAGCGTGTCGTAGGGCCGCTCACCGTGTTTAAGCGGCCGGAACGACGTAGGTCGGCCGGAAGCAGGGCGGTGGTGATGCGGTAGCGCTCCGTCTGTGAGTCGATGCGGCGTATGAAGAAGTGCGCTTCCATTTTGATGAACCTGGCTCGTGGGTAGCATCGATCGAAGGCCGGGTAGGGCGGCAGAGGGCAAGCGGATTGGGGCTCCATACTGCCGACGTCCGGGTCACCAATTAATGGGGGGCTATGTCGGGCGAGAGGAAGGAGCCTCAGGCAGGGCGACCGTTCGTCGCAAGGAAAAACCAGATTCTATTTTGTCAGCACCAGTGTGACCCCCGTGTCCTCGTGCGCTCGCGCGGCCACGCAGCCTGTGTCCATGTCCATCTGGCTGCTGCGCGAGGAGCGGCGCTCGATCCAGCGATGTCGCTGGAGCTGCCGCTACAAACTTAAGCGGCTAGCATTGTTACAATATTTCTGTAGAGTCAAGCACGTAAGCTGTCGGCGTTTACGACAAAAATGGAATATTTTGAAGCATTCAACTTTGATTGCCTGCGCTGTCCATGAGCTTTCAAATAATTAAACAGCACCATTTTTGAAACACACTTCCAAAATGCCAAAGGTCGGTTCACGTGCAACTTTAAGCAAAATGAAGGCCCTTTTGCAGGTGGCGCAAAGGAACAACAATGATATTTGAAACCTGCCATCAGGAAATGGTTTAACAAAAAATACGGCATGGAAATAATAGCACGAAGAAAAATGGATCCCCGAGAGAGCAAACTACTTCGAATACTTGTTCAGATTTTTTATAAAAGAGCTAATCAAAACAGTCGGCTGCGGACATTCATTAAAATTTATTTGCCCCACCGGAATAATTCCATCAGCAGTAGGATGAAAGAGACGTTTTTTCGTGTACTTCATTTTATTGCCCCTTTACGGACGCATTCCCGTCCGATAAACTTCCCTGATGGCGCGTCGAAGAAATGCTGGTAGGATTGTTTTATAACTGATTTACTTCAGAACCGTTTACGGAGTTCAATACCTGGCCTCCTTTCAACATGCGGGGATGAATTATTTTTTACCCCCGGGGAAACAGCGGGAACTGACCGTAGCTCCGTCAAAGATGGACGGTTCATTTGTGAAGGGCGCCATCTGGAACCGATGCCACCTGCGGAACAAAGGCGGCCGTTTTCATTTCAAGAGCGGCGGACCTCAAAAAGGGTGCCTTAATCTCCGTTTGCGTCGCTTTGCACTTGTTGTCCCATCTGCATTGTTCTTGTTTCATGGAATGTCATTCATGCTTTTGTTATTGTTTTCTAAGCCCTAGTGATATTCGCATTTTCTTCAGTATCACTGTTGAACGTTGCATTTCCGGTGCATTCACCACCTTCATACACCCCTCAATTATTATAGACGCTGATACATGAAATGCAAATTACTAATGTTTAATTTGTCATCAGAAGAAAGCGAATGCCATGAACAGTTGTTTCTAAACTTACTTTTATAGCAAGGGCATATTTTCAAGTGAAGTAGGACGAAAACTCCCTGACTTCTTTCTGGCAGATTTTGACAAAAGAGGTACTTTCTGGAATGCGACGTGTCTTGAATGAACATCAAAAACCATCGAGAAGTAAAATATACATTTAAATAAATCGCGTTAGGCCAGCATTCCTACGCTGTCAAAATAATTTGTCCGGATTTAAGATAAATCTGGGCAATCATTTATTCATTTAAATCACTGGAAAATCATTTGAAAAGATTCGTACACGGAGGCTACCTATTGTTGCGAAATTTCGCCTCCTTTATGGTAGCAAATGTTGTAGAAATCTACTTTCAGACAATGGAAATCGCGTTCAGGTTCTACGGTATCCTGAGCGGCAAAAAATAGCATTACGAGTTAACGTTGCGTAAATAAGCGCGTAACTTGTCAAGAGTTGTTGAAATAACAAAATTAAAAGTAGTTGTTGCACAATGGGCGACGCCCAACGGTTGCATTGAATTGCCACAAAGAATTAATCACACTTGAAAAAATACGCTGAAGTATTTGTGGCAATTGTTTTTATTTTTGGCGTATTCTGAGACGACACTGGCGGCCCCACACAGGAAATGGTGCACAACACCAAAATATTTTTTCGCGGGGCGAAAAGGACGTCTTTCCTTTAGTTAGCTACTTCTTTAAATTACTATTTTCCCGGGATGCTCGGTAAAATATCCTTCATTCACTCAATGCGTAACAACAAACGTTGAGAGTTTTTTTTCAAGTTAATTACATTGGGAAACTTTATGGCGCTTTTTCTTTATATCTGGAATTGTGTTGTTCCTTCCTGTGGAACTGGGGACTATTCCTGCAATTTGAGGTGAACAGAGCAAATCGATCATGGTTTTGCCGAAGTGAAGCGGTTCATTCATTTAAGCCGATATCTGCCTCCAGGGTTTCCTGTGGGGTCAAGCCGGGGTTTTAATTTTGCAGCCGCTACCACGAAACGGGGTTATATTTCTTTTCCTGCACTTGTTGCTGCCTCTCTTCCTCTGGTTTTAGTTATCCTTGTACTTGTTGCCCTCTTTTTTTTCTGTGGGATTTGTTTATTGTGATACTTTCTTGCTTCTCATTCGTCGCGCTTTTATGTCCGGCACCGTCACCCCGTCCTTCAAGTGTTGTCGGTTCCGTTTATGCTGTGTATTCTAGTTCTGAGTGCTTTGGCCACAACCTTTATGGTATCAATAGACGTGAAAGCGAGCTTTCCTTGTTGGCGCGAAGAAATAAAGTTTTATTGCGCTACTGGCCCATCGATTGATAACTAAACCGTTGTAGGTGATAGAGCGAACGACACAGATGCAGTGAATAGGGTTTTAACGAAAGCATTAACTGATAAGGGTTCGCTATAGTGGTTTGTATTCAGTTAATGTGAGAACACTCAGATACAAGTCCAAGCTCAGGAAACGAATATCTGGACAGGAAATACCAAGTGGTAAATTCAGGGCCGCGGGAGTTTCGAATTTCGAGGGAACACAAAGAAGGAAGAAAAATAAAAAGTGGTCCATTTCTTGTCCTTGTCTTTTGATGCTATTTCAGGCCAGGTGCTAAGCTTTTTATGAACAATTTTCAGCCCTTTGAAACTAGTCTTCCACCATACACTCAACGCGGCTGCTCACACAATGTTGGATGATCCCATCCCATGCATTAAATAAAGCCCCGCTAAAACGGACCAGGAATAAAATGCCTGCTTGATGGGCGAATAGGTGGAAAGGTTTATGCGTCCTTTTCGGTCCTATTTATTTCCGTAGTAGTCTGGATAGATCACAGGTCGTTAGCCTAATACCTAGTCTCACCCAGTAGCGTTAGGCACTTGCAGGTCTAGACTTTTTCAACCTTTATTGTTCAACCGTTACCTTCCACTACGAGTTTGCGTAAAGGAATCGATGCAACAAGCGCTTTCACGTTGCACTCAACCCTCAAATCCGCTGGTCGCATTAGGGTGTCTCTCCATCACCGCGCGTAGGTTGCAGGAATCCTGTCTGAGACCTAATTGCCTTGTTAGTGGTGCTGTGTAAAAAATGGACTTGTTTTAGACACTATGAGCGTGCATTTGTACAAAGTATTTTCAATTAGGTCCCACTGGCAATAGGTTGATTGATTGTAGGGTTTAACGTGCCGACGCAGCACAGGTGATGAGGCGCGCCGTAATGGAGGGCTACGGATTTATTTTGACCACTGGGGGATATTTATTGCGCGCCAAAATCTCGTACACACAGGCGTTATTGCTTTTCGCCTCCCTCATAAAAGCGGCCCTCGGTGACGGAAATCGAACCCCCGACTTCTTTCTAAGCAGTTCTGGCAATATCTTATGTACGTTTCGTTACTCAAGTAAAGCTGTGATCGCGGTTTTTTATTCTCCTCTGAGAGGAAAAAGCTGACAAATTCAACATGTACATCTCTTGATTCCCCTAACAGACTGAAAGCCTATAATTCATAGGGCAATACTTTCTTTCAGGACAACTCTTTCTGGCCAATCTGAATGTAGGTTTTAGCACGAAATGTGTTTTCGAAAGGGGAAAGGACGGTATGTGTCGCAGCGTCCACCAGTCGGTTTGGTGCCAATATCTATGACTACACGATTCCAAGTCCTCAGAACTGTGTTTAACATATTTCTACTACGTTGCACCGCACGTAACTGCGTGTGAACAAAAGAAAAGTCTATTATTTTTGTGAAATGAGTGAGAAATATCTGCGGAGACCTAAGCGCTTCTTCTAAGTTGTGGTTACGAAAGTAATAATGTTCATTTAAACGCCGCTGTGCGCCCCTTCCCGATTTATATAGCGAGTAATTGAGACTTTTGTACTACCATGGCGGATCAGCGGAGCGAGAGCTAGGTATGCCACCGAACACCGCCACACTCACAGCCACAGCTGCAACTGACCGCTTCCGACGTGGCTTTGCATTGCTTGCCACGCGGTCCTTGACTTGACCTATTTTATTACAAAACTCGCGCACAACCCTTCGTGTTTTGAAACGTGCTTCAGGGAACCGATGTTCTGTCCCATACGCCAAGAAAACTACTCTTAGGTCGCTTGAGCGTGATAGTTTCCCCCACGCAATTATCGGATCGATTACCACCACATCTTTTTCAACACAGGCGAATCAACAGCTACGAGGCCACAGAAGGCTATGCCCATGTCGTAGACTGAGATCATTATCGAGAACGCCGGAGGTGTTAGAAAACTACCACCCTAGCAGAAGCAGAAACTTACAAGGGACCAATTGTGAGACCTTTGCCCAGGTCATTATCGACGACGTTGAAGAATGCACCGGGAACACCCTTCTAATAAGCAGACCGGAAGCTGCCTTTGAGCTACTTCGCCTCTGGAGGGTGCGCAGGCATTTGAACAAAAGATGGGAAAAATATCAGAAGATCTTCCGCTTAGATTGAGAATAAGAATACGCAACATCAAAATTCCAGCGGAGAACTACGCACGCTAACTACACATGAACCGATGGAACAATATCTCAGAAAAAAAGTATTTCGTTCTTTGCAAAACGTACGTGGAACTTCCTAGGTACCTCAGCGATCCCCATTCAGGTAGGGCGACCACATATAGCAATATCGCCAGTACTCTAAATATGTACGGGTGGCCAGCAGAAAAAGCTCGTTTCGGAGTTAACAGCGCTCTACGTTCGAATGCCACAAGGTACCTTTCAGCCTCCCTATTCTGGCATCCCGGAAAATCAGGTTAAAAGCGATGTAGAAATTCATGAAATAAGGGCTGCAAACTAGCGTTCCAAAGCAAACGCTGCAAAGCGAGTCGCGCAGCAAGCGCTCCAAAGTAATTCACAAAGCAAGCGCTACTGGATACGAAAAAACGACGATATATAACATGCATTTCAAATGAATGAGAAATCAGTCGTAATTCCTTTAACGAAATGCAACTAATATTGGCAGAGAAGCAGACATCTAGGGGAATGTAAACAAGCTGAAATCAGGTTTCTTCCTAAAATTAACTACCCGCTTAATATTAACAATACTTGGCCAATTTTCTGCACTCCTTGCACAGATAAATTGATCAAGCATATTGTGCTTAGGAGGATCAAACCCTTTCTCAAAGTTGCTGAGTATCTCCCTAAAACGATATACAGTTTCCGGAAACATTCCTCCAAACAACGCCCCCTAATTCTGTTAAAATATAAAGTCGTCAAAAATACGGCAAAGACAACCAACAAGTAAAATAGACATTAAAACTGAAAAGAGCCTTTCGTAATGTCTTCCACAGAGTGAACGTCACGAACCTGAGTTCATGATGTTAATGAAGTTTGTGACGAAGAGTTTGCAAGAGTTTGCGAGAGGTTTGCTTTAACGTCAAGGACTTCCTCGCAAACAGAAGGGCCCTGATTAGGATCGGAAGCAGCTTCTTCTGCTATACGGCCTCAATCACGTCTGCAAAGCCCGCAGTTCCAAAAGATCAACCGTCAAGTTGGTCGTAATCCGATCCCGGAAGTCGACAGCATCGGCATGCCTCGTTCCCATACTCAAAAATCAGGACGCTACACCATTACAATTCAAAGTCATCATCATCCCTCGACTATCATCACCGATCAAGTAGACATGCCGAAAAGTACGTGAACCTCTCAAGAAGACACCGTAATATGAAACCGGTAGAGATTACGAGGTTTGTACAGATTTTCGTTATTTCCAGGATAATCTATAGTACTCCATAAGCCTCCTCCTCAAAAGAGAAGGTTCATTTCAAAATGTTACAAACACGAGGCGTGCTTCCACCGTGTACCAACACCGACAGGAAAGATAAACTAACCATTTATAACATTAGGAAAGACTAAACCCTGCTTATCTCACGTGCCAACTTATAAGACTTCAATAAACCAACGCGGGGTACTCGTAATTAGAATCCTTGCCCTGCCAGTAAAGGGCAGAACGGGGCCGAACAGAAGTATTAACACCGACATCATGGCTGTCCCGAATCATAACAGATTGTATTCCAACAAGCTATGCATCCGGGAAACACCGCAATTGCAGGCGGACAAAAGCGGCAATTGTAGAAGCTCACCTCCCGCTCGGCAACCGAGAAGCGGTATTTAACACTGATGCTGCCCCTCAACCTACCCGTGGCGCTAACCTTGAACTCCATGACAGATGGTTGCAGTGGTGGTCGATGGATGCGGAAACGCCGCCGCCGCGCTGACAATCCGGCCACCGGTTTCACTATTACACGCCGAAGAACCCACTGTCACCCTGGCCATCGCGAAAGCTCCGACATAATCAGCCAACTTGATGCAGTCTCACTATGCAGAGGCGCGCACAAAGTTCTGCTTTGGTGTGATATTCAAGAAGGTGGGGGAGATTCCGCTCACCGGCTAGTCAAGACACCATCACACGAGGGCAAATTCATATGTGGTATGCACGCAAGGCCACTCGAGGAACAGAGACAAACAGATGTAATGTCCCTGCCAGTTTTCAAACACACCTGGCATGCCGGCGAAACTAAGGTCCTCCGTTTTACCGGAAAATGTAGCATTTTTTCTCCTCAATTCCGACTGTACAAATTTATATTTTTCTTTTTTCTGACGCAAGGGAGAAGAATGAAAGGGGCCGCCTTCTACCATAGAGGCAACGCTGATAGGTTACTCCTATTGCAACAGCCCCTGAGTTAGTTCGGATTCCCTTACAATGCGGGTTTGAATGGCAGTGCAAGTCGACAAAGAGCGTTGTCCCCACGACAAAGGCTTCCACGGAAAGTCTGCGAAGAATTACCGTTCAAGGTCGACTGGATAAGAACACAAACTACGCAAAAAAGGCCGTAAAAGGATAACAAAAGTGACATTTTCTGTCCTCACCGCCCTTAGGCCCAGCAGCAGACAGGCTTAGCGGCGCTACGCTCTGAGCACCCTCTAGTGCACGGGCACACTTAGAAATATAATCACGGTAGCGGTATCTTGAATTTATAGCAAATATTTTGAAGTGCTGACAATCGTGTATCTGCCATTTTTTAACCTCTTTTACTCCTCTCTACGCTTTGTCCCCCCAAAAAATCGGCCGTCTTCGGAATTGAGGGGCAAAAAGTGAGGACATCGCTAGAACCTCCGGAATTATCCACATTAGAGATAACCAAGGTAGCATGTTGTGTTGGTGGTGATGGTGGTGGTGGTTATGAAAATTTATTTATAAAAAAGGCTCCTGAAGGACACCTGACAGGCGTCAAAGAGTAGAGCGCTATCCCCGCGGTGAAATAGATAAAAAATTGCAAATAAAAGTTCCTAATGGAATTTCTGAGTAGCCTGTGTCATAGGGAAGTTGCCACGAGACTTCTCTATCGAAGATGTCCTTTTTCAAGCTAGTCGTACAGCAAGTGACAGGGTAGGTATTCCTAGAAAAAGCAAACATGCTGCTACGGGAATCTTCATCAGTTGATGCATTATCGCGAATGTGTATCCAACCTTATTATCCAAAGTAACAATGAATATTTCCCTGTCTACCTCGCGCGCGCTTTGTGATCTTGTCATCTGTAAAAGCAAATTCCTCGTCGTGAGCGGCAACCACACCAATCTCAAAACCGGCCGTACCTTTTCGGCGAAACGTTCTCTGTGGTTGCCTAATCATCCTGGAAAGTCATCACCTAACCAATTTTCCCAACGCAATAATTATACGCTTTTCAACAACTAGCTTCGTAAACTACGCTGAGTTTTCTTCTGTCGGTTCCTATCCACAATGCTTTCGTGCTTTTCACCTGATGCCCCATTTTGATCTAATAGTAGCGCAAAAGGCTACCAAAGTTGGGCTGACCGTGTCTCTTGTTACAGTGCCGCTGCAGTAGCTGCAATTTTACCCGGGGCGAATAGCTGGTTTTGGCAACAAAGTGAACTTTTTACCATGGGAAGCAATGACCGCCCATGCTTACGATTTCAATGCGGACGTTCCGATCTACCCTTGCCCCACAAATGCGAAAAGGGAGGAAACAGCGGAATGGCCGCCATCTTCCTCAACAAAACACCTGCACGTCAGAGTTACGCGATCACTATGCGCGGCCAAACCCCGACGCAGCTCCCCACCCGAACATCTCGGCCGCGCTACGCACTCCCCCCACGGGCTCGTCGACTCCTTGCCCTCCTTCTCTCACACCTTTCGGCCTAGGGTTTTCTTTCTCTCCACTTTGGTACGCTGAGTTTTGAACGACGTCCTGCATGGATCCCCACCCATATATTAACTCCGCGCCGCTCACTCGCCACACCTGCTTGTCGGCTTCTTGCCCGATCACCAGTGCCCCTCTAACTTCTTTTAAAATTCACTTCCAAAATGCTTCAGCTAATTTCAGGTGCACCGGTGTTTGAAACAAAGGCTCATTTTGGTAGGCAGTAAAAACGTGGCATAATTATAAGAGAAAGCTTGGTGTACCCCCAAGCCATTGTCTAACGAAAATGTGGCACTGAAGAAATAGCTAAAAAAATAAGTGACACTCCACATGAAACCACTTCCGACACTTGTTGCAGTTTTCTTTTTTTTTGTAAAAAGGGTAATGAAAGCAGATGATGGCAGCTATTCAGCAAGACTAACACCCATACTCAATTAATTTTATTGAGAGCGATATGAAAGAAACGTTTTCCTTGTGTACTTCGTGTCATTTCCATTCCTACGCTCAACATCTCGTCGAATACGCTTCTCGGAGGCCGCTTCCAACATGTGCTGATAGGATTATTTTGCAGCTTGTTTACTTGAGAACCGTTTACGGTGTTTTATATTACTGAAAATTTTCAGTTCTCGGGAGTGAAATATTTTTTTTTTACCTTCGGGTGAACCTATGACCACTCGTGGCTGTTCCGGTGGACACCGCAAACCGGCCGTTGCACCGTAGAAGCAAAACGGTTCTTTTGTAAAGAGGAACAGCTGGAACCGATGCCATCTGCGGATAAAATGGGCTGTTTCCATTTCAATAGCTGCGGATCACAAAAACGGTACCTTATTGCCGGTCGGCGTCCACTATGCACTTGTTGCCACATCTGTGTTTTCCCTTTTTTATTGGTTGTTATTCTTGTTTTTTGTTTTTTAGTGGCCAATTTTGAAATTCATCTTTTGTTCAGCGTCAGTCTAGGCCATTTCATTTCCGGCGCATTCCTGACCTTCATACTACTCCTCGTTTATTAGTCACGCTGATAGATGGAATACGACCTACTAATATTTTAATTTATCATCAGAACAACGCGGACCCAATCAACAGGGATTTCCAAATGTACTTACTTTGGAAGGGCGCATTTCAACGAGAAGCTAGCAGGTAACTTTTTCCATTTTTTTCACGCATTTCGATAAAACAGATGCTTTTCTACAATGCAGCTATTATTGAATGACCAGGGAAAGCCACCGAAAAGTCCCATACACAAATACATACCTTGCGTTGTTCCGGCAGTCCCACGTAGTGAAAAAGACTCAGTTGCCCATTTACGACGAAGGCGGGAAAATATTTAATAATGAAGTCAACATGGCCGTACTTTATAGTTGTAAAAGTTCGCCTCCTTTACCATGACAATCGTTTGAAATATACTTTCAAAATGTGGAAGCTATGTTCACGTGCCACGCGATCCTGATCGGCAAAAAATGGCATTACAATTTAACGGCGTGGAAAAGAAATGCTCAGCCGGCCCAGCGATGCAAAATAGCTGAAAGCTAGTTGTCCAACAATGGTGTAGCGGCGAAGGTGTGCTTCGAGGAATTCGCACACAGAATAGATATACTCAACAACAAACCACTAGAAATATTTGTCGCTCTTTTTTTAATGGTTTCTGAAGCCGACAATAGACGCCTTGAGGGGAAATTAATATGTGACGCTAAATTAATTTACCGCGGAGCGAATGGAAGGAGGTACTTCTCTTTAGTTAATTCTTTTTTTTGTCATTTCTGTGCACGGTGTTCTGCGAAATTCATTCATATTTTGTACCAACAAACGTTAACTCTTATTGCAGGTAGTTTACTCCAAGAAGATTTATGGTTTTTTTTATCTGAATCTGTCGTTGTGTTGTTCCTTCCCGGGGTACTTGTGGCTATTCTTAATACCGCAAACGGACAGAGCAAGCCGACCATAGTTCTGCCGAAGTGAAACGCTTCATTTGTCAAGGCTACCACCTGGAACCCGGGCCATCTGCGGAACACAAGCCGCGGTTTTTATTTCTAGAGCCGCGAACCACGATAGGGTTGGCGATTCGCGTTTCCTTCTCTGCACTTGTTGCCACCTAGCTTCCTCTGTTTATTTATCGTTCTGCTTTCTCTCGCTTTTTCTCGGTGTGGTTTGTTCATTTCGCATTTGGTTCCTTCTCAGTCGTGGCGCCTTTCTGCCGGTCGCCTTCAGCTCCTCCTTGCCCGCACCGTTTATCGGTCCCAGATGGTGTTGTGTATTCCTTGTTCTGAATTCTTGGTCGGAGGCCTTTATGGTACGAAAAGACATAAAAGCGAGCTTGCCGTGTTCTCGTGAGGAGACACACATTTGGTTTCAGTACAGGCGCATTGATAGAATTCACGACTAAAAACCGTTTTAGTGGTTCGTGGGAACAACGCCAAAGCGCTGATAGGCCTTTTACTGAACAGTAATAACTGGGAAGGGCTCGTTATAGTGGGTGTTAGTCAATTTATGTGAGACCGTTCCATTTTTTGTCAAGGCTCAAGAAACTCACTTGAACACACAATTTCCAGTTTTAAATTCAGGGCCGCGGCAGTTGTGTTTTATGATGGCACGCGACGAAGAAAAAAACAATAAAAAGTGGTCCGTTTCTTCTTCTTGTCTCGCAATCTTACTTCAGACCTGCAGCTAAGCCATTGCTGAGCCATTTTCCGAACATCGAAACTACTCTTCAGCCATACCTTCGACGATGCTTCTTACATGATGTTAGATGATCCCATCGATTGCGGCAAATATAGCCCCGCCACCACAGACCAGGGATGAAAGGCCTGATGGATGGGTGAAGAGGAGGGCGGAAAGGTAACAGCGTGCTCATAGTCACTATTCCTTTCCGAGTTAAAAAGTATCGAACACAGGCCGTTAGCATAATATGCAGTCTCGCTTCGTAGTGCAAACCACTTTACGCTGTACACTTTTTTTACCTTTATCTTTCATCGTTTAACTTCCACATTAGCTTCAGTATATGAATCAATGCTACCTGTGCGTTCACGGTGCTTTTCGCATTACCCCACCCTTCCATCCCAGCCTGTACGTTGCAGAAATCCTGTAAAAAACGTTAAAAACTTGTTAGTGACGCTTCGCGAGCAATGGCCACGTTTTAGACACTATGGGCGTGTGATAGTACGTGTTTGGTTCTGTGAGGTCATCCACGCAGTATTTGGGTTCTTTTATTCAACTGATGACCAGATCGCGTATTGGTAATTTTCATTTAGATTAAAGAGCTGACACTGCGAACAACAACATTTCTTAATTTCCTTAACAGATTAAAATCCTTGAATTCGTAGGGCAATATTTTGAGTTCTACCAGCTAAAGTGAACGTAGTTTTTAGCGAGAAATGTGTTTTGCAAAGGGCCGTATCTGTCGTTGCGTCCTCCAGCAGATTTTCCTACGCCACCCGTGCTGACAAACTGTGACAGAGCTGTCTTTAACGAATTGCTATTAGGGTTCACAACAAGACAGTGTGTCAACAAACAAAAAGAATATTGTTTTCTTGAAATGGTCGAGATATATCTGGGGGTACTCTGAGGGCACCTCATGAGAGTTGGGGTTTTGAAAGTAATGATGTCCATTGGAACGCCGCCGCCAGCTCCCCCAAATTTTCCACAGCGAGTAAGTGTGAGTGCTGCTGATATGTGCAGGGGGAAAAGTGTCAGTGCTGGGTGTGCCCCCAAATACCGCCGTCATAGACTACAGCTGCAACTGTCCGCTTCCCCCGGGGCTCTGCGTTGCTTGGCCACGCAGTCATTGACTTCAGTTTTCCTTTAATTGCGACATTCGCGGGGAACGCCTCCTGCTTTGGAATGCGGCTCAAGGAAACGTTGTCGCGTCGAACCTGCCAACAAAACCACTCTCACGTCACTTCAAACTTTTACTCCCGTCCCCCACCCCAATTATCGGTTCGGGCACCACCCAGTTTTATGCAACATTGGTCTAATCAACAGCTCCGAGGCGACACTAAGCACAGGCCTGTGTCACAGACTGGGTTCGTTTTCGTGAACGCCTCAGGGGCTCCAAAACCAACATTGTCGCAGACTAAGACACCGACGAGGTACGACGAGCAAAAATGCACAGAAATAATCCCTCTAAAATAGCACAAACCGGAAGCCGGCTTAAAGCTACGTCGCCTAAGTAGGGTTCCGATGCAACTACTCGAAACATGAAAAAAATAACGCCCGCTTTATATTGAGAATTCGCAGCATCGCAAGGCTACCGGAGGACGACGCCAATGAACTGCACTCACATTGAAGTCATAATATCTGTAAAAAATGACAATTATCCTTGGTCTCCGCAAAACATGAAACTTCCTCAAGCACCTCGCTGATCCGCATTCAGATCGGGTGGCAACAGGTACCAATACGATCACAATTCTGTACGTGTCCGGCGGCGATCAGAGAAACCATTTTGCAGAGTGAACATCGCCCTACCTACGAACGGGTTGAGGTACCACTCACCCTCCTTATTCTGGATCACTCAATACCAAGTTCTACACGTATGTCAATTCATGAACCAAGGGCCACACTTCACAAGTGTTGCAAAGCAAGTGCGGACCCAGGGGCGTTCAAATCACGTATATCATGCTTTTGAACTTGAATGACGTCACCCGAAATTCCTTTAACGAAATTACACAAATATACGAAGGCAAAGAAGCTTCCAACGGACAAAAAGCTGGTCCTGTTTCTTCCGAAACTGATGAAGCGATTGTGCTACGACGGCTCAAACACTTCTTAGAAGTTACTGAGCAGATCACTAACACAATCTCTCCACGTAAGCAACATTAATCTAGCCAAAATAATTAGTCGTTGTAAAATACGGCAATGACAACCAACAAACCGTACTGACATGGGACCTAAAAAAAAGCCTTTGATAATTTCCTGCGCAGAGTGGTGCTCGCGAACCTACCCAAGCACGGGTATGGGGCAGGAGTTGACGTTAACGTCAAGGACTTGGTCGCAAACATAACGGCCCTAATTAAGATCGGAAATAGCGACTTCTGCTAGATGGCTTCAACTATCTCAGCAATGCCCTCAGTTCCAATAATCCAACCGTCCAGTTGGCGGTCATGTGGTCCTGGAAGTCGCCATCTCCCGTCTTTGGGCTCGTTTTCAAAAATAAGGAAGTGACACCATCACAATGCACAGTTATCGTGATCGCTGAAGCATGATAATCGCTCAAGTCGACATGGTGACGAGTAACTGAACTTATTGAGATAGTCCCACGCAGACACGGTAGTCTGAAAGCAGTGTAGGTTATAAGGTTTGTACAGTTTTTGTTATGTCCAGGATAGCCAACAGTACCTCATATACCCATCTCACAAAACGGCAAGCTGAAGATATCAGCCTAATAATTTCAAGATGTTGCAAGCAGGACGTGGTCTTCCACCATGAACCAACCCCGACAGAGTGGAGTAACTAGGCCTTAATAACACACTGGACGAATAAACCCTGTTCATCTCATGGGCCAACTTATACGACTGTGAGAAACCAAGCGGGTGTACACGTACTCTTAGGCCTTGCCCCGCCATCGAACGGTATTACAAGGCCGACGAGAAACATTACTAGACATCATGGCGGTCCCAAATTATAATAGATTGGATTCCAAAAAGTATGCATCCGTGGCAACACGGGAATTGCAGGCCGATGAAATCGGCAATTATACAGGTTGTCTCTCGCTCGGCAACCGAGAAGTGGTCTCTTACACTGATGCTGCCCCTCAACCTATCCGTAGCGCTAACCTTGAACTGCCATGACCGAAGGTTGCCGTGGTGGTCGATGGATGCGGAAACATCTTCTCTGAGGAGACAATCCAGCCATCAGTTTTAGTATTGGAGACCGAGGAATTCGCTATCGCCCTGGCCATCGCGAAAGCTCCGATATCATTACCAACACGCATGCAGTTTCTCACTCTGCAGTGGCGTGCACAAACTTCTGCTCTGGTGTGATATTCAAGAAGGTTTCGGAGATTGTGTTTGCCGCCTCGTCAAAGCACAACCACGCGAGGGAAAGTTTCATGTGATATGGACCCTAGCCCAGTCGGGGAAAGGGAGACAAAAAGATAGGCAATGAAACCACCAGCTCTTTAACACACTTGGTATGCATGCGAAACATAGGTCCGCCGTCTTTCAACGGGAAGAATATCAAAATTTTTCTCCTCATTACCCGCTCCAAAAAAAAATCTGCTTGTTTCCTCTGGCGCAAGCGAGATGAATAAGGGTATACTATGGGTAAACAAAAGGCATCTCCCACGATTCATTCTTATTGGAACAACTCCTCAGCCTATATATATCTCGTCATAATGCAGATAATTCGGTGGCATGCGGAGTGGACAAATGTTGATGGAAGGACAAAGCTCGTTGACAAAAGCATTTACCCCACTGTAAACTCTTTGAGAAAAAGTATCTGAAGAATGGACGTGAAAAGCCCACAGCAAAAGAAACAAAACTTCGAGAAAGGGGCTGTAAAGGGGATTACAAAATTGCAACTTTCTTCTCGTGACCGCTTTTGGGCCCAGTACCAGAAAGACATAGCAGCGCTACGCTCTGAGCCCCCTCTTGAATACAAGTGTTCTTTACAAAGACCAGGTAACGGACGGAGACTTGTTTTTCAGCAGTGACACTCCTTTATCTGTCATTCTTTAACCTGACTTCTACTCCTTCAAAACGACCTAGCTGAAAGAGTACATTGCTAGAACCTCGAGAATTTCCGCGTTATAGATAACCAAGGCAGCTTTTTGCGTTTAAATAGCACGAAAATTTGCAATTCAAAGCTTCTAATAGTGTTTCCAAGTTACCTGAGTTACAGGTAAGTTACTAATGCGACTTATATGTCAAATATGTCCCTTACCACGATAGTCGTAGAGGAAGCGAGAGCAAAGTGTCTCTACGAAAAAATAAAAATGATGCTAGCGAGCTGCTTTCAAACATTTTTGCAATATTTATTCAACGCACTATCGGGCATACGCATCCATCCTAATTAGCCGACCTAACATTGATTATTTCTCTTTCTACTTCGCGCGTGCTTTCTGATCTTGTTATCTGCAATATCAAACTCCTCGTAGTATGCAGCAAAGACATCATTATCATAATTTTGTTGTGAATGCTAGCCTAAAAACTGAATGTAGTTCATGTATAATGGCTCCGGAAAGCCCATCACTATAACATTTACCAAAGCAATATTTGTACGCTTTTTCAAGGTCCAGCTCCGTGAACTTCGCTTACCTTTGTTTTGTCGGTTTCTATCCACAATTCTTCGTGTATTCCACCCGAAAGAACCGAAAGAAATACTGGTTTAGTTCCGGTTCGGGTTCAGAGGAATTAATTTTGTTCCGGTTCAGTACCGGAACAAATAAACCAGGTCCCGAACCGGTTCACGAACCGGTTCGAAAGCTTTGAACCGGTTTGTGAACCGGTTCGGCGTGTTTAATTATCACCGATACAAGAAACAAAATATATGGCAGTTTAGTGCCACCGGATAAATGCAAACACGAATAAAAATACTGTTTTTTTAATGGCAGTGGTTCAGTTCTTTGGGCAACTTGCAACAATTTGGCCTGATATAAGGCAAAATAGATAAAGTAGTTATTCTTTCTAGTCCAGCCCTCATGTCACCCTATACAAAGTTTAGTTTAAGGTGGTTTCACACGAGGCTGAACAGGTGGGAGCTGCCTACATTTCTAATTCGAACGAAAACTGCATGTGCAGCTTCTTGTGCAAAAATTATAAGATAACTGAATTTTCAGTAAAAAAAGTTTCCGCTTCTTTATAATAGCCATGAATGCGGCCATGGACCTATTGGAATGGAACTATTATCGCAACATTTGAAATATTAGCCTGCGCAAAACAAGCTACTGCAGCTATTACCGCAGATTTTTTTTCTGTCAAGACATTGCACATATATAATTGAGCTAACATTTTTATGGCTTGCAGTATGATTTTTTAATAAAATTACAAACTTGCCACGTTTTGGAAAATAACCAATATGTCGGTCCTGTTTTTCTCCATTAGATACTTTAGGAAGTTCAATTTTTCTGTGTTATTCCTCCACCAATCTTTTTTGTGTGTGCCGACTTAAGTTCACGTAGAAAAAACGGTTTAATTTCAGTAATTCACTTCAGTGCAGGTAAGTGGAGCATTTTGATTTAATTTCAAAACCAATATAAAAAGGCTACCTCGGATTTCTTTCTTAAACTATCGCGAATCGATGCCAAGGTTTTTGTTACCACACGTTTCTGAAACACGTTGCATCATTTGATTACTTTTGTAGCTACATTGCGCGAAGTTTTACTTCGTTAGCTATAATCCTGTGATATATCATAGCGATTTGTAACAAACTTTTGACGTCAACGTAAGACGACAAATATGTGGTGCAATCTTGTCTGCTCTACGCGTCCCGAGGAATAAACGCTATACCAGGCACGACGGCGTTCGCTGCCTTCGCAGGGATCAGTAGTTTGTTGTGTGAAAAGTTGGACAAATAAAGGGGCGCCTGGAGAAAAGTACCTCCTGGTACCTCTTGGTGTTGTGCTTATTCAGTTGTTGAATGCAACGGAAAAGGGCACAAATATTTCGTGTATTAACTCTGCACGGATTAATGTAAGAGCAATGTATGGGCGTTTCTCGTGGTTTTCCCACCGAAACACTTTTGTAGAAAAAATTCGGCGTATTTGATGCTAAACCTATGTCTGTGCTATCAGGTGCACCGTACATTTCCAGGCAGCAGAAATAGTTTGACCACATGAAAATTTGCAGCAAGCGGCCAAATAACGACACATATACATTGTGGTTTTTTGTCTACATCACAAATATGGTCGCCGGGGGCGTTGATCGACATGCATCATTGCCAGCGAATTAGCAAATATACGTCTGTTGTAGATACCACTTCTAGAGTATTTGCATTTTGCAGGTGCACAACCCTTTCAACATAATTATGAAAGGCAACAAGGAGGCCCGTTTATGGTGTGGGCCTTCGCCGTTGCCGTGCGCAGCAACCTTGCGGCCTGATTTCTGCTGTCCAGCCATGCCTCAACCCGTTCACAAGACGCCGGCGAAGCAGTCTCAGTCGTGACCGCTCAGTTGCTGCAATTTTGGGAACGAACCCGACGACCTGGTTTCTTCAAGCAGAGGCGCAATTCCAGCGGGCTCGGATCGCCTTCTAAGAAACTAAATTTCTTTATGTCGTTGGAGCCCTTACACCTACAGCCGCAGAGGAGATCGCCGACATCCTCGGTTCGTTTCACCACAACCGCAGCAGTGCGTTAAGACCAGCTCAAGGCTGCCCTCCTGGGGCGCACAGCTGATTCGTAACGCAGGCGCATCCAGCAGGTCCTCATGTCAGATGAGCTCGGTGACCGCAGGCCAAGCCAGCTGCTACGGCGCATGAAGCAACTTCTTGGCACGCATTCCCACGCCATGGATGACGCACTGCTGCATAAACTTTTAAAGCAAATCTTTCTACCTCTACCAGCTAACGGTTCTTTCGCGCCATGTGGGACAATAAACTGACAACGCGGCGGAAGGGGCGGCAGGGTGGCAGGGCGAAGAGTTTTACTCACGGAGCACACTATATGGCGCGGCGACTCTACCCAGCGTTCCCCCTGCGGAAGCGCCTGCTCGCCGGCGGCGGCATCGGCGGTACGGATTTGTCGTCTGCTTTAGCGATGGTTGTTTTGGGCTGTTTTGACGCAGCTTCGCGTTTATTGCGCGCTTTCATCGCAGGGCTTGATTAACTTGTTCGACAGCACCTCCTGAGTTACCCCAACCCGACGAGATTAGGTGGTCGTACGGCAAAGATACGTTAATAATTGTTTGCAGGGCGGGAAAACAAAACGTAGAAACAACATACAGAGACATCTGGCCGCTAAGAGAAACGCTACCTGTTCCGCCCTGCTTGCCACGAATGCGACTCACTTTGCTAAATTGGTGAATATCAATTCGGTTGTATTTTAAGAGGTATTACAAAAGGCAAAAGAAGGAACTGGTTCTCATAAATTAGCGATTATAGAACTTTCCTCAGCCTTTCTTCCAATTCTCAAATTACTGAACGAACTAGTTCAATTCGGTATAAGTGGGAATCACTAAGCTCACATGCCGAATTGCTTCGGTGTCAGCGCTGTTGCCGCGCGGTGGTGTAGCTCCAAGATAGTACACCAGGATGGCTAGGTTCCACTGTCTCACCCTTCCAAAGACGCTCCTCTTTCTCCCGACTCGCTGCAGGGCTCCAGCGGCAGCGTCCGCCGCTCTAGCCCGACAGTGCCCGGTGCTGCTGCTGCGTTCGGAACGCCGCCCACGCGCATTCCAAACTAACGGCTGGCAGAACCTCTCCTGTCACTTTGTAGAACCACGTGTGTGAATTCAAGTGACGTCGCATGGGCAATTGATGTGAGTGTCGTTAAAAGCATGCTTTCGAGCAACCTTCACAGCGTGGATTGGAGCCATTTTTTTTCTTCCATACAATGTTCAGATTGTCCTTTACCCTGCCGACGAACGGTCGCCCTTTCCTAGGCTACTTTCTTTCGCCCCGACATAGCACCCTACACTCCTATGCAGTCGAAGCGAAGGAAGGGCAGAGAGAGAGATAGCTTTTAGGTGGGCTGGAGTCGATGGTTTATATCGCCTGCAGGGGGCCGGAACTCTGTCGGGTCCCGGATTTCTTTCGCTTAGCCTTGCACCCTGAAAATGCGACCAGCAGCATCATACCATTGTGGCATTCTTGGGCGTACCTATCCCCAAGTTGCGGCACTTAAAAGAGGGTTGATGGTACTGTTTGCGTGAGAGGTCACAAAGTTTATCTTGCGTAAAGAAAGAAAAGCTGCGAAAGGCATTGACTACGCTTTCTCAACCACGGCTGGTCGAACCGTTTCGGTGTGAACCGAAAGCCGTTATTTATTTTTTTATCCAGTTCCGGTTCGGGTTCACCGGGATCAAAAACTAACGGTTCGGCTTCGGGTTCAGCTCCGCAAAAAATACCGGTTCTGTTCCGGTTTTCGGTTCGGTTCGGTTCTGCTTCCACACCCTGGTTCTACCCGATGTCCTATTTTGATGTATTTGGGACGCAAAAGACTGTCAACGTCGCTCTTCCGTATATGCGATGTTATGGTCTTGCCAGTGGCGATTAGGGGGGTTTGGCAGCACAATCAATTTTTGGTAAGGCAAGCAATGACGCCCATGCATATCATACAAGGGAGGCCGTTCTTATGTACCCTTGCTAACAAAAAAAAATCCGCCACCTTTGCCATTGAGAGGGGAAACTGCAAACAGCGCAGCTTGTCGCCGTCTCCCTGAACTAGGAAAACATCTTTACGTTGCAGCCTGCGTCACCGCTGGCGTTGCCAATACCTGAGTCGTGCCTCCATAGTCTGCGCTACGACGAGCACTTCTCACACTTCCTCGTCGGCTTCTTGCTTCCTCGCACTTCTCCTCACCCTTCTTGGCATAGGCCTTTTTCTCCTTTCGACTTTGCTGCGCAGATTTTCGAGGAACGCCTGGGACAGCGGGATCTCCAGTTTAACAGCTCCGCAGTTAATAGAGTGTTTAGAAAGGGCGCAGCAGGGTGGCTAGGTACTCTCCCTGTTACAAGCCGACGATACATGGCAGATAGCGATCGCACCTCCAAGGAGGTGCATAATGTGGCTTTATGATCGCAGGCGCAGCAGAGGGATCCTAATATACACGCATCGTAGAACGTGTTGGAATTCGCCTAGAGAAATAGCTAAGCCCATGAATATGTCTCTGCAAGCGGCTGTTTGATTACAGAAATGTAGGTCGTTTTTTCTGGCAGCCTTCCATTTTTCGTTGTTAAAGCGACCACCCCTTCCAAACAAAATACCGCTCACACCCGCATCTGTCATGATGTCATTAATCGCGGTGGCGTCTTGAAAGACTGCGTATTACCTCAGAATATCCACCGTTCGAACTTAGTCTCTATTGCCTAAGCCCGCGTTTTCTCTTTCATCGTGTTTCCTAAGGCGACCTTTGAGCACGCGAAAGATTCCTGGTGTATTTGAAGCCTGTTATATTTCTAATTTGCAGCCGAACGACAGCGGCATGAGTCATACTTGCCCAGCGGAGAATAACGCTACGAAGGACACCAAAAATAGGGAGGGAACTCAGTTGCCACTGCTTTTAGAACCCTACAGAAGTGTTGACTCAACTATTTTACTGCTTTATTCTCCACGTTATCTTGAATTTTGGCCCCACGAGGAAGTTAGCGCAAACCAACCCGCCAATTTATTTGTTGCCCATCTGTTCAAATTGACAGAGAGTTTCCTAAGCCCTCATTCATTTATGCCAGCTTGTTGTTTGATTTTCCGTTCGTAGTTGTGATTTTCCCTAAATTATCTTCTTAATGTAATTATACTCTCGTGGTGACTCCAGTATTTCCCCATGTCAAAAGAAGGTCACCTGAAACAATACGATGAGACCGTCACGTTATACGTTAACAAGGTACCGTGTATTGTCTCTTCTCTTCTGATGAACGGACTCTCCCTGTTTTATAAATCATGTACCAGGTGCACTGCCTCACTGTATAAAGGGGACTTTGCATTTTTTAAAGCATGATCTTTCTTAGTGGCACGGATGGCGCCTGTGAGAAAAGTAATGCGTTTCACCATAGACTCGTCGGTCGACAGGAGAGCTGTCATAAAATCTTAGCTGACGCACTGCGCGCACTTAAAACGGGCTTTCATTGTGTCAAAACGGTGACTCTTAAATCGCGAGAAAGGAAGGGTTCTAGATAAGATAACAAGTGCATCGATCATAGAAGATGGACGATATGTTTTATGCCATAAATGACGTATCGGAATACATTTACATTGATCGTAGATGCGTTTCCTTAATCGCGAAAGTCTTCGCATTGTTACATTCTTCATTTCTCATTTGGGTCTTTGAAGGTTTTACGATTGATTGGAGGCACTAACAGCGAAGGTTGGACGGACTTTTAGCGAAGGTTATTACGCATATTCGACGCAGTATTGATGTGATAAAGCGTTCGCTCTTCTCTCAAATTTTTCTAGGATTGGATGGCAAAGGCATTTTTATTTGTATCACGTTGGTTTCACCAAGGTTAGCCTCTTCAATGATTCTACTAGGAATAAAAGCGAAAATGCACGGCATACCTAAGTCTGAACTTTTCATCTACACCACTCAATGTGATTCGGTAGCGTTCGCAAATAGCGTTTGGCCAGTGAGCGGGCGTTGCTTCACCGAATAGATGCTCTTAAAAGCAAGTATTCTATGTTTGTAATGCTAACAAGTGGAATTCCTGTATTCCTCACAGGCTTGATAAACCAAATAGGCACTATCTTTATACGAATAATGGAAAAAGCTTTAGACCTCCCGTATTTTTCACATTTACTTACTGGCTGAATCGTAGAGATATCGGGCGGCTAGTTGCTTTCTCGTATCACAACAAACGCTTTTCCGCCATTACCACTTGATCTTTATGTATAGACGAGACAATAATTTTGTCAGCAAACCGTACATTACTATTTTTTTCCGACAAGTACCTTTATCTTCGAACAGCAGTAGCCCCCAAACGTTTTTATCGTTTGTTTAGATTTTCTTTGCACCACGAAATGAATTTGTTATGCCTTGCATTTGAATTTGATTCTATTCTTCTGCTGTGTAATACAATATTCCTCCTCTTGTGTAGTAGTGTTTGAGTACAGGGGTTATAAAATGTGCATGCACCACTGCAATCCAGCCAGCAACAACAAAACGCAAACCCAGGTCCGAAAGCCGTAGGTTTTCTCGGTTGTGTTTGAGGCACTTCCCACACAAACAGGAACTAACCCCTGATCTGGAATCCTTTCTTCTACGCACTTCTCCGGTTACCGCGGCGTTCCCGCAAAAATCGCTTGCTATGTCAAATTTCTGCGCATCTTCACCGCTCCTTTCATCGACGGTGGCATGGGGATCGCTTTCCGGCACTTGCCCTTCCGCGCATCAGCTCCTTCGTTGGCTCTCCTTGAGCTGCGCATGCGTGCTCTCTGCTTCCTCCACATCTCCCTTCTCTTCACCCTTTCGCTTCCCGTCTCTTTCTCCAGCTGCCCGGTGCCGCCACCCGTTACTCGCATTCGCAGCGTCCAGTGCTCTCCCGATCCGGAGCTTCGTCGCTTCACTCGTCTGTCGTCTGCTCCCGTCTTCTGTGTGCTGCCGTCTGAGCGCTCCTCGTTATTTTTCTCGTGCATTTGCCTGCCTGGTGGCGTGCATTTATGCCGCTTATGTGGAACCATGTCGTGTCGTGACTGCTCGCCTGAATTACCGCTGACTTTCTGGAGTTGTGAGCAGCGCTGACGCAGCAGGAAAAGAAAACTTGTCGCAACGCGTGCGTTCCAACTTGTTCTACGTGAGAACGATGTGGTGAGATTTCATCATGTTTCCTGGTATGCCCAAAGGTGGGTGAGTGTTGATCCATGAGCGGAACGCCTAAACTAAAGAGTGCCTCCTCTGACACTTAGGTTAGCAAAAGAAATATCAAAACGCGCCTTATCTTGCCACAAGCCTCTAACAAGTGCGTATATGAGCTCCTGCATATTGTTAGCGCATAGCTGAACTCACTGGCCATGACCCGCAGACTTGCGTATAGTAATGCGGGCATTGAATGGTAACTTCTAGTTCGAGCTGACAAGGGCTGGCAAGTTTCACCTGCATCTGTTGCTGTAAAGAACAGGTGGTCCGCGTAGTGCGCGCCTCCCAAGTATCGTGTTTTGTGACTCCTGTTGTGAATGAAGGCGATAATTCCACAGTTTGAAATGACCCACGGAGATCATTTTCATACCTATTGCATCTGCCTCACCTGGTGCATAACCATCGACATCAACGGGATCTCCTCCTCGTGAAGTGCGGCAGCTTCTTTTCGATGCGACTTTTTAATGATGCCTACTGAACTTTATTGAATTCTGTGGGCACTTCTCAATCATTACTGGCTGCATTGCAGCGACTTCTGTTTCGTGGACCAGCGTAGAAATCCAAACTGTGACCGAATGCCCCTTCCTTTACCTGTGCAAGTACCGACCAGCCCTCCCGCTGCACCAGCAAGTTCCGGGCGTTTTCTATTTGTGCGTGTACCCGAGCAAGACAAACGTATGACGGATTCCTATCTCTTGCTTCTGTGAGCGACCGACGTACTTGCACTGGAAGCCTCGTGTGGGGTGTTTGTCGCCGACAGCAGGCTGTATTATCCTTAAGTGTGGTGAAAGATTCGACGATCGCAACCGCCGTACGGTAACAATAGCTTTCAGTTTTGTGCTTTGCCTGTGCTCGCTGTTTTGAACAACTGAAGAGAATTTTTTGTGCGTGTGGGTGTGACCCTGTGCGAAACGCCAAGTTCGGATACTTTCTGAAAAGCAACAAGGAATAGTCAGGAGCGATGTCTGCACCCCTGCAAATAACATCGATGTTTAGGATCATCTGGATTCTTACCATGGCCACGACCTTCATCGACGTAAAAGGTAAGGTGCGGCCTCTAATGTAGATGCAACATGTAGCTGGTTATCGATAGGAATTAACAAAATGAATAGCCAACATTCCCGTTACCACACAAAAATGGTAGGCCACCTTTTTTGTTAACAAATTGCGATGTAACCCAGAAGCGCTGGATACACACCCTTCATCACTGAGAAGTAAGCACGATCTGAAACACGGGCAAGGAGGGAATACGACACCGGTGCATGCTATCAAATGAAACTTTTAATTGACAAGAACTCATTTACTCCTAGGTAGGGCCAAACTATAACACGCATGTACCCGCTGCAGATGCGCAAAGGTCGCAAAACCAAACCGATCAAAACACCCAATTTCTATCCTCTTTTCTTAAAAAGTGACAATTGCTTGTGAGAAAAACGGACAGGAAAGTGGTTCTAACATTCCCTACATTTTATCGGAATGTGAAACGCTTCGCAAATTCCCTGGTTGAACGTTCGGGGTGCTTAAACAGAACTTCCGTGTCTTAAAACCGCGGTTCACAAACGAAAGAAGCACAGTTCAGAGCCAAGTGGCTGTGAGCCCTTCCCTAAAGGAATTGTGATGCCCCCTTGATGGACGTGGGCAGGGCATGTAATGTGAAGGCAAGATAACCGTTGGTCATTGAGGGTAACAGAGTGGATCCCTAGAGAAGGCAAGCATGGCCGAGGGCGGCAGAAAGTTAGATGGGCAGATGAGATCAAGTAGTTTGTAGGGATAAATTGGTCGCAGTTAGCACAGGACCGGGTAATTGGAGAATAATGGGAGAGGCCTCTGCCCTGCAGTGGGCGTAGATAGCTGATGATGATATGATTATGATGTATGCCCCCTTAGTCGTAGATGGATACCGCGGCCAGTTTGGCCCACATACAGCCCCTCACTGCACATGCCATGCAGTACACAACGCTTGTTTATTAGCTTGGAACAAACCGTAATCTGTAAAATTCTATACAACATTGTGCCTAAATGTACCACCGGTCGTCCTGCCTGTTGCTATAACAATGGAGCATAAACTACTGAGTGTAATCTTTGCAGAAACCAAACCATCTTTATCTCGAATCTATCAGCAGCCTTTCTAAAGCGATGCGACAGCGCATGCACACAAGGTATCACCGCCACTTTATGCTTTTTTTCTACATTTGGCTTGGGAAGAACGATCCTTTTTATTTTTTTGACAAGACTCTAAAGACGGATCGCCACACAGAAGCACGATAGCCGGAATCTTTCAGCCGAATTATTTAGCCAAGAAAACTTAGCTGCGGTGAATTGTTTCACATAATTTCTTGGTATCGAATATGAGGATCGTCATGGCTATTCTTTTTAATACCATCCTTCAGTGAAAAAAAAACTCAAATTCAGCAGCGGCTTGCTCGATTGCGCTGCATACATGCAGTACACCTCTTGGGCAGAAAAATGCACGTTACGGTGGGACCGGTTAAGACAATTTCGAATATCTTCCCCTGGCCTTAGAAAATCAAGAACAATAGATTCAAAAGAATCCACCTGAATGCTGCACCCCGGGACCAAACAACAGTTAAGACAGCGAACATTGCTGATGGTCAATGCACTGCAAACCGTGCAGGCAACCTTGCTCATAAAAATATTGCTTAAGACGAAGAAACTTTCAAAGCAATGTACACTATCAATTTTGTACGCAATACCCTTCTTTAAAGCATTCCACAGTACTCCTGAGGTAGAATGTAAGCATCTATAAGAACAGCTCCCCCAGTTTCGTCTGCCTGATTTATTACCCGAGAGGCAGCTACTAGTGTGTTAGTAATTTTACAGGTCTTAAACAACAAATCACCAATCTCATCTTGTATGAGCATTCAAAAATACTATCAGCTTAACCCGTGGCAAACGCACCAAATTCAAATTAGTGATACGAATGCATACACTCACAGACCTTCAGCGCTGGGTTGTTCTCTTCTCTTGCTTCCTTTTGTATACGCTGCTTGTATACGTTGCTTGTATATAAGGCTTTACTTTCACACATGTCTGGTAAACAACGTTTGGCAGCTCTATACTCAGAAGGGCCCCACAAGAAACGTGTTGCGTGCCTATGACCTCTAACAGCTGACGGCAGTTTTACAACCCCCACTGATACTAAACTACCTACCACCTTTACATTGGAGGAAATGAGTGGTGCGAACACGAAAATTAACCGCCTGGCCCCACACACAGCGTTCGGCGACCGCGCGTCCGCTTGATTACTCTGCACTTAAACAACAGCACTCCTACTTTAGAGGTCTCGCAAAATACAGTTATCTAAATTTGAGAAAAAAACTACTACCTTAAAATATGTTTGATATTTTGTTGTTTCTTAACAGATTCCGAAAGTGTCAAGTGCATACCATACCACGCGGGTGTCAGCCCTTTACATCGTTAAAGGGACCCTGCAACACTTTGTGTAGTGCAAGTAAACCTGCGCGACGCTTAGATTCCATTGCCAGGAATACCTGAGCCAAATATTACACGTGCACGTGAAGCGGTGAGCGCGCAAATAGCTGTGAATGACGCGGAAAAACCCACCGCACTCTCTCCAGTTCTCCTCATTATGCACCCCTGGCATGGCCTATACGACGTCATTTGGGCCATGGCTGTCCGATCAGCTGTCACTGGTCAATATCGCGGCTACTTTCTCCCATTTCCTGTGACGATCCGCTGCCGTCGGCGCTGTGCGCGAACCTCTTCTATGCCTGAACCTGTAGGCATAGTTTTGCCGTTTCTTTTGTGTTTTTAGTGTGCGCGGAGATTGAGTAATGAGCTTAATACTTCCCTTGCAACCAGAACACTCGACAACAAACGTATTGCTTCAAAGACGCTCTACCAGCCCGAGCGCGCGCTTGCGAGCAGGCAGCCATGCCTGCCTTTTTGTGGCACCTAACCGGAAATAGACCACTCCACGTTTCGGAGAAAAGGGGAAACTCCCTCGCATGTCATATTTGGAAGGCCGCCGGAGAAGACGCCGCGAACCGCCCCCCTCTCCAGGAGAGAGCGCGCAGCTTTCGTCGCAGTTGTCCGCGGTCGAGTTGAGAGGGAACAATTATGGCGCGATTTTCTTCGCGCGTAGTTTCGGTTACAGTGAACGGATTTTCATAATTTTAGCGGGAGGAGATTGATGGGACGATAGACCTTACCGTAAAATACATTCGGAGTAGTCAACGGTAAGTTTTGTCGGGTCCCTTTAACTTCGCTGAGCTGTGCAGTGGGCCTGGCCTAGGAGTGCCAGCCTTCATAAAGCAGTAGATGTTTTCATTGTAGGATTTTGACTTGCCGACGCAAAGCAGTCGATAAGGCGCGCCGTAGGGGAGAGCTCGGGATTAATTTCGACCAACTGGGGATTTTTATCGTGTCCCGGATTCTCGTACAGCACGGCGTTTTGCCTTTTTGCCACCATCAGGAAAAGCAGTCCGCCGAGGACGGCAGTCGATCCCGCGTCCTCGGTTTCAGCAGCACAACGCCTTATCCACTGAGCCACCGCGGCGGGTCGTAAAGAAGTAGGATTCTGTAATGAGAGAGAAGAGGTAAAACATGCAATGGAACTTATTTTCAGCACTTCCGATCACTCACCGCAGCCGTGGCACTCTGCGGGAGACACGAAAAGCCCTGACCTAGCTACAGAACCACGCCACCCAGTGGTGCCCTTTTCATACGGTCCCCGAGCATGACGGTGGCGGCCACAGAAGCTCAGTGGCGCCAACTTGCCTGCAAGTGAATATGCATGGACTTCATATCACAGAGGTGTCTTTTGAAGGAACTCTATCCTGATTTACACTTGACCTCGGGAAATGCGAGTACCCATCCTCCCAAAAGATTCCCAAGCCGAAAGGCGTATGCTTCCTTCCATAGCCATGAGAGGTTGGATGCCCAGAGCGAAACGTGCATTGAAGAGGCTCGAGTCCGAAGCAACGGTAGCCGAAGTGCACGGTCACTCCACCGCCTTTGATTGATAGAGGGTGTGGGTCACCCACGGCACTCGTTTCCGTCCAGCCGCTGTAGGACCATCTATCTTGTTCTTCACTGCTGCTTGGACAGATTTTTTTATAACGCTCGATTCGCACAGCTCCCCTTCTATTCATGGTTATTCTCAACAGTTTAGGCAAAAAAAGAAAGAGAGGCGATGCACAAAGGCGATTGGAAATACCATCCCTTTAGAATTATGACGAGGCATTGGTCAAGAGAAAGTATAGTGTGCCGGCGCTTCATTCCGCAATCCGCAAAACAAAAGAAAAAAACTTCCTCTCTTTATCCAAAGACCTTCGTTTCAGCAATATAACGTCGGTTGCTTGCTGCGCGCCAAATAATCCTGGATGACTGCCTGAACAGACCATGCTCCGAAGGTGTCCCTGGATTCCGACACTGAGATCACAACACTCGATCCTTTTGCCTTCTCTCCAACCCGGCCGCCTTATTTCAAGATCACTTTTCGTATACCTCGCATGCTATATATTGTTATTTTTGCGCTCGTCTGCCCTTTTTCGGCTTTCGGCTTTGTTTGTAACGCTAAAGTCTCCTTACGTTCGGATTCTCACGACCAAATTCGCGGTGTATCAACCTGACTGAAGGATTCTCGTCAAAGCGAAGCCGTTGATGGCGCTTTCACCAGAGTCTTTCCGGTTCGTCGTTTGGCGGCGTACAAAAACGTTCGCTCCTCTATCGTACTAACCCTAGTGAAGGCTTTATAAAACAATTTCAATCGTTGCTGAGGGTTGTTGTGGCTCCTCTGCTCAACAAGCTAGTTAGCCGGAATGACGTCGATGAGATGGGTTACCGTCTCTCGATTCGACGAGCCAGCGACTGTCTTGAAATATCCGAACGTCTGGATTAGGGTCTAAAGCACTCCGCTGCTGATCATATTAGGCGGGTTCGATTCCGGCTGTGGAAGGTGTGTTTCCAGAGGAGGCAAAATACGAAATAACTAAGTGCGGACGACTGCGTCAGTCCTGGCAAAACAGAGACGAAAAATTGCGAAAAAGTCAATTGCGGGAGCCCCCATTTCTAGCCAGAACTTCGGCCTCAATGCTTCCCGCAATTTCGAGGCCGTGACCATTCACCGTGCGACCGATTTGCAAACAAAATTACGAAGCTTTAGCATTTTCGATGTAGCTTGTGGCCGGCGATAGTGCCCAGGACGTCAAAGCTCAACGATATAGCAGGGAAGCGATATAAAATTAGGAAGGCATTCACGAAAATGCTGTCATTCATTGACAACCGTCGAGCTGAGCCGGAGTTAAAATTTAGTGACGTTGACTGCAATTGCAGCAAATCTTTATCGCCATACGCAAGGCCTTGGCCGGCCGGAAAATATTCTTGTAATTCTCTGTAACCTTACCGAAGGCCCCTAGCATGAAGACAGTAAGTACTCAAAGGAAAACCTATATATGTGAAACTTGATTTCCGCTGGAGAGCTGCCAACAAAGGAAAAACGGACACGCACATGCTACAGGGGACAAGGACCAAAAGGAGACACGTATATGAGCACGCACAAAACAAAACAAGCAACCGGTTGCGCCAAACCTCGCCGGATGTAGTGTCAGCGACGGTTGCCATTGCCGTTTTCGGCTCACGTCCCCCCTGACCTCGTGCTGCTTGACTGGGCCCACGTAGGAGCTCAAGACAAAAGAAAGCGACGTGTTTATCCCTCGCCTTAGCTGCCGGCTTTCGCCGTTTGCTCTTACCCACTTTCCGGCCTTTTGTGATATAGGAAAGGCCGTCATTCTTTCAAGTTCAAGGCACTTCGTGATCAGGTTTTGTTTCCATTTAACGTTCTACCTTCTATATGTTCTTCTTTTATTTATTCGTTATTTCTTTCATGAAGCGATCCTACTACTATCATGCCAGATTCTCGAGGTATCAGCCCGGTCTGCCGCGTTTCTCAACCATCCTGAGCTATTCTGGAAGCAACAAGCATCGTAGACAGCGCCACTTTGTCCGCAATGCCGGCTGACAAATGGCCACTAGCAACGTTAACCGCTTCCTTAATCAAACGACTCATGGAAACCCTATCCGTGACAGACGATTCAAACCCATTTCCTGAAAGCTTTTCCTCCAGCCCACCCGTACTAAGAGCGTCGGCGACTACTACATGCTTCCTCGTTCGTTCCAAGTCCTTCCACCATTTTCTTCTCGTTAGGGGCCTTTTACTTAGTCTTAGAATCGTGCTAGGAACCGTAGTGCTTACAAATCCTTCGGTTTTTGGTTTTCTTAGTCTTGTTGTTCTTCGTTTATTTGCCCGTTTTTTTTTTTCAATCTTTGCTGCTTTCCGCCCTGTTTCTCATGATAAATGACGTACCATTTTTTAAATAGAGGAAACGCGTATACTCCCTAACCTAAATCGTTCCCCATTTCACGTTTCTTTTCCACTCACGCAATTACCTGCCTTGTCGATGCGCTACTTCTTCGATCGTCTCTCAGTCGGAAAACCCGCCCGGTTTTCGCAGTATACATACCTGAGTTTTTTTTTTTCGGGGAACATCGTCTAACGTCTACCGGCTCCTTCTTTTCTCATAAAGGTTTTTTGTAGTCTTCTACTGACATACTTCCCAATATACCGAGACACCTCTCCCGCAATGATTCAGGTGAAACGGCTGTCTGTCATTTCGGTTTCGCGGTTTGTTTATTTTGCAGGCGTGGATAGATTCGGCTGGTTATTTGTGCTGATACAATTTGTTGTAGGCGGAGTTAAGGAGGCACGGCCAGAGAATCGCGTGTTCGAAGCTGAGAAAATACCAAATGGAAGAGTAGAAAGTGATGGTAAGTTCGCTGCTAATCGGACGAATTCTCAGTGTGACCGCGGAAAAGGCAAGTAAGAAGTGTTGTTTCGTCTACCTGAATGGCTTTTTCAATATGGATGCCCGACTTCAAATTTCCAACTTTATTATTTCAATTTACTATTTTCCGGTCCATCTTGCACTCTTCAGTTATCGTAGTTGTTGACGCAGCAAGTTTGAGAAGAGAGTTAAATCTCCATGCGGAGAAATTGACTCGCTCCACCTGTTATGCATTACACAACTATAGGCCGACGTCCGAACTTCAAACCAGCCGTCGTTTCCTTCGGCTATGTAATCCGTCGTTGTGATGTCTGGGTGCCGGCTTTTATATTATACCACGTTTCAGCAAACAAACGCAAAGTGAAAGGGGTATCAATGAATGGTAGCATAAAAGTTCCAGGTGTCGTCGAATGCAGACTTACTTTTGGACGTGTTAGTACGAGCACAGGTTACTCTATACCTGTAGTAGATCTCCGGGATCCTTTTAGCAAATAGTTTTTGGGCTAACCAACAGTAACTTTGTATATATATCAGCGAGCACCCCACGATTCAAGTTCGTTTTAAAAGAAGTCCGCTTTTCTGGAAAATGTTTCTGTTTAGTGTGTAATCTCTGGGGGCTTTTTGTGCACTCTCAAGATAATATTAACCTAGCGATTGAACTATTCGTTGCCACTCTCACTTTTCAGGGTTTGACCACCTTCAATTTGTTTGTAGAAAAAAACACTCCAGTATTTTCCTTTTTTTCTTTCTATCTACGCTAACATAGCTTCATATTGTTATAGAAACATAGAATAAATTCGATTGTCACTGTATGTGAGAATTTTAATTTTAATAAATCGACTAACGATTGTTGCCAACAAAGTTATGTTCACATTTTATGGAAAATTATTGTAAAAACTTTCCACAGATTTGCTCCACTCACCCCACACAATAAGAGCAGACTCCACTTCAATAATAATCATGCTACCTTGGCACACGCTTAGCAAATTTCATGTGCTTACACACGCTTTTGTTGAGGTAATTCAAGAATAAGTTTGTTCAACTATTCCTCCATCGCAAGAGGTATGTTTTATAGTATTCATACACCTGCTGCATTCACGTCGACCCGTGTACAACTTCCACCAATTGTATTTTATGGCATTTTAGTGCTAGAATTTCATTCATTCATTCAGTCATTCCTTAATTGTTGCACATTCCTTACCAGGTTTCTCGGTGACTCATTCTCCCAGTCAAAAATATTTCGGTTGATTTTTATAGTCCTTGCTGCACCCTTATAACGCGATTTACGCATTTCTGAAGGTAGCGCAATTTATAATTTGCGGATTTCTTGTAATGGGTGACATTACTTGCCGAGTACCCGCACAGCCAGGACCGTGTGCACCCTACATTTCCCCAAAAATGCAGATTTGGCGGAAGTAACACTTTTCTGATCGTTATAATAGATTGGATGGGGATAACAGGTGTGACAGAATTTTGAGAAACCTAAAGGTAAGAAAAACCGAAAAAATAGCAAGAATGGCGAACAGGGTAACGCCCTACCTTTTCTACAAAAGAAAGATTTGCCGGGAGTAACACCCTTAATCATTATTTAGCGTAATTGGAGATACTAGGTCGATGACAATTTTGAAAAACCAGAAAATACCAGAAGCAGAAAGATAGAAGAAATTGGGAAAATGGCGTACCGCGTACCATCCTGCACTTCGATAAAAATGCAGATGTGGCGGAAGTAACACTTTCAATCGTTATAATAGCGTAAATGGAGATCATTGGTCGGACAGAATTATGAAAACAGAAAATAAAAAAAAATAAAGAAATTGAAGGTAGCGTGAATTGAAGGTTAGCGTGAATATTGAAGGTAGAATAAGACGTGAAGGTAGCGAAGCTGTATGCAGCCTTTGCGAGTATCACGACGGTTTAAGTCATCCACGACTGCAGCCGATCTGCTCCTTCTTCGCAGCCGAAATGACCTTTACTCCATCTTTGTTCCTATAACGGCGAAGGCGAAGCAAACCGAAGAAGCAGAACGAACGAACGGTTGCCGAGCCCTAGGCGCATGCAGGTGCAACGTGTACCCTAATATATATTCTGTGTCGTGCAGGTGGCGTGATTTATCTGCCCATAGTCACAGCCGAGATGAGGAAGCCGTTGACTCTCGGGTACTCACTCGCGGTCTTAGCCGAGTGATATGACGACTGACTCTCCGTTGTTCTACGATACAGAGGTTTGAATCCTGCCGGTGCCGGTGACTTCTATTCTATATACTGTCATACGAAGTTTTGTGAAACGCCGGAATCAACGAATCACTAAACAGCTTTACTGTTAAAAAATATCGAAAAATGGCGAACCGTGTAACCCTCTCAGTTTACTGAAAAATGCGTATTCAGCGTAAGTAACACCTTTAACCGGGGTAATCGCGTAGGTGGGGATGATTTTTAGCGCAGAATTTAAAAAAGCAAAAATTAAACTGTAAAGAACTCACACTGCACACAAAAGACATTAGAATGCTACGCATTCGTAGACAATTCTCTGAATTCCCGCCGATTTTTTTTCTCTCCGCGATATCTTTTTTTTTTTTGGAAAAAATGTATTGGTTTCAAAGCCACATTATTGCGACGCTGAAAATTCTCAGAAAAAAGACTAAGTGAAAAAATTAAGGAAGCTAACACAAGCACATAATACTTGAAGGTAGCGAAGCATTGCGTCACATTCACGACCATCACCGAGTTTTAAGTGCACTCTCCGCTACTGCCACGGCTTTACTCCCGACTTGCTGATCCTCTCCGCTATAAGTGTGAGCGCCACGCCCTTCTTTAACTTCTAGATGTAATAATATTTGCCCATCACCTTGTTGATATAAGTGTGAGCTTCTTTACTTCTTAGATGTGTCTCTCTCGTCCCGGGCAAGTGTGCCAGGATTCCGGTGAACATTGGAGTCTTTTTGTTCATCACCTTGGAGGGGTGTTGCCGCAATTACAGCGAATCCTTTTTTTGCAAACCTTTCTCAGTGTTGCTTCGGTGACATTGCTGGAGTGGTACGAAGTGTTGCCGCAGAGCGGTGGCGTTTTTTTTTCTTTTTTTGCAAACCTTTCAGCCGGTCAGTCGTCGTGGGTATGCTCGGCTTGAAATGAGCGCAAGAGCGGACACAAAAAACCCGATTTTCTCTCTAGGAACGCCCACACGAGCGGTTCGTTTTCTTGTTTTTGTGAACAGCCGTCAGTGGTCGCGAAACCCGCGCTCAAATACGCGTGCTCGCCTTTTCCTTGTATTTAAACTGCGGACACAAAAAAACCCGATTTTCTCTCTAGCTTCTCTGTTAGAAAGTGCTGTCATGCGGGAAACAGGTACACGTTACGGAAGCCAGCGTTCAGGAATACTTGCTGAAGAAAAAGAGAGACGGAAACACAAAAGAAGCAACTTCATGTCCAAACCATCCTGTTTCGCATCTGGTTGGCGAATACAGCCTGAATTATGCATGATCCAATTGGCGCATCTGATGCGGCGAGAACAATACATTCGGCTCCTGCCCTCACCTAAGCGTGGGTCTGTGCTTGAAGCTGAAAACGGGCTGAGGATTTCGTAGGTGAGTTCCTCATGTCTTGCTCCTGCGTCCACCTACTACACGTGGTGTTTGCTGAGAATCGGCGGTGTCCTTCTGGTTCTTCTTCAAGGCTCTTGGTACAGAGAGTAATTTTCTTCTGCCATGGCTGCAACTTTCACTCTTGCGCCCCTGTAAGAAGAATGAGGGCAATTCTGCCAGTTTTTTTTTTTTTTTTTTGGCTTTGGGCATGTACTGGCCTGACTTTGCTTCCCGGCTGTTCTAGAGAGGTGAAGACAACAGTGACTGGCCCCTGCTGGAGTGTTCGATTGAGAACGGCGCGCTATGAACATTATTTCTCTCGCCTCTCGGAAGACGTACGGGGAAGGCTCTATTCACCAAGTTAGGTTTTTGGCAGAAACTTCCCAACGTACATTGGTCCCAGACGAAGTCGTAGTGTTGTCAGGATGGCAATGAGTTCTGAAAAGAATGATTGTCTAGATACGAAGCTGCAAAAATCTCAAGAAGCTTGTTTCAATTCTTTTTTTTTCGGCTCTGAAGAATTCTAGCGTAGCCCCAAAAATTATGACACAATAAACTGCAAGGCCGCTGCAGCGTCCCACATGTACCCATATCCTTTTCCCCTGCTATGCTTCTGTTATCGCCAGTTTGCATGATCTTCCTGGTACCCAGTTTGACAGGGCGTAAAATGTAAGAGTACAAAATGATATGGTTATGATATTACAATATTTTACGCACTAGAACAAATACTAACACACCTGCCTGTGCGCACTTTGAGATTAAAAGGCACTCTTACTTTCACATGCGGCTACTTTCGAGAAATTCAGTCTGCGCTAAACAAAGGATACGCGAGTCATGCAACTCCGCAGGGGTGAGCCATACATTACAGAATAATTAGCCCATTTACTACGTATAACTATAAATCGGCGCTGCTGTACACCGCGTTAAACCCAACTAAAATATTATCTATTTTTTAAATTAACTATATCACCAAACTATTTAAAATATACACTGACAAGACTTCGGCACAAAACAAAAATACTTGAAACAAGTCCCATCCACAGACTATAAAAAGACTTCAAAACGATTGCGTTCTCGAAGTATTCAATGAACTGAGTTCTCAAATAAATTATGTAAGGCAGCACAAAAGAAAAACCAAAGAATAGTTTCTAAAATTGAGTGTAGTGTCAATCAACGCCGAATAGGTAATACCAACTTACATTGGGTTATATTGTTTATTGACTTTTCGTTTGCAACCTCTCTGTATGTTCAGATTTCCAGATCTGCCTGTAAAGTTTTGGAATAGGCAGTGTTTCACACTACGATTAGCTTGTTTTCCTGTGTGCGACCTCACTGTTAACGTATCGCTTTGATATGGAATTACTGTAGTGTTCCGCTTACTTTTTCTGTGAAGACAAATTGCAATTTCGGTTCATTCAAAAGTACTGACTTGTCCTGATAACAAGGTACTGATTGATTGATTGATTTTAGGGTTTAAACGTGCAACGGCCGCAAGGATGCATGGCACACCCGTAGGGGAGGCCCAGGATTAATTTCGGGCGTGAGACTTAATGCACCCGCTTAAGGAGGTTACTTACACGAAATTCAAATGATTAGTCTAGGAATGTATTTATCGAAACACAAATCGTTAAATGATTTTCTTTTTTTAAAAGTTAATGGTTGGCCACCAATTGTAATATCGCTTTGCAGAAAACATTTCCTGCTTATGAGAATGAAACAGTACAGCCTTTTTTTTTTTGTGAGGGTGTAATGGTCAGACCGTCTGGTGAATTTCTGCAAATTGCGGTATTAGCAGGGCGATGCATGGTTTAGTCAAAAGAACTTGCCTGATATCCAAATTCTTCCGTTATTCCGTTACAATGGCTCTGAAAAGTGTGCCGCCGCACGCACGCGTCGCGTCGGTGCCCCTGCCCCTTCGCCAGCCACCACTGGTAACGAAAGTGTGCTCAAGCACGAAAAAGACATGACGCTTCCGGTCAGTTTCCCCTCTTGTATTTCCTTTCGCACCCAATCACTCCCCGCGTCTCGGTGACATGCGGCCGCCCCTAATACTAGATTGCGAGCACGAGGTGTTGAAGGCCATCGATTCGGCGCGCCGCCGCCACCTCCTCAGCGAGCGTGGCAGCACCCGCGAGAAGTCACCACCGCATCTGCCCTGTCAGGAGAGACGCACTTGTAGGGGCACTAGCGGCGCAGCGTTTGACACATTGAATCTGCTCGTGATCGGCATTTCGACACACGCGTACAGGCGCTATACTTTTGCATGGGATCTCAAAGGGGATGTTCAGACTGTTCGATGTAGACAATAATTCGATGTATAAATGTTAGGTATACCCGTGTTCGACTGTATAACCACGTGTGCGGATGTAAAGAGAGATCAAAGCATGAGGCACAAAAGAGAAAATGCGACATAAGCCAACTCTCAACGTTAATAGACGGAATTGGCTCACTGTCTTTATCCGCATCAATACATGTTGGAAAGCGGAAGTTAGGGTCAACTCGACGCAGCATACTTTGCATGTAGTTGCCGATGAAGAGTCCCTAGCGATTAATTTTCTTTCCAACCACCTTCCAAGTCTCCTTGCGTCCGTTACCATAAACGGTCTTCACTTCCACACCTACAAATCATGGGACTAATCGGCAACCAGCCCCTTCACCTCAACCCCTATGTGTCGAAGTATACACATTGCAGCTGGGTTTGATGGCCCCTGTACGAGGACCGACTAAATACAGGGTGGAGGATTTGTAAACGGCGCGAATTTGAGTTCGATTTCAGGCTTCTTTTGGTAACATAGTTCATTATTGAAACTTCGGCGGCATGGACGCCACAAGTTAGCCAGATGGAAAGAAATCCTGCGGGAATGAAAATCCTTTGTGGGCATTGTCAGATACCCCATAAGCATTATTTGAGGCTCTAATCTCCGTAGTTTCACACCTACGTGTGTTTGCTTTGGAAGACCTATGACAATTTTAATAAAGTCACTTAGGTAAGGAACCCACGTAATATTTAAGAGACCTAGGGCCCTGTGTTATTTCATGTTTCCCCCTTGTGCTATAAACGCACGCGCGAAAAGAAATTCTTACACATCGAAGAAATGAATAACGTTGGAAGAAGGGCAATTGGTGCGGCAAATATGGCAATCCTGTATACAAAACCATCGCGACGACAGTGAAAGTAATGACTGAGAAACACTGTGTTGGTGCCAACTAAACATGAATACCGCAGCGTTTCCGGGAGGCGTTTAGTGCCAAGATGGTATCAGACAAAAAGAACTCAAAAAGTCCATCGCACTCTACCCACCAAGATGCCTAAACGTCACGTTGCGCTATACACAACGAATAACTCGAACGATTTATCCAGCACCGTTTTAATTCAGGGTATTGTGTTTTCACTACATGCATCGACCAAGCTGTATAGTTGACGAACATTCGCCATTAGTTGAATGAGCGAACGGCGAAAGCACACTTCCGGCCGAAGCTTATCGGAAGGTTTTCAAGTTCAAGGGCGCACACACTGCGCCCTTGTTAGGCCTAACAAATATCAAAGCCCCCCTCATAAGAGAAAGATAGGTAAAACGCCAAGCTTTTTTATAAAACCTGAGCCAAAGTCGGAAATCCACTTGCTTCGACCATGTCGGAATGGCGCCTTTGCATGAGCGTAGTCATCATAACGCGAGGGAACCGTGTTCCATTCCGTCCAAGGAAGGCGTTTTTCTTGGAGTGCTTCGAGTTTCATCATCATCACAATCAGCAGCCCCGCCACCGTCACTAAAAGAAGAAACTCACTTTGTAAAGTTGTCTTTCCTGCAGTGCGTTTTGGTGTTCCGATCTACAGCGCAAGTGGGGCATAGAAAGCTTCGCTTTAAAGGCCTGCCGGAAACGGTCGCCAAATAACACAGGCTACGGCCCGCACATTGCTCTCTGAATGTCGTCCCAGCGATGCACTTGTGTAAACAAATAAAACCAATCTCGATGAAAGCTTCATTTTGAAAACGCTGGCTTTTAGCACAGGAACTTGCAGTGAGGCCTAGCCACAAAACAAATACTGGTTACTTGCGTGTTTCTCCACAGCTTAAAGACGGTGACACTAATTTTAGCAGGACACAACTCAGGGACGATAATATCGGGGATATAACTCAGCGAAAAGTGATGCTCATATATTCCCACAAGAAGGGGAGCTTAGGTGCCCTAGTTATTTTCTTCATATTTCAACCCGTAGTAATCGATAGAAAATTCGAATAAAGCGGGAAGGAAGACCGTATAATTTTCTATCATAGTATGTCGGTGCTTGCTTTGTACATCACTCAACTACGTTGAGCTCTTTTGCAGCCTTCTTCGCTGAAAATTTGTGGACTCATTTGTTACGCTTTCGGTTGCTCCTTTTCTTTTGAGAGGGTGGAGCACTCACCCGCAAGTCATTTATATTCGGCCCGCGGAATTACGCTTCAGTAATAGGAAGAATTCATGTTCCTCAATGCATATGAACTTGGCAGTCTTCAGTGACAAATGAACTTGATAGGCCTTGAGTGTTGAAGGTTTTCTTCTTTAATTCGTTTGTTTTTTATTTTCTGAGTTAAGCAGAATAAGAAAACAAAAACATGTGGCCCACATCACTATTCCTCCCTTTCTACCTAAAAATTCCATTTATTTAGCAACAATCCCTGTATTGTATTAGGGAACCAATTTTAATTTTTTTCCTGACAAAACATACTCTTAAACTGACAAAACATACCCCAAATGGTACCTAAGAATAATAACATTACTATTAAATCTATTTCGAAACACGCTTGGCATGCAAACCTTTTCTCGAGTTCTGTAATATCGAAGGTCACTGTAGCCCAAGATTTTAATGAACTATACAGTCACGCGATCATTCGCATGCCTTAAGAATTCTACGTAGCATGCACCTATCCATGAGGCAGTTTCTAGTTAAACGAAGTCGTTGTAACGATCACAATTCAATCCTTTCAAATCATTCTTAGTTAATTTTACAGAGTTTGGACGCACTCATTGTGTCTGTAAATTTAATAAAGAGCTCAGTATTCACTGCAGATTCTATTGTTTTCCTCACAGACATTGTACGACCCACCCCTCTGCTTGACAATCAATTATTAAGTTCCAATAAAGTGTTGGGCACGTGGTGTGATAGTCGAATCAAAACACATAGAATTCCCAAGCTGAAGAAAAACTCACATTATATTAGATGTTTACCCGCCCAAAAAAACTGGCCAACACCTGATTATTACCTGAATCTTTCACTCACAGCATATCTAAACGCTATAGGTTTTGAGCCCAGGGTAATATCAAATGGCCTTAGCCCAATCCAGTGGGTTATCGCCAGTTAAATATCCGCGCCCGGATATCTTTTATTTTATTGTCCAACAATGACAATCACGCTGATTGGCCGTACAGCGGGTGTCACCCATGCGACCACAGTGATTTGGCCTTTACGCCTGGGAAGGGGGTGCGAACGAATGGCCGAGAAGAAAGAAATTTGCGTCTCCTAAACCTGCAGTTTTTAACAAGGTGCTGTTGTAGCTGCAGCCTTTTTGGGGGTTTCAGTACAAAACGTCTGCGTACCTGTCTTTCTACATTGTCTTTCGACGCATTTCTCACTAGACATTTGATAAGCAATAAAAATCGCGGATACGGCATGTATCAGAGCATTTCGGTTTACTTCTAGTTGCTCTTGAAATGTTTTACATTTGGAATGTTACCTCCGATGCGAGCATTATTTACTGCGTAAATAATGCGGAGTGGAAGATTCACTTACTAGAATTTATAAGCCCTCCGTGTCTTGTTCAAAACCACAATGTACAAGTGATCCCACCCGGCAGCACCTGCTTCACACCATATGTAATGGCGACGTGGCTGTTCTTCAACTCTTTACAAGTTACAAGAGTCCATCCAGGCGTTCACCGGCATCCTAGCGTCCCTATGAGAACAGCCTATGAGCAAACAAGATGCTTCTATCGTGGTGATTCTAGGTGATTTATATGGCGGTTTCGAAGGTTGTCGTTTTTTCGCAAAAACATTATGGAAAAACACAAGTTTCGGTATTTCCTTCGATTCGATCTATTAATTGTCCTCTCGGCGTCCGCTGGAACTCCACATAATCTAATCTCTAGCCCGAACCCTCCATTCCAGTCGCTCAAAATTTCTTCAAGAAAACGTGGCCTTGTGTTTTTAACCAGCGGAGCTGTTGTCATCATCATCAGCATCAGCAGCCTATCTACGCCCACTGCGGGCAAAGGCCTCTCCCAGGAATCTTCAATTATCCCGGGCCTCTGCTAAGTACAAGCAATTTATCTCCGCAAACTTCTCTATCTCGTCTCACCATCTAATTTGTGCCACCCCCCTGCCACGCTTGCCTTCTCTACGGATCCACGCTGTCACCCTTAATGACCAACGGTTATCTTACCTCCGCATTACATGCGCTGCCCACTCCCATTTCTTCTTTTTAATTTCTATTAATATCTCATTACCACGCCTTTGCTCCCTGACCCACACCACTCTCTTGTCGTCCCTTAATGTTACCCCTATTATTTTACCCTATTATAAACAGAACCCCCGAAAATACCGAGAATGGGCTTGTGTTGCCTCGCAACCAAGAATGCCACAGCTGGTGCTACACTTGCTCCAATTCGGCGCGATTCCAGGAACTCCGCGCATCCGTAGTGCACGTGCTGTTCTGCGAAACCAGTTTATGGATGATGCAGAAGCTCCTGCCACCGGTTCTCGGCTCGGACACACAGCCAGAACCACAGTGATCAAACGACGAAAAATGTCCCTTTTTTTCTTTTACAGCAGCCTTAGATTGACTTCAAAATGTGAAATAAACGTGTTCAACAACAACAACAACTGTCGTGAAGCGCATGCCCGCATGTAATGCTTGGAATGCAGAACCCGACAATATCGATGCATATGACAATGAATACTACTACCACAGTGAGAAGCAACGAGGGAACGCGTAAATAAACATTTTGAAACTTGTACAAATTCGTAGTGATGTGCCCTTCAGTGTTACGTAGAAAGCTTCGCAATTGTTCAAGCATTGTGCGGCTTGTGCAAGCTTCGCCAGGTTTTCGTTGCAAAATTACGCTTTTCAAGATAATAGTGCAGAGGTTTTAAATTTTTGACATTTTCCGCGTTTAGGCCAAATCAAAGACAAAGGTTTAGCAATGCCTAAAATATGAAAAAAACATTGAAGTAGTGTTTATTTCATTGAATTATTTAACTAATCGGCATGGCTGAAAGTCAATACGACATATTTGCTTTGTATTGGGGTGTATTTCTTTGGTCGTTTTGTTCCCTACTTCTCTAAAAATATTCCAGAGTGACCATTTATTCTTTCAACCACAGAAAAGAAAATCACTTCAAAACCGGATTTTTGTCAGTTTTAATCATCTTTCACATGTGCACTGGTTCATAGCCCGTCGTGCTCGGGCAGTTTGTGGTCGTGTTTGCTACAGCCTGCTTTTTCCGGAGTGAACGACCCCTACCTTGCAGTTGCCCCGGAAACAGAAAAAGCAAAAATTTGTAAATCGCAAACAGCACACCAATACACACAACCTCTTAACGGGATCGTCTTGAACATGCATTTTGTTAAACTTCTACTTGATTCGTGCTTCTTTGGTATTGCGGTAAAAGTAAACGGAAATTAAGGAGCTGGTGTTTTCTTCCAGTTGAAAAGTACCGCCCGTACCGAGGGCTAATGAAAAAAATCGTACTATGGTCACAGCGGCCACAAATAAAAGGGAATATTTGTTTTGAAGTTACGAACTGAACCCACTTCATTTTCTCGAGTCAGCTTGAAAGCGGCAGAATTTGTTTTATTATTAAAAGCATGCCTGCCCCTTTTTGTGATCCCATGAAAACCGTATATTTATTCGGCCGAAGAACTTCAAGTGAATAATTTAGGACGTAAAAGATAACTTGGAAGCTCCGAAAAAACAACATCTGCAATTAAAAGTTCGAAGAAAGGGTACTGTCAGAGAAGAATAACTACCAGCCACCCTGTCTACACAGGCAGATCTCTGCTGCTGGCACCGCCCATAAAAGTCGGCGCGTCTTTTCTGACGAGCACTTCACCTGGAGCTTTGTCTTTAGGCGCTTACAAAGAGAAATAAGTGGTGTCAGGCACGGTCACTGCCGCCTGTGGGCGTTAGGGCGTTCGAATAGAAAAGTCTCGCGTGTGGTGTTCCGGGCGTTGTAACCTCCTGTATTAGTTGGCGCCAGAACAAAGGGCCGACTTACGCACCCGGCTTTAATCTCCCGCTGCGAAGTTTCCGGGTTCAATGAATTCCCCTGGAGGTCTCTTATCTCAACTTGGAGCTTCATTTGCTAGCCTTTTTAAAGTTGAGAAGCTGTAAGGTTCGCCGTCTCCAGCCATGTATTTTTATATTTGTACTAGAGCAAGTTCACGAGCTCAGACCCAGCATTCAAGCACGGGAAACAGGCTCTTTTTTGGATGTTCAAGAACTTAAAAACTGATTTTCTTTTACCTAAGCCGGTTTTTTTCTTTGTCCGAAAAAGACATTATTTGGTTGGGGCGCGTCGTATAGGTATTAGGCGTATTAGTTTCCGAAAACACGAGAACTAAAATAGAAGCTATTACAAATTGCAGCTGGATTTTTTTTGCGATCTCATTTCTTAATGTTAAGAGCACTGTGCTGATACGGCTACTTATTGACTATAAGACTAAAAGGTGTCCACTTCACAGTGGCTACCTTGAGGTTTCATAATGATTAATATTAACTACGAGTATCCAACTATTGTGCAGTTGTTAAGAAAAATATGTAATCACCCAAAGAATGCCTAATTATCTAGTGGTCACCCAAAAGTTATTCCCCCTTCACAGGTAAGCCGACTTTATTAATGAGAAGTGCTACAGGAACGCCCCATGGCTTTCATTTATTATTGCGTTAGGAGAAGAAACGTCGTGTAGCCATAAATGACAAGCGTCCTTCTGTAGACAAACCGTTGAGTTTCTGAAGAGCAGAAAAAAGAGGAGGGAGTCGGAGGTCAATTGAGATGGAGGGGAAGGAGGAAGTAAAGCGGCAGGAAATCAGGCGGCCCTATAATGCAGTGGCGCCAAGCCCAGGCAGGGTCGGACCGAGTTCCTCAGCAACGTTTGGACAGTCTCCATGCGTTGATGCGTTGTGCAAGGGGGAGCGAAAAGCGAGTTCAGGGCTGAGCAGGCGCCAAAAGAGGGTGTAATGGGAATGAAGGGGGCAGATTGCCGAGAGTCGTGGGCAAGAAACGAGCGAAAAGCAGCCACCGCCGCTGTTCAGCCAGCAGAGATGACCACTGAAGCAGTCGAATGCAAAACATCGTTGACTTACTACGTGCGTGAAGCCCGTAAGCGGTGGGCAAAAACCGTGGAGTTGTAGGAATGTGTGCCCAGAGAAAAGGAATGCGAGGCAAGCGCAGACTTCAGGATCCATCACATAGTAATTCATTTTTTGTCGCTAATAATTTTATTTTTTTTTTGCGGTAGTACTGCGTGCTATCCAGTGGTAAACTGTGCGGAATCGCCTGCGGATTCGATGCCCTTGCGCCTCTCCTGCGGCAGAGCGACCAGTTTTTGCAGCTGCTGCAAACTGTCAAATGCTTGAAAAGGCCAACTTTTTTACGCGAACGCCATGTCTGCAGCTTCAGCCGAATGTACTTTCCGGTGGCACCCGACGGAAACACATGGTTGAAAGTCACGGTTTAACCGTGAAGTCCAGGCTGAAATACCTTATCCAAGAGGTAACATGTTGCCTTTTTGGTAAGAGCACAGAACGCCTGCCCCGCGACTGACCTAATCTGGTCTTCAAACAATGTGTTTCTAAAAGGCGAAAACCGCAATTCTCGCGGGCAAGGAAGAAGGCAACCAGAATTTCGCGGATGTGTGTTCCGCCGAATTCACGAAGGAAGAGCCCAGCTTTACCCACGTAACGTCGCGAGCGCTGATGCTAACACGAAAGCTGCCCTGCGTTCGCTAATCGTGTAACTAAGCTTCATAAAACTTCTCAAAGCCAGCAAAGACATTTTCGAGCAACAACGGTCGTTGGCGCTCCCGACAGGCGGCATCTTCAATAGAGCTCGCGACGTTACCCATTTTCCGAACATTACGGAAAGGGCTCTCAAGTACACTCGTCTATACCTCGGTTCATACATAGCATGCCATAGTTCCAAGGCTAGAGAGCGTGATTGGGCTCTTCCTGCGATGGGAAAACCAGGGCGCAAGGTTGATCGAAGCAAAAAAATTTCGAATACTGCGAACTCAATCCTTATGAATATGATTTTCGTAGTGCCACCTGGCCATGCAGAGGTAACACACGTTTACTTCTGCTTTCAGTGTTTGCTGCAAGAGTAACTCAAAAATAGCACCACGTGCACAAGCAGAGTTCTGTGAGACCCCGCACGGGGCACCTTGAGCAATTGGTGACGGTACTGGCGATACCGCGGACCCCGAGCCCCCAAACATACGCTGGATCCAACCGTGGCAATGTGTTTATAGGTGGAGGGTTAGAAGCCTCAAACGGTGGCCGTCGGAGCCCAGGTCAAGCTCCGGCGGATGGGCTCCCTGTCTGTTTACCAGGCAGGGAGCTCCGGGACCTCTCAGGCTATCAGGGTAAGGTTTGAGAAGAAAGTACCCCAGTCTCCCTGCTTTTATACTATGCCCTCTGGTAATTACAAACCCCCCCAAACGTGATCGGTCCCTGAAAAGGGGCCGCACGAAGTATCTTTTCCTTCATTGCCATCTTGACATTTCCTGAACCAGATCATTAATCTCGATTTCTTGTCATGGAGTCCCTCAATCCAACCCACCCTCTTGCATCTCAGTCAGTCTTCTTGATCGCAAAATATCTTGAAGCCATAATAGGAAAATCATATAAGTGCAAAAAACAAAGGTCTGGTGAACTACTAATCGAGGTAAATGACAAGCAGCAGTCCACGAAGCTTCTAGCTCAGACAAGACTGGCTGATCTAGACATCAGGGTCACACCCCATCGGAGCCTCAACAGCTCGCAAGGTGTGATATCCGAGACGGATCTCTTGAACGAAACGGATGCGGATCTCCTTGCCGGCTTGAAGGATCAGGGCGTCACTGCGTGAGACGCATCACTATCCGCAGAGACGACAAGGAGATTCCCACCAAACACATTATCTTGACTTTCGACCGCGCAGTTCTTCCACAATACATAAATGCAGGTTTTATCCGTTGCTCCATCCGTCCCTACATCCCGAACCCGCGGCGCTGTTTTAAGTGCCAGCGGTTCGGGCACGGTACAAACTCTTGCCGTGGCCGAACGACGTGTGCAAAATGCGCGTCGCATGACCATCCGAGCGACAACTGTCCATCTGACACCCTCTCTTGTGTAAACTGCGGGGGGGGGGGGGGCGCATGCAGCCTACTCCCGCAAGTGCGAAAAATTTCAAATTGAAAAAAGATAATCAACATCAAGGTAACTGAGAACATCACCTTCCCAGAGGCGCGAAAGAGGTTCGCCTCTTTCCCTGGGGAGGTACGCCGACGCAGCTCGCCGGGGGGCGGAGCGGCGTCTGGTTTCCACAGGACCCAGTTCAGCGAGTCTGACCTGGTTCCCCCCCCCCCCCCCCCCCCCCCCCCCTGGGTTGCCTCAGGCAGCCCAACCCGCCACCACGCCGCTTGCTGAGGCAGCAGCGGTTGTGGTGCCAACCTCTTCCGTCGGGACCGGTGCCGCTCCCGCCTCTGTCTCCCCGTCCTCCAGTGCGTTGGAGGGTACCGAGGTGATGGACACCACGGGCCCCGCACCGGTTCCCACCGCCACCGCACCGCCGTGCCACCTCTGGCGCCCCGGACGCCCTCGGCGGTGGCGGCTCAAACGAAGGGCTCCCGAGAGGGGGGCCAAGTCGGGGGGTCCCGGTCCGTCGGGCACCCCTCGGACATCCGACGACGAGATGGATGTCGGGCCGTTCCTGCTGCAACGCAGCGCAAGGAACGCGTCCCGACGCCAAAGCCTCCCGACAAGCCAAAAAAGGCGAGAGTCACAGCCCCGAAAGACGACACATAAACAAACACACACTCCAGTAGCTCTCACACTAAATAATGGGAAGAGAAAACAATTCAATGGAACTGTAGAGGCCTTCTTAAAAATCTTGACGATGTATACGAAATACTGCATGCTATCAGCCAAGTGTAATGTGTGTCCAGGAAACACATCTGAATTCGAACACACAAATTTCTTGAATAGTACCTGGTATACAGAAAGGACAGGGTTGGCTGCACACACTCTTCTGGGGGTGTGGCCATATTCTCCCGCAAATCCTTAGCATGCCACCCTGTCACCTTGAACACCGTCCTTGAGGCTGTAGCAATACGCTTAATATATTTAATAGGTTGATAACGTATGCTCCATATACATTCCTCCTGATTTCACTTCGAGCTCTGACTTCGAGGCGCTGGTTGACCAGCTGCCCGAACCATACATCTAACAGGCGACCTTAATGCTCACAAGACTCTTTGGGGCTCTTCTCGCACGGATGCCCGAGGTCGCCTATAGAAAAATTCCTTACATCTTCTGGAGCATGCCTTTTCACAATAAACAGCCTACATACCATAACATAGGACACAACACATACTCTTGTCTTGACTTGGCGATTGGCTCCGCAGTTCTTTTTCATGTCTTGAGTGGGGTGTGGGCACTGACCCATATGGCAGTGACCACTTCCCCACCTCACTTACATATATAGGTAAAGGCCCAAGCAGTTCATCTTCCCATAATAGGTTCAATGAAGCACGAGCTAACTGGAATACATTTACAGAGACATCCAAACTACACCACACATCCATAGGACACCTACACGTTGAAGAAGCTACCCAACTCCTCACGGCGCACATCCTCGACGCCGCCGAAAAGTCCATTCCCCACGCCTCTGGTGCCCCGCGCAACCAGCGGAGGCCGTGTGGAATGAGGACTGTAGGCGGGCGCGAGAGGCCCAGAACAAGGCGTGGGGTATCCTTCGACGGTACCCCACGTCGGGCAACCTTATTTTGTTCAAACGGGCCAAGGCGTTAGGAAAACGTGTGCGCGTGAGGCAAAACGAGAGAGTTGGCGCACCTTCCTTACATCTATTAACTCATACACAGACACACACAAAGTCTGGACACGAATACGAAACTAAAAGGACAACAGACACACAGCCTGCCCCTGGTCAGTACAACAGGGGACACACTATAAGACAGGCTAACACACTTGCACAACACTTTCACACGTTTCCAGCTTGCACACTACACAAACACTTTCCTGAGACATAAAACCGCTTGTGAAAAGAAGTCCTTACGTGATATAACAGGTCAAAATCTGGTTACAATTCTTAATTATCTCTATGAGCTGAAGGCGGCCATGAGCACATGTAAACCTTCAGCTCCAGGCGCAGACCAGATTACATACACAATGATACAACACCTACACCCAGACAGTCTTGAAAGACTCCTACACTTATACAACAACATATGGCTTTCGGGGCACATTCCGAAATCTTGGAGGGAGGCCATTGTAGTGGCGTTCCTGAAGGAGGGTAAGGACCGTCTTCTCCCGCCAGTTACCGACCCATCGCTCTGACAAGCTGCCTGTGCAAGCTGCTCGAGAAGATGATAAATCGGTCGTGTACTCCTTGAGTACAACGGTCTTCTCGGGAGCTGCCACGCAGGCTTTAGGGGTGGGGCGATCTACCAACGATCAACTTGTTGCGTTGGAATCCTTCATAAAAGATGCATTTGCTCATAAGCAGTTCTGCCTTACGGTATTCTTTGATCTTGAAAAGGCTTACGACACAGCCTGGCGATATGGCATCCTTAGCGACCTGAAGTCCTTTGGTGTGTCAGGTAACATGTTAAATACCATTTCTAGTTGCATGTCCACGAGACATTTCGTGTTAAGGTTGGGTCATCCCTGTCCGGGATACATGTGCAGGAAAATGGTGGGCCGCAAGGTGGAGTTCTAAGCTGCACATTGTTTATAGTTAAGATGAACTCCCTCCGAAAGGCATTGCCACCAACCATTTCCTGTTCCGTTATGTAGACGATGTTCAAATACTTTTAAATCCTGTAACCTGTCAATTTGCGAACGTCAAGTACAGCTCGGTGTTAAGAAGCTTGCTGAATGGGCGGACCTTAACGGTTTTAAACTGAACCCGGGCAAAAGTACTTGTGTCTGTTCTCCCGCAAGCGCGGGCTTAGTGCGGACCCTGAGATTGCTCTTGGCCGTGCATCTATTCCTGTAAAAGGGAGCACAAGTTTTAGGTGTCATATTTGAAAACAAGCTCACGTTCATTCCTCACGTCAAAGCACTTAAACATAGATGCCTCAAAACACTAAACA